>JARBWK010000016.1:1056074-1131594 GCA_030556195.1 Anolis apletophallus | reverse complement strand
GGGCGGAGGGAAAGGGGCTGGGGGCCGTATACGGGCCCCAGGCCGCCAGTTGGACAGCCCTGATATATATGAATGGATACTTTTCCACTCATGAACTTTGAACGTGTGCTACTCTGAAGGCCTTTTGTATCTGTATTTTGTATATGTATTACCAGGCGTGTCTCGCTTTAGGCCCTATGTTGTGGCGTGGATATATAACTGTTGTTTACATGCATTTGGTACACTATAAATATTTTTGTTTTTTTAGGCTCTGTGATGTATTGATATGATGACATGATGATGTTTCTGTGGTTTTGATAGACTGTGACTGTATATTTGATATCCTTGTAATGTGTTATTGACATTCCTGTGTATTTGATTATCTTGAGTACCTCTATTACTAAAATTTTTGATATTCAATTGGTTTATACTACTATCTGCTTGAACTGATTACATCTGAACAAGTCAACAGCTTTGGTTGATGCATATTTTGGCTATGACTGATTGTTAATTATTCCTGACTGGTTGCAGTCTGTTAGTACCGTGATTCCCCGAAAGTAAGACAGCGTCTTACTTTCTTTTCCCCCCGAAAAGTCCCCCTACGGCTTTTTGAGAGGTACGTCTTATATAAACTAAGACGTGCCCTGTCGCCACGCCGCTGCCGTCACGCCGCCGCCCGTCCATCGCTGCCGCTGCAACGACCCCATCGACGCGGCACACCTCCTTTTCCTTGGACGAAGAAGAAGGAGGGGAGGGAGGCCAGAGGCGTGGCGAAGCGGCGGCGCGTCACTCGATGTGCGGCAAGCCCATCGCGCCTCTGGCTTCCCTCCCTTCCTTGGAGGCTGGCAGAAAAGGTGCGCCCCGCTGGAGGTGTGCATGTCGATGGGCAGTGCGGCGGGCGCCGGGTGATCGCGGACAGTATAGCTTGCTTTGGTACGCTTATATTAGCCGAGCCCCTGACACCCGATCGTCTTACAATCGGGTGTCTTACTGCTCCAGGAAACACGGTAGTTGGGCTGGATGGCCCACGAGGTCTCTCCCAACTCTATGATCCTTCTTACATTCAGGATGTTCTTCCTAACGTTCAGGTGGAGTGTCCTTTCCTGCAATTTGAATGCTTTGCTCCGAGTCCCAAGTTTCCCGGGCAGCAGAAAACAAGCCTGTTCTATCCTCCTTTGATTCACCTCTTGACCAGTTCCTCGGTTATGGCCCTATGTCCAGGTGACATGAGCTTGACCAGAGGCCAGACGTAATGAGCCACAACGACACAACGAGCAGTGTTCCTTTTCTCTGGAGCAGAGAGGCTTCGTGAGGCGACACTTCCACAACAGGAAGTTGAATTCACTGGTGCAACCAGTACTGTGTTCATCTATCGGGAGTGCTTTGATTGTGTCTTCCTGCCTTGCCTTGGATGGCCTTTGTGTGTTCACCCAACTCTTTGACATTTTAGAGCAGGCCTGGGCAAACTTCGGCCCTCCAGGTGTTTTGGACTACAACTCCCACAATTCCTAACAGCCGGTAGGCTGTTAGGAATTGTGGGAGTTGAAGTCCAAAACACCTGGAGGGCCGAAGTTTGCCCAGGCCTGTTTTAGAGTCATCCTCTTGACCTTCCCAAGTCTTACGCCATTCTCCCACCAGTTCGAAAGCGTCCCTATCTGTTTGCCGAAAGGCGAAAAAGCAATGAACCGGCAGGGCAAACATTCCCTCCCCTAAGTCAAGCGCCGTAAAACCGGGCGGGGGCCACTCCACCTGGCAACGCCTGGCCCTCAAAGGGTTGGGATCGTACGCAAGGCCAATAACTTGAGACGCTGTTGACCTTTGGAGGACAAATAAGAGCAGAGGGTGAGGAGCAGGATGTGCTTCAGAGATGGACGGGGGCAGGGGTCCTGCCATATTTCTGCTGCCTGAGTATGGCCTGTACGGGTCTAGACCAGGCCCAGGTTACCCAAAAGGCCACCCTAGGCCATGGCCTCGGGCGCAAGGTGAAAGGGGCGCAGTTGAGGGACCCAAAAAAAAATTTGTTGCAACAAAACCGCGTGCAGCATGGAGAGGACTCTCTCTCTGTCTCTCTCTCTCTCTCTCGAGGCGGGGGAGAGAACGCTGCGAGGGGCGGGAGGGAGGCGGGGCTTCCCTTCCTCCTCCTCTTTGATCCCCCCCCCTGCTGCCGGGCATGCGCGGCAGGAGGGAGGGTGCAAGTGCCGCGGCTTCACCTCCTCCGCCATGTTCCTGGGTGCCGCACATGCCCCCGCCCTATCGCCTCCGCGCGCCCCCCCCCCCCGCCATCGCCCCCTTGTCAAGGAAGGAGAGCGCGAGGAGGAGGAGGAGGCGGAGGGAAGCCGGGCATGCACAGCACCCAGGAACATGGTGGAGGAGGCGAGGCCACAGCGCTCGCGCCCTCCCTCCTGCCGCGCATGGGGTTTCTTTTCGCCTCTTCCTCCTCCTCGCCGCGCCCTCCTTCCGTGAGTCGAGGGGGAGGGGGCAGGGAGGGAAGCCGCTTCCGGGCATGCGCGGCAGGAGGGAGGCGCGGCGCTGCGGCTTCTGCCTCCTCCGCCATGTTCCTGGGTGCCGCAGTGGCCCCAGGGGCTTCCCTTCCTTCCTCCTCCTCCTCCGAGGAAGAAAAAGGAAGCCCCTGGGGCCACTGCCACACATTCGCGGTACCCAGGAACATGGCGGCGGAGGCTGCGGCGCTCGCGCCCTCCCTCCTGCCGCAGATTCCAAAGTGTGGCCTAGGGCGCCAAAAGGGCTTAATCCGGGCCTGGTCTAGACTGGGCGTATCACCCTTGTTGCGCGAGTGATCTTATTACCAAAAGACCCTCCCCATAAATGCACAGCAGAGTAACAAGTGAGCAGCAGCGTGACCCAGCACCAGGAGCCCAAAGTGATAAAAAGAACCAAAACACACAGGCCAATATTATTTCTTCTTTGGGATGCTTTTCGTTGTAGCAAAATAATACGGCTGCACTATTTACACGAACAAGGTTTCCATAACGCAAACCAAGTTCTTTACGCTTCCTTCTTGGCTTCCACGCTGGGCTTCCTTCTCACGCAGATAAACAGCTTTGCGGTCACAGGTCCTCTTCTCACACCAAAGTTGCTCAGGAGCTTCACACAGGAGCTTTTAACACACAGCAGCCTTCACGCACGAGGTCTCCCATCTGGGGCTTCCCTCACTGAAGCTCCTTATACCAGGTCTTCTCTTACTGAGGTCTACTAACACTGAGACCTTTCTCCCACTAAGGCCTACCTCAGATTAACACCGAAATTACACAGGAGCTTCATAGAGTAGCTTTACAAACAGCTTTACACATGAAGCCTTTAACCTGATGCTTAATTCACTGAAACTTCTCATACCAGGCCTTCTCACACTTAGCCTTTTCATAGAATAAGGGCTACCTCACACTATGAGGCCTACCTCACAGACTAAGGCCTACCTCACACAGAGACTTCTCTCACAGACAGAGGCCTACCTTACACAGAAACTTCTCTCACAGACAGAGGCCTACCTTACACAGAGGGTTCCCTCACAGACTGAGGGCTACCTCACACTGTGAGGCCTACCTCACACAGAAGGTCTCTCACAGACTAAGGCCTACCTCACACTGTGAGGCCTACCTCACACAGAAGGTCTCTCACAGACTAAGGCCTACCTCACACTGTGAGGGGCCTACCTCACACAGAAACTTCTCTCACAGACTGAAGGCCCACCACACAGAAACTTCTCTCACAGACAGAGGCCCTGCCTCACACAGAAACTTCTCTCACAGACAGAGGCCTACCTTACACAGAGGGTTCCCTCACAGACTGAGGGCTACCTCACTCACACTGTGAGGCCTACCTCACACAGAAGGTCTCTCACAGACTAAGGCCTACCTCACACTGTGAGGCCTACCTCACACAGAAACTTCTCTCACAGACTGAGGCCTACCTCACACAGAAACTTCTCTCACAGACAGAGGCCTACCTCACACAGAAACTTCTCTCACAGACAGAGGCCTACCTTACACAGAGGGTTCCCTCACAGACTGAGGGCTACCTCACACTGTGAGGCCTACCTCACACAGAAGGTCTCTCACAGACTAAGGCCTACCTCACACTGTGAGGCCTACCTCACACAGAAACTTCTCTCACAGACTGAGGCCTACCTCACACAGAAACTTCTCTCACAGACAGAGGCCTACCTTACACAGAGGGTTCCCTCACAGACTGAGGGCTACCTCACACTGTGAGGCCTACCTCACACAGAAGGTCTCTCACAGACTAAGGCCTACCTCACTCTGTGAACGCTACCTCACACAGAGGCTTCTCTCACAGATTAAGGCCTACCTCACACTGTGAGGCCTACCTTTACACAGAGGCTTCTCTCACAGACTAAGGCCTACCTCACACTGAGGCCTACCTCACACAGGCTTCTCTCACAGACAGAGGCCTACCTTACACAGAGGGTTCCCTCACAGACTAAGGCCTACCTCACTCTGTGAACGCTACCTCACACAGAGGCCTCTCACAGACTAAGGCCTACCTCACACTGTGAGGCCTACCTCACACAGAGGCGTCTCTCACAGACTAAGGCCTACCTCACACAGAGGCTGAGGCCTACCTCACACAGAGGTGTCTCTCACAGACTAAGGCCTACCTCACTCTGTGAAGCCTCCTCACAGACCTTTCTCCCACTGACGGCTACTAAGCTCCAGGCACACCTGCTTATATCGAACTGCAGCTTTTGCTGAGTCCTTGCATCCATTACACCGTTTCAGTGCTTGACTCACATTTGTGTAATTCAAAATACCTAGTTAATTTTAAAAAATACTTCTGACAGGTAAAACGTTACAGAAGCCTGGGCCTGTTCCCCGCCAAAGCCAGGAGTAGGGTTGGCCCCTGGCCTTGGTGTCTTCCCCCAGCTCTTCCTCTTGCCCCTGAAATGCTCCCTTGCTGCAAGTGAAGCATGAATTAGATCCCAGCAACCTAGAATTTGTTCTTGGTGTAAAAAGAAGCAGGACGTGGCTGTGCGGCTACCTTTCTTCCTTTGGCCATGAAGATCTGGCTTCAGTTACCAAATGGTAATTATTTTGCCTTCTGAGAAAGGAGAGGCGATTCAGGAAGGGATCTCACTGCTCTCACCACATCATTAAATTTACTCGTTCCTTTCTGGAGTATTTCTTTGCTTTCTCATAATAGCAGACGCATAAGAATTTTCAGAGTAGAGAAACTCAAAACCTAATTTAAAAATGGTTTTTCTTCAGTGGCGCAATGGGGTGGGCAATTATTTTTCCCAAGGGGCCACACGAGAGCCAAAAAAATATTATGGAGGGCCACACCTAGAGGCAGAACTGCATGCTAATCTACATTACTTATTTATTTACTTACTATATTTACTATATACTAGCTTAACCCGGCACGCGTTGCTGTGCCCTATGTAGTAGATGTGAAAAAGTATGTAAGGGTTTGAAATGACGTGAGTGTGTGTTGTGTGTGTGTATATATGTGTATGCTTGTGTGTAGGTATGGCTGTATGTGTGTTTAATATTTGTGTGTGTGTTTGTATTTGTGTCTGTGTATATGTGGGGGTGTTTGTGTGTCTTTGGGTTTGGGTGTGAATGTATGGGTTTGTGTATATATGTGTATGTGTGTATATTTGTGTTTGTTGTTTTGTGTGTGTTTATATTTTTGTGTGTGTATGTATGTTTATGTATATACAGTATATGTGTGTCTATGTATGTGTATATTTGTGTAGGTTTGTGTTCTTTTGTGCAGTATGTTGTGTTCTTTATCCATTTGTTTTTGTGTTTTTTGTTAGCTTGCCTGTGTCTTCCTGCCGGGTTTTGTTTTTGTGAGGGACAACTTCCGGGGGAGTGTTATTTGCGGGACAGGAAGTGGTTTTAGCGCCATTTTGTTTGTAGTTTTTTTGGGTTCCGGATGCCTCCATAGGTTTCCATGGGGTTTTTTGGGGGCCGGTTTTAGGGGTATTCGGAGGTTTGTTTTGGGGTTTTTGTGTGCCACGATTGTTGCTGTTGGTTCGTGGAAATGTGTGGGGTGGGTTTTGAGGGTCTGGGTGTTATGGTGTGTCCGTGCATAAGCGTCAAAAGCGGACTCTCTCTTTTTATATATATAGATTACACATCATTAATATTAACATATTAATATATCAAGAATATTCATATATTATTGGTATTAATATCATAATTATTATATTATAGTATATATATAGACATAATATATTGAAATTATAATATAATATAACATTATTATATTATTTATTATTATATTATTATAATAAAATTATTATAAAATAATAATAAAAAGCACTAAAATAAAATGAAATGAAATTCAAGAAGACAAGGTGCGAACCCAGATGGAGGCTGACGTCCTCAAGAGAGGGAGGATCCCAAGATGGAATGGCCCAATGGACCCAGCCCAGAGGGTGGCGAAGCGGACCCAGCCGCCGCAGCAGCAGAGCAGAGCAGCAGGCGATCAGAGGCTGCAGGCCTCCGCCCGGTCTCGCCCCCAGCCGTTCTCCAGCTGATCGCCCTGCCGTGGACTCCCTACCATCCCTGGAGCCGATCCGCGCCTGCAGGGGGAGCAGTCGGCGATCTGAGTCAGCTGGTTGCCCTGGCGACCCGGAAGACGATCAAGTCTTCCGGGTCACCAGGGCGATCAGCCCCCGCAGGTCGCCGAGTGCTCCCGCTGCAGGTCGGATCACCTCCAGGGATGGTAGGCACTCCAAAGCCACCGCTCCTCTGGCCTGTCTGCCGACACAAGCCCCACAGAGCCCGCAATGGGATGGCCCCGCCCCCGACGCCCTTCTCCCCGGGCCGGACAGAATTGGCTGCCGGGTCGCATCCGGCCCGCGGGCCGTAGGTTGCCCACCCCTGGGTTAAACCCTTGTGTTGATAGGACTGTTTGAATCCGGGGAACAGGGTGAGCTCCCATTTGTCAGCTCCAGCTTCTCATGTGGGGACATCAGAGAAGCCTCCCACAGGATGATGAAACATTTGGGCATCCCCTGGACAACGTCCTTACAGACGGCCCATTCTCTTGCAGCAGAAGCGAGTTGCGGTTTCTCAAGTTGCTGCTGCCACGAGGGAAAAATTCACCTGTTGCGGAGGTGAATGCCCTGGGAATGTCCTCCTTTGGTGGATGAAAGGAGATGTTGTGCCATGTCTAACTAGGCGTTTCCGGTCGCCTCTTTCAGCCAATCAGTTGAGCGAAAGCGGGAGCGATTCCGAAGTGGAGTCCAGCGAAATGAGGCCCAAGCAGCCCCACGTCCTCCAAGAAAACACTCGGATGGGCCTGGACAATGAAGAGAGCATGATGTCCTATGAAGGGACCGGCGG
This sequence comes from Anolis apletophallus, assembly GCA_030556195.1. Lineage (NCBI taxonomy): Eukaryota > Metazoa > Chordata > Lepidosauria > Squamata > Anolidae > Anolis > Anolis apletophallus. The sequence goes on along the minus strand of JARBWK010000016.1, from coordinate 1,124,284 downwards.
GGAGGCGTCACATGCCATGGAGGACAGCAACGCCAGGTGAGCAGGCGGCGGAAGCCGTAAGAGCCAATGGGAAGTGTGACACAAAATAGAAATAGGCAAATGCTGCAGAAGAACATGCAGAGGGTTTGAACCCCAGCTTTTCCTTCCCATTCAAGTGAGGTCATGGCGCCTCTCTCTCCTGCATTGGTCAGACCTCATCTGGAGTAGCTCTGTGTCCAGGTCTGGGTCAAGCAACTCAAGGGGGAAATGGGCCAGAGAAGGGCGAGTGATAATAATGAATTTATTTATTTAATTTATTTATTTCGATGTATGTACCCCCCTTCCCAAAAAGGCTCAGGGTGGTTCACAACAATGAATACACAACACAACATAGTTAAAAACAGAATAAAAACAGATTAGGACCAGAATTGATTGATTGATTGATTGATTTTATTATTTATGAGTCGCCCTCCACGTCAGTGCTCCGGGCGACTTACACATAAAACACATAAAAGAGTTCAATAGTTAAAAGCTAAAAGAATAGGAAAATTAATTAAAATAGTTCCAGTAACTCAGGCTAAGTCTGGAGGGTGTCCTTAGCCGTAAGCCTTTCGGAAGAGCCAGGTCTTCAGTGCGGTCAGGAACTGGGGCATGTCCCGGATAGCTCTGATCCGCCGGCATCAAGTTCCAAAGGACAGGGGCCGCGATGGAAAAAGGCTCTCCGTCTTGTGGTGTCGAGGCGGGCCTCACTCACACCTGGGATGCGGAGAAGGTCCCTGTTTCCTGAACGGCGACCTTAAATGAGCTGGTTCGGACAAGCGGTCTTTTAAATAAGCTGGGCCGGCGCCATGGAGGGCCTTAAAGGTAAGCGACAAGATCTTGTGGATGGCTCTGAGCTCGACTGGCAGCCAGTGCAGGCGCTGCAGAGATGGCGCGATATGGCATCTCAGCGGTGTCCCGGTGAGGAGTCTGGCGGCTGCATTCTGCACTAGCTGGATTTTACGAGTGGTTGACTGCGGCAACCCCACGTACAAGGCATTACAGTAGTCCAGCCGTGATGTCACTGTGGCATGGACCACCGTAGCCAGCGCATCTGATGGGAGGTAAGGTGCCAGTTGACGTGCCTGGCGTAGGTGGAAGAAAGCTCCCTTACTTGTCGCAGCAACCTGGGCCTCGGTGAAGAGTCTCGAGTCTAGTATCACACCGAGACTCTTCACCGGCGGGCCGGGATCAGCGGCTCTCCCTCAAAGAGAGGCAGCGGAATGGGTGGCTCTGGGCGTCCCGGCCATAGGATCTCAGTCTTAGATGGATTGATCTTGAGTTTGTATGGCGGAGCCATCTGGTCACTGCCTCTAGTCCTTGTCTGAAATTCTCAGGCACCGATGTTACGCCTGGCTCAAGCTTCAGCAGAAACTGGGTGTCATCTGCATATTGGTAGCATATTGGTAGCACCCAAATCCAAAACTTCTGGCTATGCTTGCCAAGGGTTGGGCGTAGATGTTAAAAAGCGTTGGTGACAAAATGGCGCCTTGGGGACTCCACAGTCCAGGGTGGATTTCTTGGACACTTGGCCTCGCCACTCAACACGCTGCGAACGGCCCCGCAGGAAGGAATCGAACCAGGCCAAAGCTGTGCCTTGAATCCCAATGGCTGAGAGTCGCCGCAACAGCAAGTCATGGTCCACCGTGTCGAACGCCGCGGTGAGGTCAAGCAGCACCAGGATAGCCGAACCTCCCTTCTCCAATTGGCGGCGGATGTCGTCCGTAATGGCCACCAGGACCGCCTCGGAAATGGAATGGAAAGCACAACCTTAGAGATTAAACACCTGGCGGAAGAGGGTGGTCTTAGAGGCCCTCCTGAAGGCCTGTCACTCTGTGATTGCTCGTGCCTCTGCCGGGAGGGCGTTCCACAGGGTAGGCGCCACTACGGAAAAGGTGCGCTGCCGAGTCGATGACAATCGGCAAATCTTGGGTGATGGGACCTCCAATAGGTTTTGGTCCATGGACCGTAGGGGTCTCTGGGGAATGTGCAGGGAGAGGCGGTCCTTCAGGTACACTGGCCCCACGCCATGCAAGGCCTTGAAGGTGAACACCAGCACTTTGAAGGCAATCCGGTACTTGATGGGAAGCCAGTGCAAACGCTGGAGGATTGGAGTGATGTGGTACGATAGTGCCGCACCAACCAGCAGTCGAGCCGCAGCGTTTTGCACCATCTTCAGTTTCCGGATTACCGACAAAGGAAGGCCAATGTAAAGGGCGTTACAGTAGTCCAGTCTCGAGATGACCGTGGTCTGGATTACCGTGGCTAGGTCGTCACCGGAAAGGTAGGGCGCCAGCTGCCTCGCCTGGTGCAGGTGGAAAAATGCTGCTCTGCTCACGGTGGAGACCTGAGCCTCCATCGTCAGCAGAGGGTCCAGTTTTTAACCCAGGCTTTTAACCAGCGGCGATGGACTAATCACCTCACCATCCATTATTGGCAGCCGGAGCTTCCCCCCCCCCCCGGGGCGGCCCAGCCACAGGACCTCCGTCTTCGACGGGTTCAACCTGCTGGCCCGTAGCCACCCAGTCACGGCTTCCAGGCACTGATGGAAATAATCGGGTACAGAGTCCGGCTGGCCTTCCATCCTCAGCACCAGCTGGGTGTCATCAGCGCACTGGTGACACTCCAGACCAAAGATACGCACCAGTTGGGCCAGTGGACGCATGTAGATGTTAAATAATAGAGGAGAGAGGATAACCCCTTGGGGGACCCCACAGTTAATAAAACTTAATAAACTTTTATTTATACCCTGCCACCACTTCCCATAGGGACTCGGGACGGCTTACAAGCGCACGATGGTGCTGTAGAGCATTCAAACTACAATAGAACAACATTGAAACCAGTATCACATGTAAAACCCAAACATATAAAGTTAACAAGAGCAATAAAATACGGCAATAGTCATTAATTAAGGCTAAAGTGATCAAAGGTCTAGAAGCCATGAATAGCTCTGATATTAGGCTCAGAGAAGAGAAGGTTTAGAGGAGGCACGAGAGCTCTGTTTACGTGTTTGAAAGGCTGTCCTAAGGAAGAGGGATCGGTTCTGTTGCGTTCTCTTCTGCCCTGGAGGCTGGGACTCAATGGGACCGTGGTTATATATTCGGCCTGGGTAGGTTCGTCGGAATGCTTGTAAAATCGGAACGAATTTGGATCAAATTCACTTTTGAAGCGATTTCGAGTCGATGTAAGCAACCCAGAAGTGGATTTGCCATTTTGAAGCCATCGCCGCCATTTCCGGAAAGGAATAATTTGGATGCGGATGTGCTTCCCTCCGTGTTAGACCAGGGGTGAGACGCGGAGGAAAGCGCATCCGTGTCCAAACTGGGTGTTTAATCAGTGCTGTCTCTTTCTTACTGCGCAAGCGTGTCTGCCGTTAACGAAGCCATTCCGAAATGTCTGAAGAATTCGTAAGATTTCTGCAATTTTTTCAGGAATGTGGCGCAGCTGGCTAAGTGTCAGCTGCATAAGATCTCTCTGACCAGTAGGTCATGAGTTTGAGGCCTGCCCAGGTCGAGGTGGGTGCTCGACCTTTAAGTGTAGCCTGCTGTCGACCTTTGCAGCCCGAAAGACAGGTGCATCTGTCAAGTAGGAGATAAAGGTACCACATTAAGTGGGGAGGCAAATTTTGACTGAATTATGAGGCCATTAAAGAACACCAGGAACGCTGAGGAATGCAGAAGGAACAACAAGGGACGCTGGGAACGCTGAGAGGTGAGGAGTGCGTCAGCTCCCCCTGGTGGCCAGAGTTTGCCTCTGTTCCTCTATATGTGAGTATGTGGAAAACGGCAGGGATTGTCTGCTAAGTACCTGTAATCTGCTCTGAGTCCCCTTCGGGGTGAGAAGAGCGGAATATAAATAAAGTAAATAAATAAATAAATCTAGATTTGAACCGCCAGCGCCCCCTACATCTGCAACGAATTTTGAACCATTTTTTTTCCTTGATCAAACAGGCCTAGTATATACACACACACACACACACACACACACACACACACACACACACACAAGCTTGGGGACCCGGCGGTACTCGGGTTATTTGAGGAAGGCATTGTGTGCCAAGGTTGGTTCCTATTAGATGTTTACGTGGCTTGCAGTGGTCTCAGGAACTTAGTGAAGGTACTGCAAGTCCCATCGGCCATGGCCCACCCCCCTCCAAACAGCACCAGGGTGTAGAGTGGGTCAAGGGGGCATGATGGGCTTCTAATAATGAAGCCAATCATGGCAAATAATACAATTTTGAATAATAAAAACTTCTAATAAATAAAGCCAATCATGGCAAATAATTAAATTCGAATAATGAAACCTTCTAGTAAATAAGGCCAATCATGGCAAATAATACTAAATTAAATAAAATTAAAGTATAATTTTTATAAAATATACGCTAGTCAGTGAGATATGAGAAAGATTCCTAGCTGTCGCAATGGCGGCGGATAAAAAGATCTGAGGTGGCAGCCCCTTCCACTGGCTATATATGCTCGAGGGGAGTGTGGGCGGGGCTACCATTTAAAGCGATATTAGCTTTTTAAAAGATTCCGAACTGTCCACACAGGCGCGGGAAATACCATAAGTACGAATTCACAGGGACCACTCAGGGAACTACAGTTACAGGTAAGCAACTAATAAGTCATGGGGGCTGTGTGTGTCACGTTTGGTCTTGATCATTCTGTGAATGAGGGTTGCAGCGGTCTCGGAAGGTGAGTGAAGGTATTTCAAGTCCCATCATCTGTGGTCCAGCCTCCTTGAAACAGCACCAGGGTGTAGAGTGGGTCAAGGGGGCACTGTGTGCTAATTTTGGTCTGTAGTGGTCATTGGGTGAGGGTCGTGTTGTGAAGTGGGCCATTGGGCCCCTGTGTGGCAAGTTTGGTCCTGATCTGTCACTGCTGTGGGCCGCAGTGTCTGACTGCCTGAGGCCTTTCCTTTTCCCTCTGCATCACCTTAGAATGTTGGAATGTGGATGGCCAATCGGAGTGCTGTATGCAAATACCATTTCAGTGGCAACCAATCCCCTCTGCCTGGGGCCGTAGAATGTTGGAGTTCTGAGGCTGGCCAATCAGAGTCCTTTATGCAAATATTCCCTTTATGCAAATATTCCCTTAGTGGCAACCTATTGAAACGCTGTCACATATCCCTTGGCACCTCTGCCCCTCCCAGAAAATGAACATTCCATTTCCAGTGGAAAAAAACTGTCATTTGGCTAACTCAAGCATTCAGTTGCATTCTGTTTTGCTGGCCAATCAGAGTCCTTTATGCAAATTTTCTCTCAGTGGCAACCAATTCCCGCTGTCTGGTACTTTAGAGTGTTGGAGTTCTGAGCCTGGCCAGTCAGAGTCCTTTATGCAAATAATCTGGTGCCTTAGAGTGTTGGAGTTCTGAGGCTGGCCAATCAGTCCTTTATGCAAATAATCTGGTGCCTTAGAGTGTTGGAGTTCTGAGGCTGGCCAGTCAGAGTCCTTTATGCAAATAATCTGGTGCCTTAGAGTGTTGGAGTTCTGAGGCTGGCCAGTCAGAGTCCTTTATGCAAATAATCCCACAGTGGCAACCAATCGAAAAGCTGGCACATATTCCTCCGCACCTCCCGCCCCCCGCACCTCCGCAAACACTGACTTTTATTATATAGATAGATAGATAATTAGATAGATAGATACAGTTATTTATGGTCAGTGACCAGCAGCAAGGAATGTACAAACGTCAGAATAAGAACATATACATTTATTAAGAAACAATGTCATAAAACAAAGTTAGAATCTAGTATTGTGTGGCCATCTGTTGGGAGTGTTTTGATTGTGTTTTCTTCCGTGGCAGAAGGGGGGGTTGGACCGAAGGGATCTATTTTGAGATCTCTTCCAATCTTATTATTTTATGATTCTCTGCCTCATTTCCAAAATGCAATAAAGACAATATTTCCTTCTTTCCTAGCTATGGTAGCTACGAGGAGCCCGACCCAAAGTCGAACACCCGGGACACTAGTTTCAGCAGCATTGGTGGCTATGAGATTTCAGAGGAGGAGGAGGAGGAGGAGGAGGAAGAGCAGCGGTGCGGCCCCAGCGTTCTGCGTCAGGTCCCCCTCTCAGAGGATGAGGAAGACAGTGAGGACTTCCAATCCATCGGCGGAGACAGCGACCTGGACTCTGATGAGTAAAGCTGTCTCAACGTAAACAACACCTTCCTGAGGCCCAATCAAGACCCGTTTGCTGGAATTTGGGTGTTCTCGGCCGCTAATCCGAGTGCCGCCCTCGTCTCGCTTTCGGTGTTGTCCTTGCTCCTATTTGTACCTTTCCTATGATTTTTCTCCCCTACACAAAGCAGACTGACTCCCAGTCACCCATTTTTTTACCTGTAAAATTGAACTGTGATACATTTTCAAACGATGTGTGAGTCAGTTTGTCCCTGTGAAGATGTGTCGTGTGTATGTGTTGATAGAAGCCTGTGAGTATTAAGGGGCTGATGTGAGTCCTACGAGCTTGGTCACAAGATCTTTCCACTCCCAAAACAACATTTCAGCACAAATGTTGTATTCACAGCTCAGGACCCCCGGTGTCAACATACTTGCCAAACTGTCAATAAACCTTTTCCTGTATAACCTGTTCTGTTTGGTGGAGGCCGGAGCTCAAAAACGGCTTTCTGCAGCCCTTGGCAGACTCCGTGCGGAAGGAGAATACGAGGGTTGAGTGAAAAATAATGCCTCCACCTTGGTAACTCCTCAGCAGATGGCCGTAGTGCTATGTGGCAGGGACTGGCTCGCTCAGTAGACTCTCCTCTACAGTTCCATTTTGGTGGGAAGCCTTAGGGTTCCTAGGAGGGTTGAATGAAAAGTAATGCCTCCACCTCCGTAACTCCTCAACAGATGGTAGTCCTGGTATGTGGCAGGGACTGGCTTGCTCAGTAGACTCTCCTCTACGGTTCCATTTTGGCGGAAAGCCTTAGCATTGAACGGTTGTGCTGTTAAAGTGCAAAGTATGGATCCCTGCGCAGACGGTCGGTCAATGCGACTTAAGCAACGCGTAGCCATTGAATTCTTGACCGTAGAAGGTGTCACCCCAAAGGAGATCCATCAGCTGTTGTTGGGGATTGTGTGGATGTGAGTACTGTGCGTCTTTGGGCGAGTAAGTTCAAAGATGTCGAGGTGGGAACGTCTGACTTGCATGACAAAGAGTTGGACGTCATCCTGTGACAGCAACCACCAAGTTTCACAAGCAAAGGTTGACAGGTTCCTGTCTCTGGAATCCTTTTTTGGGGGGGGTGGTGTTAGCTGGCTCTGATTGTTTCCTGTCAGGATTTCCCATTTTCTAAGAGTTGTCATTAATTAATTAATTATCTGTAGCATTGAATGTCCTTGCATCTTCAAAGCCTGTCTGCTTCCTGTCTGTGGAATCCTTGGGGGGGGGGGTAGTGTTAGCTGGCCCTGATTGTTTCCTGTCTTTATCAATTATTTTTTATAATTTTATTATCATTTTTTGTTATCTTTATTTATATTTATATTTATAATTCATTTTTTATTTGTTCTTTATTTATATTTATTATTTATTTGTTTTTCTTTATTTATATTTATTATTTATTTGTTCTTCATTCATTTATATTTATTTATATTTAATTAATTGTGTGTTTGTGTGTTTGTGTTGTCCTTTGTGTGAGTGGTGGCCATTTTTGTGTGTTGCCTATCTCAGCTCTTGGGGGAGAAGCCGCCATTTTGCGTCCTGGCGCCTGAGATGGCGTCACTCCCGGCTCTGGCCAAGCCCCGCCCCGTGGCGAGAGTTGGAGAAAGGGGCGGGGCTTGCGGGTCTTGCCGCAGTCGGACTCCCGCCTTTTTCTTTCCCGTCAATGATCACTTCAACTCCCTTAGAGGGAGCTCTAACGCGCATGCGCTCAACTCCCCCTCACGTTTAAGAGGCGAGGGAGCTCTAACGCGCATGCGCTCAACTCCCCCTCCCGTTTAAGAGCCAAGGGAGCTCTAACGCGCATGCGCGCTGCGCCAATGTGTCGCAGCGGTTGGCGGAGGGATACTTATGAACCCGCGCGGTGATTCGTCAGCCTTTTCCGCCCCTCGCTTCTGCTTGGAGCCGTTGGGAGGGAACGAGAGAGAGCAGAACACGAGAGGCTCAGAGTAACGTCGGGAAGTGGAAATAATCGCTCTCCAGACACATCCATCCGCGCTAAACGTAGGGACTACTTTTCGAGGAAGGAGACCGGCAAGGCGCTCCGCCCAGGCCTCGAATCCCTCCGCCCCTCGGCCGCCATTTTAGGAGACGCCGCTCGAGGAAGCCAGGCGCCTCGCCCGCCAGCCACTCCGCCCTTCGGCCTCGGAGCAGCAGCAGCCGCAGCCATGGCGGCCTCTGTGGGGAACGTGGCCGACAGCACAGGTACTCCTCGCCCAGGCCCGCCTCATCCTTTCCTCCCGCTTGGGACTCGGCCTCCTCCATCTCGGGCCTTTTTTCTACGCGAGGCCGAGGCTTGGTTTGGGCCTAACCGGGGAGAAGGCCGGAAACCATTGTGTCGGGTTTGGGGGGAAGAGGGGGGTTGTTGCTTCTTGTATTCCAGCCTGTGAGGAATTGGTTGCTGGGGTTTCTCTGAGAAAGGAGCTGTAGTTTTCCAAGGAGGCCGGGCACGTGCTTTGTGGGAGCCTCTAAAGACCTGATAGCAGGCCTGGGCCAAGTTGGGCCTTTCAGGGGTTTTGGACTTCAACTCCCACAATCCCTCACAGCCTCAGGCCCCTTCCAAAGGAAGGGGCCTGAGGCCGTGAGGCATTGTGGGAGTTGAAGTCCAAAACCCCTGAAAGGCCCAACTTGGCCCAGGCCTGCTTTATAGCCTTGTGAAGGGAACAAGGAGAGAGAGAGAGAACGCCTTTAAGGGGATTTAAAGTCGGAGGTCCTTTAACCTGCCAGCATCCATTTGCTTTCCCCCCAATTAATAATAGTCTTTATTTATACCCACAACTATCAATCAATAATAATAATAGTCTTTATACCCTACCACCATCAAATAATAATAATAGTCTTTACTTATACCCCGCCACCATCAACAATAATAATAGTCTTTATTTATACCCGCCACCATCAGTTTTAACAACCATCAATAATAATAATCTTTATTTATACCCTCCACGTTCAATTAATAATGGTCTTTATACCCTGCCACCATCAGTTAACAATAATAATAGTCTTTATTTATACCCGCCACCATCTAATAATAATAGTCTTTACTTATACCCCGCCACCATCAACAATAATAATAGTCTTTATTTATACCCGCCACCATCAGTTAACAATAATAATAATAATCTTTATTTATACCCCTCCACGTTCAATTAATATTGGTCTTTATACCCTGCCACCATCAGTTAACAATAATAATAGTCTTTATTTATACCCCGCCACCATCTAATAATAATAGTCTTTACTTATACCCACAGCTATCAATTAATAATAAAAGTCTTTATTTATACCCCGCCACCATCAATTAACAATAATCTTTATACCCCGCCAACATCAAATAATAATAGTCTTTATTTATACCCCGCCACTATCAATTAATAATATTAGTCTTTATACTCTGCCACCATCAGTTAACAATAATAATAGTCTTTATTTATACCCCACCACCATTACTTAATAATAATAGTCTTTATATCCTGCCACCATCAATTAACAATAATAATAATAATCTTTATTTATACCCCGCTACCATCAAATAATAATAATAATCTTTACTTATACCCCGCCACCATCAACAATAATAATAGTCTTTATTTATACCCCACCACCATTACTTAATAACAATAGCCTTTATATCCTGCCACCATCAATTAATAATAGTCTTTATTTATACCCCGCCACCATCTCTCCGAAGGGGACTCGAAAACAATACAGCAACATAAAATACAGAAATATTAAATCACAACAAAAAGCTTAAAGTAACAAGAAAAAATACACAGTGTAAAATAACATAATAGAAGTCGAGCAACAAAGGGGGGGGGATTTATTTTATTTATTTATTTAAAACTTGTGTCCCCCGACCTTCTCCTCTCTCTCTCTCTCTCTCTCTCTCTCTCTCTCTCTCTCCCCACCATCGGTTAACAATAATAATAGTCTTTATTTATACCCCGCCACCATTACTTAATAATAATAGTCTTTATAATAGTCTTTATAATAGTCTTTATATCCTGCCACCATCAATTAACAATAATAATAATCTTTATTTATACCCCGCTACCATCAAATAATAATAATAATCTTTACTTATACCCCGCCACCAGAGAGAGAGAGAGAGAGACTCAGACCAGCATCACAGCAAAAATTCAATGCTATACAATTTAAAACAACTACAACATATTAAAATACATAAAAACCCAGCATAAAACCACATCGCCATTAAAATAATTCCACTTAATCTGTAAACGTGGTCATTCATTCTGACAATAGCCCATCTCAGCCTATTCTGGGAAGGTTTGGTTCCACATCCAGGTCTTCACCAGCCTCCTAAAGGACAACAGGGAGGGGGCAGGCCTAGCATCACTTGGGAGAGAGTTCCACAGCCGAGGGGCCACCACAGAGAAGGCCCTGTCTCTCGTCCCCACCAGCTGCGCTTGCGAAGCCGGCAGGACTGAGAGCAGGGCCTCTCCGGTGGATCTTAATGTCCTTGATGGTTCGAAGGGGAGAATCCGTTCAGACAGGTAAACTGGGCCAGAACCGTATAGGGTTTTGTAGGTTAAAACCAGCCGGGAGAGCTTTTTGCACAGTTAAGGCTTGTGCGCCAGCTGCGCCCGTACCTTGGGAAGTCTGACTTGGCCACGGTGGTCCACACTCTGGTTACATCCCGAATAGACTACTGCAACGCTCTCTACGTGGGGTTGCCCCTGAAGACTGCTCGGAAGCTGCAATTAGTCCAACGCTCGGCAGCCAGGTTACTAACAGGAATGGGGCACAGGGAGCGCACAGCTCCCTTGCTGCAGCAGCTCCACTGGCTGCCAATTAGCTTCCGGGCACAATTCAAGGGAGTTGTGCGCTCCCTGTGCCCCGCTCCTGTTAGTAACCTGGCTGCCGAGCGTTGGACTAATTGCAGCTTCCGAGCAGTCTTCAGAGGAAGCCCCACGTAGAGAGCGTTGCAGTAGTCTATTTGGGATGTAACCAGAGTGTGGACCACCGTGGCCAAGTCAGACTTCCCAAGGTACGGGCGCATCTGGCGCACAAGTTTTAACTGTCCAAAAGCTCTCCTGGCCACCGCCGAGACCTGGGGCTCCAGGCTCAGCGATGAGTCCAGGATCACTCCCAGACTGCGAACCTGCGCCTTCAGGGGGAGTGTAACCCCGTCAAGCACAGGCTGTAACCCTATGCCCTGTTCAGCCTTGCAACTGACCAGGAGGACTTCTGTCTTGCCTGGATTTAGTTTCAATCTGTTCGCCCTCATCCAGTCTGTTACAGCGGCCAAGCACCGGTTCAGAACTTGAACAGCCTCCTTAGTAGCAGGTGGGAAGGAGTGACAGAGTATATAAACTAGCTTGGGTACCTGGCGACACCCGTAGCTGAGGTGTGCAAAAGCTCCCCCGGCCACCCCCCCGAGACCTGGGGTTCCAGGCTCAGCGATGAGTCCAGGATCACTCCCAGACTACGAACCTGCGTCTTCAGGGGGAGTGTAACCCCGTCCAGCACAGGCTGTAACCCTATGCCCTGTTCCTTATTTATACCCTGCCACCATCAATTAATAATAATAGTCTTTATTTATACCCCGCCACCATCTCTCTGAAGGGGACTCAAAAACAATACAACAAAATAAATTTAAAAAACAACAGAAAAATTAAATCACAACAAAATACGTAAAGTAACAAGAAAAATAATAAACAGTGCAAAATAACATCATAGAATTCGAGCACCAAGGGCGGGCCAAATGCACAAGATAAAATGATAAAACCCTGGATGAGATTGGAATAGAAAAAAGTATATTATTTTTATATATATATATACATATATATATTTATATACATATATATATATCCTTATATATTATTTATTTATATTCTGCTTTTCTCACATGGGTGGGATTCAAAGCGAGAAACCCCCCCCCCCCAAATTACATAACATAGAAAAGCAACAAAAATCATATAAGCAAAATAAACAGATATAAGCTGAAAATTGACAAATTAAGAAATTATCACACACCTCAGGCCATTAAGGATAATATTAAAAAGACTTATTCTAGGGTCCAAAAAATTCAATTTCCTTTAGGCCATGTTGAAATACCGCCGGTCCGAAATAGCATTCTAAAAATATACTATTACTTGTATCTATCTGACCATTGCCTATTGCTGATCTTCAGGAAAGTCCTGGTTATTTATTTTATTTTATTTATTTCAACCCTGCCCTTCTCACCCCCGCAGGGGGACTCGGAGCAGCTAACAATGGCAGCGATTTGATGCCGCAATAAATTGCAATTATGATAGCAAGATATGCACAGATAAGAGCAAGTAAATAGGACAGTATGATCGGTCCAGTTAGTGTGGTCATGTCTCTTTGGCATCCTACCTGCGGAGTACGAGTGCATGCCCTCACTTCCTTTTTGCTTGAAGCTAGGTGTTCGTAATAATGTACATAATATTTATTTTACAAAGGTCTTGGTTTAATTTGATTTTAGTGTTTATAGTCATGAGAAGTTATATTGTAAATGGTACCGCTTTTAGCACTGTCACTTTGAGTGTCTGGGAAGAGAGATAAAGAGGCATTAAATTGAGATTATTATTATTATTTCTACTACAGGTTACTGATGAATAAGTGGAAATTTTTGCAGATGAATAAGTGGAGCATTCTGAATTGGGGGCACTGTCCTATAAAGGGTCTCTGGGGACACTCAGTACAGCTAGACCTTATTTTATACTAGCTTGGGGACCTGGCGATGCCCGGGTTATTTGAGAAAGGCATTGGTTGCCTGTGATGTAAATTGAGTCTAGATCCAATGTCAGCAGGGTTCAGTGGATACCGGTGAACTACTACTCCCATATGCATGTCCTATTGTCCATTTCTATCCTCTCCCAAACCACACCAGGATGTAGAGTGGGTCGCGGGAATTCTGTGTGCCAAGTGTTGACTTGATCACTCATTGGTGTGGTTCATAGTTGTTTTTGGAAGTGAGTGAAGTTACTGGAAATCCCATCATCCACTGTGCGTTATCCCCAAATCCGCACCAGGATGTAGAATGGATCATGGGGGCCCTGTGTGCCAACTTTGGCCCAGATCTGTCATTGTTGGGCTTCACAGTGGTCTATGGGAGTCGAAGCAAATTAAAGTACTGGAAATCCCATCATTCATGGTCCATCCTCCCCTAAATGGCACCAGGACGTAAAGTGGGTCATGGGGGTTATGTGTCCCAAGTTTGGTCCAGGTCTGTCATTCGTGTGGGTCACAGTGGCCTGTGGAAGTGGGAGCCAATCAGAAAGCTGACACATACATACCCACATACACTGACTGTTATTATATGTAGTAATTAGGGTACCTGGCAGTGCCTGGGATATTTGGAAAAAGACATTGTTTGTTTTGGGGTGTTAGGTAATGTAGTTAATAGTAACATTATTTATTAGAAAAAAGCCAGTCTTTGATTCAGTTTTTATTAGTGCTCCCGTTAGAAAATGCATAACAATGTGGATGAACCTCAATTCCCAGAACCGTGGGTCAATCCTCCCTAGACCAGGTCTATATACACAGCTGGCCATGTTGAGTCTGTGTGCCAAGTTTGGTCCAGATCTGATGTCGGCTGGGGTTAGTATTCTCTGTATAAGAGTGAACTACAACTCCCATATGGCAAGGGCAGTCACCCCCGAACCCTGTAGTTGGTCATGTTGAGTCTGTGTGCCAAGTTTAGTCCAGATCTGATGTCGGCTGGGGTTAGTACTCTCTGTATAAGAGTGAGCTACAACTCCCATATGCCAAGGGCAGTCCCCCGTCCCCCCCAACCCTAAAGTTGGTCATGTTGAGTCTGTGTGCCAAGATTGGTCCAGATCCAACGTTGGCTGGGTTCAGTGCTCTTTGGATGCAGGTGAACTACAACTCCTATAAATCAATGCCAATTCCCTCTAAACCTGGTCATTGGGGCTCTACATGCGAAATGTGATCCAGATCTATTATTGAAGGGGGTGTGCAAGGTGAACTGCAACCCCACCGTGTTGAATCAGTCCCCCAAGCCCACCCAGTCTGTTCAGTGGCTGATCAATGCCTCTCTGCTGTGTGCCACAGGAAAGGGTAGGAAAGGGTCAAGGGAGAGGCAGTGGTGGGGTGATGCAAATGGAAAGAGAAAGGAATCCTGGGATGCCTGCCTGTGGTGGAGGAAACACCTTAAATCTAGGATCAAATGGTCCCTGAATGAAAGCATGTCTTGGATGGTGGTTCGTAGTGTGTGTGGATGACACTGGAAGGGTTTGGGCCACGTATCCATGGCACTCCCTCTAACCTGCCTTGTCCACGAAGGGAGTGCCTTGGAGGCTTCTCAGCACTTGGAACTATAGCCTGTTTGTGGAGGCCGGAGGCTGTCTGTGTAAGTGGGCAACTCCGCCACATACATACATGCACATGTTTCACTTTTATTATGTGTATAGATAGATAACATCCTCTGGAATGGGGGCATATTCAGAGAGGACACGAGGATGTATAGGAACCCCCGGGGGCGGTGTTTTTCCATTGATATAAGCCGTTGACAGTCTTCCTTTCTCAAGAGGCTGTAGTTAATTAGGAGCAGAGAAGACTGTGTACTCAGTGGAAAGATGCACACCTTCTTTGCACACATTGTGTTCTTCTCTCGGAACAAAATGAGTTGAATCCTGTTCAGGTTTTATAGCAGGAAGAATACACACAGCCCCTACTTGCAAATAGTTATACAGGGGAGCAGCTGTTTGCGGAGGCTGGGAGGGGTGTTTACGTTTGGCCGCCTGATAGAGTGCAGGGTGGGTTCCGAGTCCATCGAAGTGCAGGATGCGGGCCATAGATAAGTCGCTGAAAACACACCCTGGCAAATTGGACATCTCATGATACCAGACCAGGGTTGGTTTTTTTTCTAAAGGACCCATCTTGGATTTGGTGCTCTTTTCCTAACATGAATCTAATCTAATCCCCTGTCCAGAATATTTTGCCTTACTTTCTGTCCCTATGATGATTGGATTTTGAAAAATGTGGCTTGTTGAGGAAAGAAGGATTGGAGAGACCTTCAGTGGAGACCACTTTCCCCCATATATCTTTCATATACACTCATTATCTTGTGGGGTTCCTCAGGGTTCAATACTATCTCCTATGTTAGTCAACATATATATGAAGCCGTTGGGGGAGGTCATCCGGAGTTTCGGAGTGCGGTGTTATCTGTACGCAGATGACGTCCAACTCTGTCACTCCTTTCCACCTACTACTGAGGAGGCTGTTCAGGTCCTGAACCGGTGCTTGGCCGCCGTGTCGGACTGGATGAGGGCTAGCAAATTGAAATTGAATCTAGACAAGACAGAGGCACTCCTGGTCAGTCGAAAGGCCGAACAGGGTATAGGGTTACAGCCTGTGCTTGACGGGGTCACACTCCCCCTGAAGGCACAGGTTCGCAGTCTGGGAGCGATCCTGGACTCATCGCTGAGCCTGGAGCCCCAGGTTTCGGCGGTGACCAGGGGAGCATTTGCACAGTTAAAACTTGTGTGCCAGCTGCGCTCATACCTTGGGAAGTCTGACTTGGCCACGGTGGTCCATGCTCTGGTTACATCCCGTATAGATTACTGCAACGCTCTATACGTGGGATTGCCTTTGAAGACTGTTCGGAAGCTGCAACTAGTCCAATGAACAGCAGCCAGGTTGCGACATTCAGAGAGCGTCCAACTCCCTTGTTGTGCCAGTTCCACTGGCTGCCAGTTTGCTACCGGGCACAATTCAAAGTGCTGGATTTAGCCTTTAAAACCCTAAACTGTTCTGGCCCAACTTACCTGTCCGAATGCATCTCTCCCGATGAACCATCGAGATGTTTAAGATCATCCGGAGAGGCCCTGCTCTCGGTCCCGCCTTCTTCGCAGGCACGATTAGCGGGGACGAGAGACAGGGCCTTTCCAGTGGTGGCTCCTCAGCTTTGGAACGCACTCCCTAGTGACATCAGATTGACCCCCTCCCTCCTGACATTTCGCAAGAAAGTGAAGACCTGGCTGTTTGAACATGCATTTGCTGATGAACTATAACGGTTTAATTAGACCTATGGAATGACGACGACGTGACGGAAAGTGATTTCAACGTGACGCTGAGACTGCATTTGTATGTTTTAATGGCTAATTCTTATGTTATATGGTTATGGTTTTGTTTTGTTTCGCTTGTGTTTTTGATTGAAGGGTAGAGATTGCCTTGTGTAAACTGCCCCAAGTCGCCTTCGGGCTGAGAGGGGCGGTATAGAAAAATGACAAATAATGTGTCTCAAGGGGACCTGTGCGCACACCCCCCAAAGTAATCTCTGGAAAAAATAGGAATGCCTCATTATATTTAGCTGAGATGTGTTACAGTTGATTTAGGTGCTCCAGATCAAGGATGGGCAAGTGTTAGTGCCCTAAATTGATGGTGGATGGTAGCTCACATCAGTCAGATACATCAAAGCCAGGGATGGGAGGTGATGGACATTGGAGTTTAGTAGCAGCGCATGCAGGGCGCAGGTGGTAGATACCTCGACTTCAAAGGAAACCAATGTGTAGTATCAACAAAAGTTATCACCTGCTTTATGTTTTATAAAGGAAAAGAAGTTTAGCGTACCCCTTTTCATGCTTCATTACAGAACATTGCCTACGTTTGCTTCCTTTGTTCAATAAAATTACTACTAATAAATAAATATTGGAGCATTTTCCGAACCAAAAAGTCCATAAAACTCATGACATTGTTGTGGGCTGAAATGTGCCCTGACTGATATGTAACATAGGAGTGAATAGTTGCAACAGTCGCATTTGCAAAGACATTGAAAGGCGGGGGGGGGGGGGGAAGCTTAAAAATTACCTCAGTATGCGCTCGCTGCGATTCCCGCAGTTGTCCCCCTGTGCAAGTTGGCATAAACACAGTCCCTTGAGTCTTGTAAAAGCTTATTGGTAACACAGGTATCTGTGGTTTTTAAAACTAGATGGTGGCACTATGCAGTTTAAAAGCTCAGAAATGTCATGCGTCAGCGTGATCCATGGGGCTTGTTTGGGAAACTTACAATACACCTCCAGCATGAAAGGAAAATTACAGAAAAGTCAGGGCTCTGGAGACAAGTTTCCGTTTTGTAATTTTCCTTTGAGATTTTGCTCCTAGTGGCATATTTGCTCTTGCTTCCTTGGTTGCGACTATTCTACCCCTAAGCTCTTGTTCTGAAGCTGAGAAGGGGTGAGAAGGGTGGCATATAAATGTAAATAAATAAATAAGTTTCTTTGTATAGAGTTATCCAGGAAATGGGTTGGATATTAGCCTTCCGATTTATGCCATATTATGGAAGAGGGGGCTAATAGCCTGTACCCATAAACACAAATATGCGAGTCTTCTGAAATTTAGGCAGCCTTCCTAATTTCTCCTCACCCTCACCCTGATACATTTTCAAGATAATGTTTTTTCTCCAAGACCGCCTCCCCATCACTGTTGATTAAGGCTTGGGAGGAAAGTAGTTCTAGTCCAGGGCTGCCCAGGAAATCGATCGCGATCGACTAGTCGATCCCGAGTCCATATGAAGTCGACCACAGCCAGACGGGATGATTCTGCCCTGCACGTGCGCACTCGGCACCGCGCACGCCCGGGAAGGGGATCCTCCTTGCCTGCGTGCGCTCTCTCTCTCAATATCTTCGCCGCCTTCCTCCTTCCTGCTGTGTGCTTTCGTGAAGCAGGAAGTCCCCATCCCTTCCTGCTTCCTGTGTGCGCAGCAGGCCCCTCCCACGCACACAGCAGGAAGCACACTCCTGCATGCATGGGAGAGGCTCGCAGCAGGAAGCGATGGCAATGCTCTCTCCATCTCCTCGCTGCTGCGTTCACCAAGCAGGAAGTCAGGAGCGCGAATCCTGCTGGGAGGGGCTTGCGCACGCACGCAGCAGGAAGGGATGATGACCTCCTGCTTGGCGAACGCAGTGGCAAGGAGATGGAGAGCGTGGGCAGGCAAGGAAGATCCCCTTCCCGTTGCCATCCCTTCCTACTGCGTGTGCAGCAAGCCCCTCCCACGCACGCAGCAGGAGCGCGCTTCCTGCTGCGTGCGTGGGTGGGGCCTGCTGCGCACGCAGGAAGCAAGAAGGATGGGGACTTCCTGCTTGGCGAACGCAGCGGCGAGGAGATGGAGAGAGCGTTCGTGGGCAGGCAAGGAAGAAGCCCCGCGCGGCCGGAAGGTGGCGGCAGGAGCGCACGCGCGCACCAGGTAGATCTTTTCAACTTGGTTCATATAGTAGCTCGCATGCTGAAAAAGTGTGGGCATCCCTGATCTAGTCCAAAACAAACAAGGACAAACGACTGTGAGGGAGATTAGGCTGAGAGATGCTTAGTTAGGCCAAGATCACTCCTTAAGCTTCATGGCTGAGTAGACATTTCAACCATAATGTCATGATTTTACTATTCCATTCCTAACCCTTCTAGCAGCCTGACTTTGCCGCCTCTCGTCTGCAACTAACCTCTCAATGGATTGTTTCTGTTTTTAAGAGTAACGCTGCTCTCTCTCCAGCTTTGGGTCTCTGCTCTTCCCCTTGCTCTGCAAGCAAGGTGTCGCCTTGACTGTCTCTGTGTTGCCTCTCAGCTGCTGCTTCTGTTACATCACTTCTCTCTGAAGTTCATCCATCATGGTGTTATGGGGGGGGGAGCAGGCCTGGCTCAGGGACTCCCACTAAGCATCCCATCTGGAGGAAATGCATAGACGATGGGCTATAAGTGATTGAAGAAGGGCCTTGGCAATGAGTCAGAGATGAGTTGATCGGTCAGTGAGGCTTTGGCCATGTTTTGCAAGGGGGAGCCTTGATTCATTTGACAAGAAGGTTTTACTGGAGGCAGAACCTGCATGGTTTGAGATGCCACTTCTACGAAATAGGCACATGAAAAGATCTAGAAGAGAATGTGTTCATTCGATAGGTACATTTTATGTGGTGTCTTTCATTGCATGAAACATATTTAAATTTTGATTTGTTTTATCTATTTTTTTAAAATAAGCAGCACAGTGAAGTTTTAACTATCTTCGGGGGGCAGTTGTGAAATAGGCCAAACCTTGTATTGTGTTACATTCTTTTGGAAATAGCAGGTATACATTGAAGAGGGGATGGCTATGGAAATTTCCGAGAGAGAGAGAGAGATGCAGGTGCTAGTTTCCAAGTGTTTTGCGGCATAGGAAAAACTGAGTTGAATGTGGACAGAGGAATGGGGGCAGGGAGCGGCTCAAGGGCTTGGGAGCCTAGTCCAGTATTAAGCCAGAGGACCTGTTACTTCTACGGAGAAGGTCTGTTTCTGTTTAAGCATGCAGCATCCCTGGGTTTTTACATTATATCAAGCACTTCACCTTTTAATTTGTGCACCGTAGTTTGCCGGTTTCTGTTCCCATTTTCTAATTTTTTGTTTCTCCTCCCCGAATGTCTTGGTGACTCTTCAGAACCAACGAAACGTATGCTTTCCTTCCAAGGGCTAGCGGAGTTGGCTCACCGGGAGTATCAAGCAGGAGACTTCGAAGCTGCGGAAAGGCACTGCATGCAGCTGTGGCGACAAGAGCCTGACAACACCGGCGTGCTCTTGTTGCTCTCATCCATCCACTTCCAGTGTCGCAGGCTGGACAGGTAGGCTCAGGGATGCTGTGTCTACGCACATATCACGATACGGTTTTGATAGTTTCCTGTTTCTGTTGGGGGGGTGTATGTTTTGCTTGCATTTAGTCGAACAAGCCAAAAGGTTGATAATCGCTTCTCTTATTTAATTATCTTGGGTCAATTCAAGAATAATTGTCCGTGCTGAAGAAGTGTTATGTTTACTCATTCCTTTTGACAAATGAACAATATGATCTAATAACTGAGAATGCAAAATAGTAGATAATATAATCTCCGAATACTGATTTTCAAAATTTCATGCCTTAGAGAAGTGATTTTCAACCTTTTTTGAGCCGCGGCACATTTTTTACATTTACCAAATCCTGGGGCACACCACCAACCAAAATGACACAAAATGACACTCGAACACAGTAATACATATAGTTAATATGTTTTTGAATGTATTTATCCCAAATTGCCACTGTCACTTGACGTACAGCTGCGGCACTAACTCTTACTTAGCCGCGTCTGAGCGAATCCAAGATGGCGCGGTGCGAGAGTGCTATGGTTCCATTTCTTAAAGGGACAGATGCGCCTTATATTTTATATATGAATGAAGCTCGAAAATAATTTCCCACGGCACACCTGATGATCTTTCACGGCACACTAGTGTTCTGCGGCACACTGGTTGAAAATCACTGCCTTGAGTTTTGGAGTTGTAGTTCACCTACATCCAGAGAGCACTGTGGACTCAAACAATGATGGGTCTGGACCAAACTTGGCAAGCGGGCCCCTCAGGCAGTAGAACAGGCTGAGGGCCGCCACCATGTCCAGGCTCCAACCCAGGGTCCCACTGCCAGCCTCAGCTGCTCCCATTGCCACGGGTAGCGGCTCACGGGTGAAAGGGGCAGCGGGGGAGAGGGAGAAGGCGGCAATTCCCCGTTCCCGCTCTCCGCCTCGCCCACTGAAGCCCGTCCACCACTCATGCTCCTCTACGCGGCCTCAGCGAGCGAGGGGCCGGAGTCATGGCGGATAGCGGTGCCGGGGACTGGGGCCGCTCTCCGCCATGACTCAATCAGGCATGAGCAAGCTTCTTCCGCTGGGAAGGGGGTGAGGCCCGGGCGATGTCACCCTTCCCTCCCTTGATTGGAGGCTGGCTGGGGAAACGGCCGAAGGAGTCAGCACCCTGGCCCCTTCTTTTTCTTCGCTGCCGCTCGGCCCTTCCTCCTCCCCCAAGCAGCAGAAGTTTGGCAGGAGGGGGAGAAAGGGGGGGGGGAGAGACGTTTTTCACGGCACACCAGATGATTCATCACGGAACAGTAGTGTGCCGCGGAACAGCGGTTGGGAAACACTGCCTTAGAGACAGATTGAGAGGAAAAAAAGGTGTATTTGAAACGTATCCATTGCCCGGGATTCTGCTTTTGGGGATTCTGTCAATCAGATAGGATGCTGCTGTTCAATAGTATTTTGCAAGCGACTCTTCAAAGGGTCCTCCCTTTTTTTCTGTCCCTCGCTTTCAAGGTCTGCTCACTTCAGCACTTTGGCAATCAAGCAGAATCCCTTGCTGGCAGAAGCCTACTCCAACCTGGGGAACGTGTACAAGGAACGTGGACAACTGCAGGAAGCCATTGAACATTATCGGCACGCCCTGCGCCTCAAGCCGGACTTCATTGACGGATACATCAACCTCGCCGCTGCTTTGGTAGCTGCGGGTGATATGGAAGGAGCGGTGCAGGCCTATGTTTCCGCCCTGCAGTACAACCCTGTAAGTTGAATTCTGCACGTTTCTTTGAAAAGCATGAGCCAAAGATCGTTTGGCTTTCCTATCTATCTTATTATTTACTTGGATTTGATGGTGTTCGTGCATCCTGGTAGTAAGGCTATTTTTTAAATGTGTAGAAAGCGGTGACCCATTCTTACTCTGTCCATGCCAAGGGTTACTTCTCAAGGCTGAGGTGCCTCATTGAAATTCCTGGAGCCTAACTTGAGGTCAGACTACCAGTGGGTATTCCACCCAAAGCAAGATTATGCAACCAGTGAGATTCAGTTAGTGCCATAGAGCCTTACAAGGAAGGCAGGGGGCTCATCCTAATTCCAGGGTTGTATATCAAGGCAGTGGCTATAGGTCCTGATGGTGTGGCTGCAAGGGTTTCTGCACACGATGAATAAACGTGATGGCAATGCTCTTTCTTTTCTATTCCAGTTTTACTGACCTTGCTTGAGTTTCCTCTTTTCTGCTTTCGTTCGTGGACAGGTTGTTCTGGATGAACAGCTATATATCGTGTACAGCAGGGGTGCCCACACTTTTTCAGCATGCGAGCTACTTATAATAAAACCAAGCCAGAAAGATCTACCTACCTCCTCAAGGCTGGAGAGGGGCAGGGGTGGGGCTTGGCGCATTGCCATCCTCAAGCCTGGAGAAGCTGCTGGTAGCTCCAAAGCCTGGCTCTGCCCCCCCTGGCTTCAGCTCTACCAGCAGCTTCTTCAGGCTTGAGGATGGCAGTGCCAAGCCAGTGGTGGCATAGCTAGCACAAGGCTGGCTTGGCCCTGCCTTCCTCAAGCCTGGAGAAGCTGCTGGTAGACTGGAAGCCAGAGGGGGCGGAGCCAGGCCGCGCCAAGCCCCTTCCCCTCCCCGCTGGCTTTGGAGCTCCCAGCAGCTTCTCCAGGCTTGAGGAGGGCAATGCCAAGCGAGTGGTGGCATAGCTAGCACAAGGCTGGCTTGGCCCTGCCCTCCTCAAGCCTGGAGAAGCTGCTGGTAGAGAGGAAGTCAGAGGGGTCGGAGCCAGGCCGCGCCAAGCCCCTTCCCCTCCCCGCTGGCTTTGGAGCTCCCAGCAGCTTCTCCAGGCTTGACGATGGCAATGCCAAGCGAGTGGTGGCATAGCTAGCACAAGGCTGGCTTGGCACTGCCCTCCTCAAGCTGTTGGGAGTGCCGGGGGTGGGGGCTGGGCTTGGTGCGGCCTGGCTCTGCCCCCCTCTGAGAAGCGCCCTATCCGGCTGATATCGACGTTCAGTCCCGGGATTGACTGGTCGATCGCGATTGACATCCTGGGCAGCCCTGGTGTACAGGAAAAGTCTGTATATGGGACTTGCTTTGTCCCTTTAAAGGAGAGGGGTGAGGCTTGTGGCCCTTCAGGTGTTTGGGGTTCCAGCTCCCGGAAAGTCCAGCTAGCTTGTCCAATGGCCAGGAATTCTGGGAGCTGAGGTCCAAAGCTCCAGAGAGCCACTAGTTTGACACAACTGCTTTAGAAGTTAATGTATTAAATTCATTATTGCTGATTACTCGTCATTAGCAATGATCAAAATTGCTGAAAGCATACTAGAATTGCAGCCTGGTGGTAAAATGTCTCTTTGGGCCCCCTGGGCGCAGCGGGTTAAATTGCTGAGCTGCTGAACTGGCTGACTGAAAGGTCGGTGTGAGCTCCCGCAGGGCGAGCTCCTGCTGTTAGCCCTAGGCCAGGAGCGGGCAACCTACGGCCCTCTGGCCGGATCCGGCCCGACAGCCGATTCTGTCCTGCCCGGGAGAAGGGCGTCACGGGCGGGGCCAAGAGGAAGGGGTGCCGCTGCCGCCATCCGATCACGGGCTCTGTGGGGCCTGTGTTGGCAGACAGGCCGGAGGAGCGGCGGCTTTGGAGTGCCTGCCATCCCGGGAGGCGATCCGGGCCTGCAGCAGGAGCACTCGGTGACCTGCGGGGGCTGATTGCCCTGGCGACCTGGAAAACTTGATCGTCTTCCCGGCTGCCAGGGCGATGAGCCGCCTCAGATTGCCGACTGCTCCCCTGCAGGCCTGGATCGCCTTCAGGGATGGCAGGCACTCCAAAGCCGCCGCTCCTCCGACCTGTCTGCCGACACAGGCCCCACAGAGCCAGCGATGGGATGGCAGCAGCGGGAACCCCTTCCTCTTGGCCCCGCAGGGCAATCAGCTGGGGAACGGCTGGGGGCAAGAGCGGGCGGAGGCCTGCAGACTCCGATCGCCTGCTGCTCTGCTCTGCTGCGGCGGTGGCTGGGTCCGCTTTGCCATCCTCTGGGCTGGGTCCATTGGGCCATTCCATCTTGGGATCCTTCCTCTCTTGAGGATGTCAGCCTCCATCTTGGTTCGCACCTTGTCTGCTTGAATTTAATTTAATTTTACTTTAGTGGTTTTTATTATTATTTTATAATGATTTTATAATAATAATATAATAAACAATATAATGTTATATTATAATTTCAATATATTATAATGTCTCTCTATATATACTATAATATAATATTTATGATATTAATACTAATAATATATGAATATTTCTTGATATATTAATGTTAATATTAATGATGTGAAATATATAGTAAATATAGTAAGTAAATAAATAAGTAATGTAGATTAGAATGTAGTTCAGCCTCTAGGTGCGGCCCTCCATAATATTTTGTGGCTCTCGTGTGGCCCCTTGGGAAAAATAATTGCCCACCCCTGCCCTAGGTCCTGCTGACCTAGCAAATCAATTGAGTAAATCAATAGGTACTGCTTCTGCAGGAAGGTAACGGCGCTCTATGCAGTCATGCCCATGGCCACATGACCTTGGAGGTGTCTACGGACAATGCCGGCTCTTTGGCTTAGAAATGGAGGCGCGCACCGCCCTGCAGAGTCGGGCACGACTGGATTTAATGCCAGGGGAATCGGCTGCCTTGTGTGAGGCTACCTTTTGCAGCCAGTGCTGGGTCTGACACGCCATCCCTTTGCTTTGCAGGACTTGTACTGTGTGCGTAGTGACCTGGGGAATCTGCTCAAAGCCCTGGGTCGCTTGGAAGAAGCCAAGGTAGGTGTTCTGTAGAATGAGTTTTAAACCTCAGTCTTTTGAAAAGTGTGACCGCTTGCACCACGCCTCCAGTGCTCCTTTTTGACCTGCGAGAGAGTCCCAAGAAATGGCTGGAAGCCGAAGGCCCTGAGTTGCCCCAGGGTAGTTGCAGGGCACGGTACATGGCTTGCCCGTGTTAACACTTGGCCTCAAACAAGAAATTGAACACTGAGCCTTGCGGCAGGACTTAGACTTTCCTGTTCTGTGTGACGTGACTGGCAGGGGCGCCACGGTTCTCTGATCTGGAAATAAGCATTGCTTCCAAACTGAGGCTTGCCTGCTGCTGATGCCAGGCCCGTGACTTAGTCCGTGACTCCTGTGCGAAGCAGGCGCTCTTCTAAAGTCCTTTGTGGCTTGTAAGTGGAGAAGAATGTTATCGAATGTTACGCTGTAAATATGGCATTTGAAGGAAGGGGAAAAACGCCTTACTCTTTAACCTTTCCCCCCTATCTTGACAGTGGAAGAAAGGCTAGCACACCGTTGTAGTTTCCGTTTTGGTTCCTTAAAAAACAACCCTTGTTGCCCAAATGACACCCGGCTGGTTTGGTTGGAAAATGAACTGATCAAAGAAAAACTTGCCGTGACCGTAAGTGGAAAGGTGGCTTCTAGCAGTCTGGTTTCCAGCCAAGAATTTGAACACCGCCGCGAGGGGTTGTAAAACTCTTGGCGTTCACAAAAACGTGGGGTTGCCAAACAAAACGATCCGTGGAATGGTCTTGTTACAAGCCACCTTACGCATCCGCGCAGCCGGGGTGAGGAGTGCGGAGGAGCCGGCAGGGCCCTCCCATGCCTTCGCTTCAAGCCCCACGCGCATGCTACCAAGTGGAGTGTGTCTGAAGTGTAGCTCTCTCGCTGGCGGCTGTGCTGCGATTGGGGGAGGAAGGAAGGCGGGCCCAATTCGTGACACGGAGCAAACGGGGGCCGGCTTTCGAAGTGCAAATTGGGCGCGTGGCTTGATCCGAAATTGTTCCCGGGGGGGTGCCAAAATGTCTTTTTTGGAAAGACGCATGTGACGCTCAGCTTGTCAGGTGGACAACTAACACGGATTGCACTCCACTGCCGCTTTAGTGTGACCGGTGTATAGGCCGAGACTCTGCGCCTGCCTTAGAGGTTGCTGACTTCTTTATTTCAGAGCTCTGGAGACACCTATAGCTTGACAGTGTTGTTTACTCTGGTTCTTGTGAGGAGGAACGCCACTAAACCGAGGCAGAGAAAGAACTCTCTATTCCATCGCAATGTATTTCTTTGGCTATCAGTGCATTTGTAAGGCCAAACCAGCTGTGTTTTGCTATTTGAAGTGAAATTTAAGTTTCCGCGCACGTCCCAGAGCCTTTCTTCCAACACGCCCTGCTGTTTGCAGTCGTCCTGATTAACCCTGTCCCTTCTGCATGTCTCCCATGTTTACAGACACACTACCGCCCTCCACCCCATGTGTTAGACATGTCCAGAGATTTTCGATTGCTTTGTTGGAAACTTTTTACTAATGATCTTGTTTTATTTTCTCTCTTGTTTTTGGTTTTTTCACCATTGATATTGTATTTAGAAGGTTTCAGGTGGGTGAAACCTCCTTTTCCATGCGTAAGGTGCCTCGCTGAAGGGAGCTCGAGGCCTGGATCTAGGGCAGACACACTCCTCCTCCTCCTCTTCCAGCAAGGAACGCACCGAAAACTCTCATGAGAAATATGGTAACGGGTTTGTAACCGCCACAGCAAAAACCATTTGCCTCCATGCCTGAATCTTCTGTCTTGTGGCTTCAGAAATACAGCTTTAAGTATTTAATGTACAAGCAAAGTAATGTTAAGAGAAACTATTAATATTTTTTAAAAAATAATCCTTAGCCACAATTCTTTCAGAGAAGTAAAAGTAAATTATATAAAAAAAGCTGTAAAAGAAAATAATTGGAAATACTTTGTAGTTAAAAAAAAAGCTTCTAACTCTTCCTGGTTGTTCATTTTTTTCCTTTTTTCTTCTTTGTTTGGATTGCAGCGTTCTGCTCTTCTGATGACGCGCTGTGATCCTGCAGTAGCGCAAAGGCTGCGCAGCGGAAACGCGCATTGCGTGCGAGCGAGCGAGCCCTCGTGAATGGTGGGCGGGATGGGTTCTCTAACAGGCAGGCCTCTTCCCTCCAAAAAGCCCCACGCTTTTGCGGATCAGCATTGGCGTCTTCCGCCATGCTCCTGATTCCACACCCAGATTAAAACGCTGCTGCTCTTTTCCCCCGGGGCCTGCCTGGTAGACCAGTCCATTGGGCCTGCCCTTCACAGCCTCCCAGGGCATCCAGCAAAGCGC
Source organism: Anolis apletophallus (assembly GCA_030556195.1). Taxonomy (NCBI): domain Eukaryota; kingdom Metazoa; phylum Chordata; class Lepidosauria; order Squamata; family Anolidae; genus Anolis; species Anolis apletophallus. The sequence continues at coordinate 1,097,440 of JARBWK010000016.1, read as the reverse complement.
AGCAGTTGGCAGCGATGGCGCAGCGGCGGCAGCGGCGGCGTGCTGTTAGGGTGCGCTGGCGACTTCTTGCGCTCGCATTACAGGGACCTGAACCTTCGTGCAAACCTGTCATTGGAGGTTTCCGGGGCTGGAGGAGTATCAGGAGATGTGGGTCTCGAAATGGGATTGTTAAAAGACTCACCAGAATTGGAAATCAGTACAAGTCATGATTTTTTCTGTGTGTCTTGGTTTTCTAAAGAATCCCTTGCGCTCAAATGAGAATGAGAAATCAACGGAGACCACGCCTGGTCTTGCATCCTGTTTTTCTAAAGTGGTCTATACATGTAGCGTACATAGTACCTGCAGTATGTTTCATGTGTGGGCCATGGACCATCTTCCCAACTGCTAGGCTTGCTACTCAAACTGTGGCAAAAGGTGAAGAGTCGTGTAGATTGGACAGGAAAACAGCCCACCTGCGCACCGGGGGGGGGGGGTGACGGTTTATCCGTACATAGATGACTGGCTTCTCGTGGCCAACTCTCGCGAGCAATTGCAGTTTGACGTTTCTAAAACGGCTTCGGATGGGGAGAAGGAGGGTGAAGGTCCTGAGTAAATGCCAAGAGACTGGTCAGTGAGTGGATCGGTGTAACTGACAATGGTGGATTTGCACCTGGGTTTTGGTTTTGCGCCGGCGCAGGACCAAGCAGCTGTTTACAGCACATTAGTTTTGGCGCAAGCAAGCCTATACTGCAGGGTCACTTTTGACCGGTTGGAGAAGGCATGCTAACACCCTTTCTCTCTCCCTTCTCTCTTGTGCAAATGCTCCCTTCCCCTCTGTATCTACCTTATCTGTGACCCTCCCAAGGCCTGTTATTTGAAGGCAATTGAGACGCAGCCCAATTTTGCAGTGGCCTGGAGTAACCTTGGTTGCGTGTTCAATGCGCAAGGAGAAATCTGGCTGGCCATCCATCACTTTGAAAAAGTAAGTGCTGAAAATAAACGTGCCACAGCAATGCTGAATCTGCATCGGACATTCCTCGTGTACCTGAGGGCATGGGTTTGTAGTGAAGGTTAGCGGGAAAAGGCAGGGCTTGGGATTTCTCAACTGAGAAACGAGAGGAATAATAACCATTCGTTTGCCTTTTTCCTTCAACTCAACATTGGGTTATTTTAAAGACTATTTTCCCATCTTTCATGCCTCACCCTGAGATGGTTCTGTTAGCCATGAATGGTACATGCTGGTTCTGGATTAGGTTTAAGCCCCATTTAGTCCAACATTATGCTTCCAATATGACCCACGCCTTCCGATCCTGAGCATCTGCTATCAAGAAAGAAACAGCCTTGGCACAGAGGTTAAATGTCATTACTTGCATAACGAAAGCCGTCTGCTCACTAATTGAACGTACTTCTGGTGGTAGGCTATTCCACAGACATGGTGCAGCCACAGAGAAGGTTCTCTGGTTGACGACAGACGAATAGCCCGTAAAGGCGGAATCTGTAAGAGGTTGAGGTCCTCTGAACGGAGGGATGTCTGGGGAACATATGGGAGTAGACGGACCCTTAGGTACACCTGCCCCTTAGGTACACCTGCCCCAGACCATGCAAGGCCTTAAAGGTCAATACCAACACTTGGTGCTCAATTGGTAACCAGTGCAGACGCTGCAAGGTTGGAGTAATATGAGCCCTGGCCGGTATTCCAGCCAAGAGCGTTCTGCACCAGTTTGAGCTTCCGGATGACCGGCAAAGGAAGACCAATGTAAAGGGCGTTACAGTAGTATAGCCTCGAGATGACCGTTGCCTGGATTACCATGGCTAGGTCATTACCGGAGAGTTAGGGCGCCAGTTGCCTCGCTTGCCGCAGGTGGTAAAAGGCAGACCTGCTGATAGTGGAGACCTGAGCCTCCATTGTCAGCAGCGGGTCCAATCGGACCCCTAGGCTCTTTACTAGAGACGACGGGCGTAATGCCTCGCCGTCTAGAGCAGGCAGCCGGAACCCACCCGGGTGACCCAGCCAGAGGATCTCCGTCTTTGAGGGGTTAACTCTCAACCGACTTGGCACGTAGCCAACCAGTCACGGCTTCAAGGAATTGTTGGAAACAATCGGGTATAGTCCGGCCGGCTGTCCACCCTCAGCACCAGCTGGGTGTCATCAGTGTACTGATGACACTCCAGCCCGAAACTCCGCACCAGTTTAGCAAGGGGTCGCATGTAGATGTTGAATAATAAAGGGGAGAGACTTAAGGGGAGCCTCTCAGAAACCATACCTCCCCTTTTCACTCGCTGGCCACGGTTAAGGAGAAAGGACACCCATTTAAGGACTGTCCCTTAACCCCTGTCATGGCCAGACGGTGGGTTAACAATGCGTGGTCAACTATCAAAAGCTGCCGTGAGATTTAATAGCACGAGCAGCGCTGATCCCCCTTGATCCAATTGGCAGCGGAGCTGGTCTGTGATGGCGACCAGCACAGTCTCTGTCCCGTGCCCAATACGGAAGCCGGACTGGTAGGGATCTAATCCGGCTGTGTCATCTAGGAACTGCTGCAGCTGGACCACTACTGCCCTCAATCACCTTGCCCGGGAAGGGAAGGTTCGACACTGGGCGGCATGTGGAGGGAACCAAACGGTCTAACTCCGGTTTCTTCAATAGTGGGCTCGCCATCGCCTCTTTCACTCCTTGCTCAAGTTGATGGCCATCTCAAGCTGGTAGCCACTGAAAACGGAAAAATTGTTTTTGGATGCCTAATTTTTGAAGGAAATTATATTGGGCACCCTAAAATGAAAGAGCTCAGTTAATTCCATGAGTGGAAAAGAATAAGGCAGAGGATCTGTTTCCTTGAGTCTGATCTGTTGGGCGAGTGGGTTTATTAACAAAAGACCCTCCTCGTAAATGCACAGCGGAGTAACTTACTAGCAGCAGTGTGACCCAGCACCATAGGGTTGGTTGTCCTTATGTCAGAGGCTATTATGCAAAAACTGGCAGTTAATCTAAGGCCCGTAATAAAATACACAACCGCAATGATATTTTTGTCTTTGATATTTCCAGGCAGTGACCCTTGACCCAAATTTCCTGGATGCTTATATCAATTTGGGAAACGTCTTGAAGGAAGCGCGTATATTTGACAGGCAAGTGAATACCATTCTCCTTGGCTTCCTGCCCAGTAATTTAACCACACTTGCTGTGAAGCTACAGATGTCCTTCTGGGATCCGGTACTGATTTCCTTGTAGAAGTTCCTCTTATTATTCATGCAAACTGGGCCTTGCTCCTAAGTATATTCCCTGCCCATTATCAGAGAGGATCCCCTTCTGTTCAAGTGTCATAATTGTCCTAGAAGTCTGTTAAGTGCAGCTCTGTTTTCCTGTTGCTCTGCACCGAAAGGCAAACTGACCGATGGGGTGTCTTCTTTCAGGGCGGTGGCGGCTTACCTGCGGGCCCTGAGCCTGAGCCCAAACCACGCGGTGGTGCACGGCAACCTGGCCTGCGTGTACTATGAGCAGGGGCTGATCGACTTGGCCATCGACACCTACAAGCGAGCCATCGAGCTGCAGCCGCACTTTCCTGACGCCTACTGCAACCTGGCCAACGCCCTCAAGGAGAAAGGCAGCGTAAGGAACCCTTCCTTTCTGCTTTTCTGAATCCATTGACGCCAGGAATGGCTCTCCGTATTGGACGCTGGCACCTGGAATACGTGCCGTTACAGGGAGGGCTGTTGCTTGTGGGCGGTATTTCGTACTCCTATCAGAATAAGCTGTTCTTTGTGTCAAAAGGTCGCCGAGGCAGAGGAGTGTTACAATACGGCTCTCCGCCTCTGCCCCACTCACGCGGATTCCCTCAACAACCTCGCCAATATCAAGCGGGAACAAGGCAACATCGAGGAGGCTGTCCGACTCTACCGCAAAGCTCTGGAGGTAGGCTTTGGAGCGGTGGGATCTGTAGACTCTCGGAGGAGAAGGGCTGAGATTATAGGCTATTATTTGAACTCGCTGAGATACTTGGCAAGGCCTGGGATAGATACTTTGTAATGCCACCAACTCCCATTATCCCAGGCCATGTTGGTCTGTGTGTCAAGTGTGGTTGAGATCCATCGCCGGTTGGGGGCACAGTGCTCTCTGGATGTGGGTGAACTACAAACTCACATTACCCAGGATCAATTTTCCCCCAAACCCTTGCAGGTTTAAAAAAATCATTTGATTGAAATTCCTTTATCTATGTATATAATAAAAGTCAGTGTTTGTGGGCGGAGGTGCGGAGGAATAAGTGGCAGCGTTTCGATTGGTTGCCACTGTGGGATTATTTGCATAAAGAACGCTGATTGGCCAGCCTCAGAACTCCAACACTCTAAGACACCAGACAGAGGGGATTGGTTGCTACTGAGGGAGTATTTGCATAAACCACTCTGATTGGCCACCTACATTCCAACATTCCAAAGTGACAGAGGGAAAAGGAAAGGCCTCAGGCAGTCATTCACTGCGGCCCCCAACAATGATGGATCAGGACCAAACTTGTTGCACAGACCCCCAAGATGCACCCTACATCCTGGTGCCGTTTTGATGGTCAAAATCAGTGCAGCTTTGATGCTTTGCTGTATGACGGTCTCTTTGGAAGGAAGGGTCCCTGAAGGAAGTGTGGTTTCTTTCCTGTAGGTTTTCCCAGAGTTCGCCGCTGCCCATTCCAACTTGGCCAGCGTTCTGCAGCAGCAAGGGAAGCTGCAGGAGGCCCTCATGCATTACAAGGAGGCCATTAGGTAAGGGTTTAACCAGTTCAACTCAAAAACTGCTGCATGCTAAACAGTTCTGAAGATGGAAGGATGGGTTTCCATGCTTATTTGGTGCGTTGATGTGCTTGGCCTTGGAGAAGGAAGGGCACTGTGTTGATAATGCCGCACCTTGGCGTCCTCCTTGTCTCTCTTCCCTCCAGAATCAGCCCCACGTTTGCTGATGCCTACTCCAACATGGGGAACACCTTGAAGGAGATGCAGGACGTCCAGGGAGCTTTGCAGTGCTACACCCGGGCCATCCAGATCAACCCGGCCTTTGCCGATGCCCACAGCAACCTTGCCTCCATCCATAAGGTAATGCTTGTGCCTGGGACTTGGCGCATGACCGCAGGAGAAGCGTTCTGTGTGCCTTTGATGAAGGGTTCCTCTTTTTCCAGGATTCGGGGAATATCCCGGAAGCCATTGCATCCTATCGCACGGCCCTGAAGCTGAAGCCAGACTTCCCTGATGCCTATTGCAACTTGGCCCACTGCTTGCAGGTGAGGTGGGCTCCGGCCTATTTGGGGATTGACACTGGGGCAGGTTTATGGACATCCTTCTCCCACACTGTTGCCGGAATCGCGAGATAGGGCCTTCTCAGTGATATATGGTCCCAAAAATCTCCATATTCTGCCCATCTATGCTCTTAGATGCCTCCATATCCTGCCCACAGATGCTCCTAGAAACGTCCTCCCATACCTTGCCCAGCTTCAAGGGTTGCTCTGGCGTTTCCCCCTTTTTCAGATTGTTTGCGATTGGACCGATTATGACGAAAGGATGAAGAAGCTGGTCAGCATCGTGGCCGACCAGCTGGAGAAGAACCGGCTGCCCTCGGTCCACCCCCACCACAGCATGCTGTACCCCTTGTCCCACGGCTTCCGCAAGGCCATTGCTGAGAGGCACGGCAACCTCTGCTTGGACAAGGTAAGATCCGCAAGAGGCGGTGTAATGCTTAGGACTAGAAGGATATGTTTTGGCGGTGTTGAGACCAACCCACCGACTCCCTTGCCAGATCAACGTGTTGCACAAGCCTCCTTACGAACACCCCAAGGACCTGAAGGCCAGCGAAGGGCGGCTCCGCTTGGGATACGTCAGCTCTGACTTCGGGAACCACCCCACCTCCCACCTGATGCAGTCCATCCCCGGCATGCACAACCCGGACAAGTTTGAGGTGAGGCACATATGACGATTCTTGTGTGAGAATTTCCTGTATTATTTCATTTCCCTCCTTACTTTATAACCTTTGTCACCAGTGAGTAATTCTTGACCAATTACTCGCATACCAATCGCTGCCACCAAGTTATGTGACCACCCGATGTTTCTAAAGCTTGCACCAAAAAGAGTTCACACAGAGAGATTTATGAATCAAGAACTTCAACTGTTTATTGGTTAATAAGGTTCCAAGCGTAGAGGTTTCAAAGTTCACAGAGCTTAGGTGGTTGCAATATCTCTTTAGAGACACCGGTTTTAAGGTTACTAAGTTTCTAAACACAATGTTTGACTGTTTCTCTTCAAACACTGACTCAATAATAATATAGATATTCTGTCCCAATAGGCTTTCTATCTACTAGGTTAGCTTTCCAGCCTAACCTACAAACAGCGGTTGCTATAGGCTTTCCAAACCAAAGGCTTCGAAAATACAAATTCACTTCCTGGTTGCTTAAAGCGCTTCAAAAGCAAACTAGAAACGAATGTAATACGACGTTCATAGCGATACAAAAAACCTAACCAGGCCTACTGTTTCTGTGTGGATTTTTGCAGGTGTTCTGCTATGCCCTTAGCCCTGACGATGGCACCAACTTCCGGGTGAAAGTGATGGCAGAAGCAAAACACTTTGTTGATTTATCTCAGGTAACAAGTATTCTTTTCCCTAAAAGCTCTTTCTTGGGAGAAGAGTGAGAACTAAACCATACGTTTGAGTATTTCAAGTTGATTCGGAAGCAGGGAAAACCTGCGGACGGGTTCACAGCCCTGCAAAAAAAGGGCCATAAGATGCTTTAGAACAGTGTTTCCCAACCTTTTTTGAGCCGCGGCACATTTTTGACATTTACAAAATTCTGGGGCACACCAGCAATCAAAACGACACAAAATGACACTAACACAGTAATACGTATAGTTAATATGTTTTTTAATGTATTTATACACTCAGTGTGAAACCTGAGTGGGCCTGTTTTGATGAACACAACATAGATATCCCGCCTTGTGTGCTTCAGACATAAATATCATCCCGCCTTGTGTGCTTCAGACATAAATATCATCCCGCCTTGTGTGCTTCAGACATAGATATCATCCCGCCTTGTGTGCTTCGGACATAAATATCATCCCGCCTTGTGTGCTTTGGACATAGATATCCCGCCTTGTGTGCTTTGGACATAGATATCCTGCCTTGTGTGCTTCGGACATAAATATCATCCCGCTTTGTGTGCTTTGGACATAGATATCCCGCCTTGTGTGCTTTGGACATAGATATCCTGCCTTGTGTGCTTCGGACATAAATATCATCCCGCCTTGTGTGCTTTGGACATAGATATCCCGCCTTGTGTGCTTTGGACATAGATATCCTGCCTTGTGTGCTTTGGACATAGATATCCTGCCTTGTGTGCTTCGGACATAAATATCATCCCGCTTGTGTGCTTTGGACATAGATATCCCGCCTTGTGTGCTTTGGACATAGATATCCCGCCTTGTGTGCTTTGGACATAGATATCCTGCCTTGTGTGCTTTGGACATAGATATCCTGCCTTGTGTGCTTCGGACATAAATATCATCCCGCCTTGTGTGCTTTGGACATAGATATCCCGCCTTGTGTGCTTTGGACATAGATATCCTGCCTTGTGTGCTTCGGACATAAATATCATCCCGCCTTGTGTGCTTTGGACATAGATATCCCGCCTTGTGTGCTTTGGACATAGATATCCTGCCTTGTGTGCTTCGGACATAAATATCATCCCGCTTTGTGCTTTGGACATAGATATCCCGCCTTGTGTGCTTTGGACATAGATATCCTGCCTTGTGTGCTTCGGACATAAATATCATCCCGCTTTGTGTGCTTTGGACATAGATATCCCGCCTTGTGTGCTTTGGACATAGATATCCTGCCTTGTGTGCTTCGGACATAAATATCATCCCGCTTTGTGTGCTTTGGACATAGATATCCCGCCTTGTGTGCTTTGGACATAGATCTCCTGCCTTGTGTGCTTCGGACATAGATATCCCGCCTTGTGTGCTTTGGACATAGATATCCCGCCTTGTGTGCTTTGGACATAGATATCCTGCCTTGTGTGCTTCGGACATAAATATCATCCCGCTTTGTGTGCTTTGGACATAGATATCCCGCCTTGTGTGCTTTGGACATAGATATCCTGCCTTGTGTGCTTCGGACATAAATATCATCCCGCTTTGTGTGCTTTGGACATAGATATCCCGCCTTGTGTGCTTTGGACATAGATCTCCTGCCTTGTGTGCTTCGGACATAGATATCCCGCCTTGTGTGCTTTGGACATAGATATCCCGCCTTGTGTGCTTCGGACATAAATATCATCCCGCCTTGTGTGCTTTGGACATAGATATCCCGCCTTGTGTGCTTCGGACATAGATATCCCGCCTTGTGTGCTTTGGACATAGATATCCTGCCTTGTGTGCTTCGGACATAAATATCATCCCGCTTTGTGTGCTTTGGACATAGATATCCCGCCTTGTGTGCTTCGGACATAGATATCCCGCCTTGTGTGCTTTGGACATAGATATCCTGCCTTGTGTGCTTCGGACATAAATATCATCCCGCTTTGTGTGCTTTGGACATAGATATCCCGCCTTGTGTGCTTCGGACATAGATCTCCTGCCTTGTGTGCTTCGGACATAGATATCCCGCCTTGTGTGCTTTGGACATAGATATCCCGCCTTGTGTGCTTCGGACATAAATATCATCCCGCCTTGTGTGCTTTGGACATAGATATCCCGACTTGTGTGCTTCGGACATAGATATCCTGCCTTGTGTGCTTCGGACATACATATCCTGCCTTGTGTGCTTCGGACTGGGTTGCCTGGGCCGATGCTGCTCTATCATCACCACCCAGTGGTTCAAGGCCACTGCTCACCTGGGTTTCCCTCGGAGGGAGGGGCAGGGGCAGGCCACTCCCTTCCGAAGCCAAGAGGCAGGCCACGAAGGAAGAAGGCCTGAGAGCAGGGGAGGCCGAGGCAGAGCCCAGGCCAGAAGAGGAAGAAGGGAGGAGGCCCCAGAGCTACCAAAGCCCGAAGGAATCCTGAGCCAGCTGAGAGGAAAACAAAACCCAACGCTCCTCTCCGGAAGCTCTCCGCCTCCTCCGGAAGTGACCTCACAAGGAAAGGCGCCGCCTGGCCCCTCCCCTCTCTCGGGACTTCCGCTCTGAACAAACATGGTGGTGCCGGGCGTGGAGACCCTTAGAGAGGCAGGGCTTCCTTCTTGGCCAGCGTTGATTGGCGCTGCTGGCACTCCAGAGAGAGAGAGAGAGAGAGAGAGAGAGACGTAGAGACAGAGCGAGAGGCAGGCTGCCCAGATGACTCCTGGCAGGGTGGTCGGTTCTTCCACGGCACACCTGAGGATCATGCACGAAACACTAGTGTGCCACGGCACAGCGGTTGGGAAACACTGCTTTAGAAGGTGCATTAGCTTTATAGTGATTAAGTGCCTTTTTTTTTAATGAGCTCAGATTTGCTCCATTGCATTCATTTAGCTCACAACGTCCTTTGATATATATATTCCAAACTTCTGTGAAATTAGTATGGAGATTTGTGAAAGGCCGGCACGTGGTGGAAATGCAGCTCCGGTGTCAGAGATGAGGGAGGCGCCGGGGTTTGGGCTGGAGCTGCTTCCTGTTTGGCGGTTGAAAGGTGTCTCAGTGACGCCTCCCACTTCCTGTGCTGTAGGTCCCGTGTAACGGAAAGGCCGCCGACCGCATCCACCAGGACGGCATCCACATCCTCGTCAACATGAACGGCTACACCAAAGGGGCCCGGAACGAGCTCTTTGCCCTCAGGTCGGCCCCAATCCAGGTAAAGGCAGCCACGCGCTCTCTGGGAACAGACGGGTAGAGCCGTGCTTCTCAACCTGGGGGCTGCGAGAGGGGTGTTTCTTTCGTAGAGGTCGCCAAAGGCCATCAGAAAACATATTTGCCTGTTCTTCCTTTGCCTGCTTCCAGGCGATGTGGCTGGGCTACCCGGGGACCAGCGGGGCCTTATTCATGGACTACATCATCACAGACAGAGAAACCTCCCCCTTCGACGTGGCCGAGCAGTATTCCGAAAAGCTCGCTTACATGCCGAGTACGTTCTTCATCGGAGACCACGCCAACATGTTCCCGCACCTGAAGGTATTCCTTTGGTGGGCTGCGGAAACCGCTTGCTTTTCCATCCCTCTTGTTTCTTCCGTTCATGTTTCCAAAACACATGTTTTCTCCCTTTTAGAAAAAAGCTGTGATTGACTTCAAATCCAACGGGCACATTTATGACAACAGGATCGTTTTGAACGGCATTGACCTGAAGGCGTTCCTCGACAGCCTCCCTGATGTGAAAATCGTCAAGGTGAGGCGGTTTCGAGTCAGCTGATTTCATTTTGGGGTGGGACGCTTTAGGGCAGGGGTGGGCAATTGTTCTTTCCAAGGGGCCACACGAGAGCCAAAAAATATTATGGAGGGCCGCCCCTAAAGGCGGAACTACATTCTAATCTACAGAATGTATTTATTTATTTGTTTATTTACTATATATTACACATCATTAATATTAACATATTAATATATAAAGAAATATTCATGTATTATTAGTATTAATATCATATTTATTATATTTATTATATTATTATAAAATTATTATAAAATAATAATAAAAACCACTAAAATAAAATTCAAGAAGACAAGGTGTGACGAAGGGAGGGCAGAGGGAGGAGGAGCGGCAGGCTGTATTGCCATGGTTCTGCCTCAAAGCGGGGGCTGCACCAGGGCAGCGGGGGTTCCTTCCTGCCTTCTCCGGCGGCCCTCGCGGTGGTGATCCTGGGCTTTGGCCCTCTTGCATGGAGGGCCACGCTTCGGTGGAGTGAGGGAGGGTCCGAGGGTGGAGGCAGCACCAGCTCCGAGCTCTCCGCCGCCTCCTCCTGCCTCCGGTGTGGAGAGGCTCCGGATGCCGGTGGCGTGGCGGGGAGGAGCCTTTGGATGACTTCCTGTAGCCCCGGATGAGCTGGCTGAGGCATTCTGGGAACCGTAGTTTCCTGACTCCTACGGCTCCCAGAATGTCTCAGCCAGCTCATCCGGGACTACAGGAAGTCGTCTAAAGGCTCCTCTCGCCACGCCGCCAGCACTGACCCTCCCACGCTGGCCATCCGAAGCCTCCATGCCGGAGGCAGGAGGAGGAGGCGGACAGCCTGGGGCACTCCAAAGCCGCCACGATGGGATGGCGGCAGTGGCACTCCATTTTCTTGGTTGGCCCCGCCCCCGGCGCCCTTCTCCCCAGGCCGGACAGAACCCGCGGGCCGTAGGTTGCACACCCCTGCTTTAGAGCCAACCTCGGCAGGAAAAAGGGAGAGATGCTTCAGGCATGTTTAGCCCGAAGAAGAGAAGGCGGAGAGGAGACATGAGGAGGGCCATGGATAAGGATGTGAGGGGAATATCTCCTAGGGAGGAGGAGGAGGAGGGAGCAAGCTCATTTTATGGAGACGAGGACGCAATGGAGCCATGGCTTCAAACGACAAGAAAGGAGGCTCCACTTGAACATGAGGAATAATAATAATAATAATTATTATTTATACCCCGCCACCATCTCCCCAAAGGGGGCTTGGAGCATCTTACATGAGGCCAAGCCCAGCGATATATTACAGCAACATTAAATATGTCGGGGGTGCTTTGAATGCGATTTTCCTGCTCCTTGGCAGAATGGGGTTGGGCTGGGTGGCCCACCAGGTCTCTTCCAACTCTAGCATTCTATGAAAAGCACAACCAAAACCATTCAGACAGATGGCCATCCAACCTCTGCTTAAAAACCTTCAAAAAAGGAGATTCCACCTGAACACGAGGAAGAACTTTCTGACTGTAAGAGCCGTTCAGCAATGGAACTCTCTGCCTTCCCTGGAGGGAGTGCGGTGGAGGCTCCTCATTTGGAGGCTGGATGGCCATCTGCCTTGGGTGCTTTGAACGCGATTTTATTTTATTATTTCCAGTGTTTATACCCCGCTACTTCTCAACCCTCGAGGGGGGACTCAGTGCGGCCTAACAGACGGCAACAATTCGATGCCACACAATACATAGTAAACAACAGTTAAAATTAAAATATATTAAAATACACCTAGAATTCAATACATTAAAATACAGTTAATATTAAAAACATCATGTACATTTATCACCATTAAAACAATGATCCATCCAAAGTCTTAGATCTTAACCACCAATTTTCCTGCTCCTTGGCAGAATGGGGTTGGGCTGGGTGGTGGCCCAGGAGGTCTCTTCCAAGTCTAGGATTCTAGGGTTCGATGCGCCCAGTGTGACTTTGGGAACGCCTTCCCCCTTTTCCTGCAGATGAAGTGTCCCGACGGGGGAGACAACGCAGACAGCAATGCCGGCCTGAGCATGCCTGTCATCCCCATGAACACCATTGCGGAGGCGGTGATTGACATGATAAACCGCGGGCAGATCCAGATCACCATCAACGGGTTCAGCATCAGCAATGGGCTGGCCACCACGCAGGTGAGAGCCACGGAGGCTGAGGGAGGGGCTTCGTAGGAGGCCGTGGGGCTGAACTCGCCACTGCCGGTCGGGCTTTTCTTACCTCAAGGAACAAAGTATTGCTTTACTCCAGAAACATCATTTACGTGGCTGCCACAAACCCGGTCAGATAGGTTGAGACTCTATGAATACAAGAAGGGTGGTAATTGGGGTCGTCATGGTGTTTCCTTAGATTAACAACAAGGCTGCCACCGGGGAGGAGGTTCCGCGCACCATCATCGTCACCACCCGCTCCCAGTACGGCCTGCCGGAGGACGCCGTTGTCTACTGCAATTTCAACCAGCTTTATAAGATTGACCCAGCCACTCTGCAGATGTGGGCCAACGTGAGTAGCCCTGCCGCCTTGGCCCTTTGGGGGGCTTCTGTCCTGCAACCAGATGGAGGGAGATGCTGGGACACGCGCACCTGGTTCTGGGTCCCTTGGGAGCTCACCCCGCTTCTCGGTTTGCTTGCAGATCTTGAAGCGCGTGCCCAACAGTGTCCTGTGGCTCCTGCGCTTCCCGGCCGTGGGGGAGCCCAACATCCAGCAGTACGCCCAGAACATGGGCCTGCCCCAGAGCCGCATCATCTTCTCCCCGGTGGCCCCCAAAGAGGAGCACGTGAGGAGGGGCCAGCTGGCGGACGTGTGCCTGGACACCCCGCTGTGCAACGGACACACCACCGGCATGGACGTCCTCTGGGCCGGCACCCCCATGGTCACCATGCCAGGTGAGGTGGCAGGGCTCGTGCCGAGGGCTGTGGTGGGGCGCACGAGGAGAGGCGGGAATAAATGTGTTTTTATTGCAATTGTCATTTGTGATTGGAGATACTTATCTGTATATTGTTTTTATTTATATGTCTGTATTTTTATTGTGTTGCTGCTGATGTTTTGATTTTATTTATTGTATTTGTTGTTTGGGCAACAAATACAATGAATAAAATCATGTGAGCCACCCCAAGTCTCCATCAGGGAGATGGTGGCGGGGTATAAGTAACGTTTATTATTATTATATTTATTATTCTTACTCTCACAAGAGTGGGAGAGGCCCTGTCGGGTGCACTGTGCCCATTGAGAGGTTTTCTGGGTGAAGATGAAGCCGAGTTTCCCAATAATGCATTAACTCTATCGGCCTTGCCATGAGCAGCTGAGTGGTCACTCCCATTTCTTTAAAACGTTGAAGGTGGTTCATACCAAAGCTATTAGAGTAAAATGGGACAGGTTTCCCGTGTCTTTTGTACGATTTAGTAGGCTGGCTCTGCTAGTTCAGTCTTTGGCTGAAATCATCATCATCATCATCTTTATTTACACCCCGCCACCATCTCCCCGAAGGGGGCTCGGGTCAGCTAACATGAGGCCAAGCCCAAAAATTATACAGCAAAATTAGATACAAAACAACAGAAAATTACAACAAAATGCATAATGTAACAAAATAAAATAAACAGTCCAAAATAACATAATAAAAACCAAACACAAAGGGCGGGCCAAATGTGCAAGGTAACGTGTTAAAATGTTAAAACCCTGGGGGAGGGAAATGGAGAGAGTGTATTGGTAAGGCAGGAGCCCAAGACTGAGGAGGAGCAACAACGGGGTTCGGTCTTCATCAAAGAAAGAAGAGAAAGAGAAAGAAAGAGAGAGAGAGAAGAGAAAGAGAGAAAGAAAGAGAGAAAGAAAGAAAGAGAAAGAAAGTGTCTGCTTTAGATAATACGGGGTTTGTGTTTATGCGTGTGTGTCGGGATTGACTTGAGAAACTGCAAGTTGCTTCTGGTGTGAAAGAATTGGCCGTCTGCAAGGACGTTGCCTAGGGGATGTCGCCTACAGCAGTGATTTTCAACCAGTGTGCCGCGGAACACTAGTGTGCCGTGAGAGATCATCAGGTGTGCGGTGGGAAATTATTTTCGGACTTCATTCATATATAAATTTAAGGCACACCTGTCCCTTTAAGAAATGGAACCATAGCACTCTCGCGTCACCTAAGAAGTGACGCGAGAGTGCTATGGTCGCACCATCTTGGATTCGCTCAGACGCGGCTAAGTAAACAAGAGTTAGTGCTGCAGCTGCACGTTGAGCAAGAGCTTCGTGTGGGTCTTTCTACCATTCCTGCCAGGATATCTATTTTCTGTTCATTGAAACAGGCCCAGGTTTCACACTGAGTGAGTTTATAAATACATTTAAAAACATATTAACTTTATGTATTACTGTGTTAGAGTGCCATTTTGGGTCATTTTGGTTGGTGGTGTGCCCCAGGATTTTGGAAATGTAAAAAATGTGCCGTGTCTCAAAAAAGGTTGGGAAACACTGGCCTGGAGGTTTTGATATTTGACCATCCTGGTGGGAGGCTTCTCTCGTGTCCCCGCTACGAGCTGGTCATTGACCGTAATAAAGTAGACATACATACCCTACTCTGTACACGCCCATTGTTTTCAAAAAAATTTAATTTATTACATTTGGCCCTGACGTAGTGTTTTTAAGTCTCTTCTGTGTCATTGCTTTATGTTTAGTTATATTATTTGTATTGTTTCTCGCTTGCTTGTTTTGTTGATTTACTGTTGTATTTGCATTTACATTTGACGGGCTTGGCCTCGTGTAAGCCGCCCCGAATCCCTTCGGGGAGATGGTGGTAGGGTATAAATAAAGTTTTATTATTATTATTATTATTATTGACTTGACCTGAGCTGGAGCTGACAGAGGAAGCTCAACCCGCTCTCCCTGGATTTGAACCGCTGATCTCTCGGTCTTTGGTCCTGCCAGCATAAGGGATTAACCCATTGTGCCACCATCGGTTTGCTGACCCCCCCCCCCTTTTCTCCCGCTTCCAGGAGAGACGCTGGCCTCGCGTGTTGCGGCCTCCCAGCTGACTTGCCTCGGCTGCCTGGAGCTTATTGCCAAAAGCCGGCAGGAATACGAAGACATTGCTGTCAAGCTGGGGACCGACCTGGAATAGTAAGTGAAGGGGGTCTCCAGATTTGGGGGGTCAAGAGAAACTGTAGATCGCTTTGGGGGTTCTGATGGGATGTTGCTGTGTTTCCTGCAGCCTGAAGAAAATCCGCGGCAAGGTCTGGAAGCAGAGGATATCCAGCCCGCTCTTCAACACCAAGCAGTACACGATGGAGCTGGAGCGGCTCTACCTGCAGATGTGGGAGCGCTTCTCGGCCGGCAGCAAGCCCGACCACATCATCAAGGCCATCGAGAGCGGCGGCGAGTCGGCCTAAGAAGCGGGAGCGGCGCGAGGGCCCTCTTGGGAGGCCTTCCTGACTCCTGGGCCAAGGCCAACGGAAGCCACGGACTCCATCTTTGCCTGGCCCTTCTTTGTCGTGGGGGCGGCCCCTTTGCAGCCGGGCGAGAGCACCGCCGGACCCCTCCTTCATTCCTCTCCTGCATGTCGGAGGAGCGAGGGACGCTGCTGCTGCTGCGGGGAAGGAGAAGGGGGCGCCTTGGCCGGGCAACTCTGCTTTCGTGGATTGATCGATCGATGATTCAGTTTCCCTGTGAGTTAGGTTTCTCTCTTCCTTTGTGGATCTGGAATCGGAGCTTTGGAAAAAAAGATCCTTGGTTTTCAGGTGGCTCCCGCGGGGTCTTCCCACGGCGAGCGTGGCCCCTCCCCAGCGGAAAGGCCTTTCTGTTGGGAGGGAAGCTCCTCTTTATATGGGTTTTATAAACCGACATGGGCTCCGTTCGCGTTGGACTCCCTTCTCGGGGGGACTTTTCCGTGCTGTGTTGGTTTAGGCGAGGATTTCTCCGTGAAGCGAAGCCTTCCTCCTTCCTTCCTCCCGTGGGCTTCGTGCCGGCACATCTCCGTAGCCAAGAAAGGCCACTCGATTTAAACAAGCGCGCAAAGCCTCCCTCTCCCTGAAATGTTTGGAGAGGACACGACCCAGTGCCAAACGCGCGTCCTTCACGAACGGTGGCGTCAATTATGTATGGAGACGCCGGCCGAGCCGCGGCGGCAAAGACTTGAGCGATGAGAATAATTAATAATAAAGCCTTGGTTTGCCCAGGTTGCGGCCCCTCGGGCCCGTCTCCCCGCCCCTCCTTTCCAAGGCCACGGTGAGCCTGGCCGCCGGCCTCTTCCTGGGGGGGGGGGGGCCCCCTTTCGGGCTCTCTTTTTAAAACGCAGCTTCCACAACACGCCCAGGTAAGTATGGATTCTCTTTTCGGCAACTTGCCAACTGGATATTATTTTGGGGGCCTCTGTTTGGGCAGAAGGCTTGGCGTCTAGTTGGAATGAACTTGCCACGCGTGAGGAAGAAGACCTCGCTTTCCGGATCCTCTCGTCACTGTTTTTGTGGCACTCGGAGGCTTGGCAGGCAGGCAGGCAGGCAAGCCCTCCTTGAGTGGATGCACTCCTTACTCTAGGTAGTGGGTGTCAAACACACCCTTGAGTGAATAGTCTCTGGGTTCCTCACGCCAGAGCTTTTAAATGATTGAGTGCAGACCCCCCTTGTGCATCCGGGGCCTCTGAAGGTCACCTTTTAGAGAGACCACCCTACAGAAGGATGGATGGATACACAGGCACTTGGGGTCTTGTGAGTCCTCTCCCTGTCCAGAGTGATGTATGTCCTTGCCGGTGTGGTTCGAAGGGCGAGAGGGGACCCCGCTGTACCTGTTGAGTGTTTCCCTCCTGCTTGCTCACTGTAACAGCTTTGGTCCCCAGGTGATTAAAAGTGTCCCATAAATGCCGATGAAACCGCACTCCCGCTGTGTCCTGGCTTCCTTTCTTCCCTCAAGTCCTGCCAGTCTCGCGTTGGTGGTGTGTGCTTCTGGGCCCTGCCTTGCCAGAGGCGCCCGGGGGGGGGGGGGATGTGGGCCTGGGGAAGAAGCACACGGTGGCCACGCGTGCCCGGATTACCCATAAGGCCAACCTAGGCCATGGCCTAGGGCAGTGTTTCCCAACCTTCCCAATGCCACGACCCCTTAAAACAGTCCCTCATGTTGTGGTGACCCCCAACCATAACATTATTTTTGTTGCTATTCCATAACTAACTTTGCTACTGTTATGAATCGTAAGGTCAATATCTGCACCAAATTTGGCACAAATACCTGATACTCCCTAATTTTAATAGTGGGTTGGGCGGGACTGATTTTGTCATTTGGGAGTTGTAGTTGCTGGGATTTATAGTTTACCTATAATCAAAGAGCGTTCTGAACTCCACCAACGATAGAATTGAACCAAACTTGGCACACAGAACTCCCATGACCAACAGAAAATACTGGAAGGGTTTGGTGGACTCTGACCTTGAGTTTTGGAGCTGTAGTTCACCTACATACAAGGAGCACTGTGGACTCAAGCAATTATGGATCTGGACCAAACTTGGCACGGATACCCAATATACCCAAATGGGAACACTGGTCGAGTTTGGAGACACTAGACCTTGACATTTGGGAGTTATAGTTACTGGGATTTATAGTTCATCTACCATCAAAGAGCATTCTGAATCCCACCAACGATAGAATTGGGCCAAACTTCCCACACAGAACTCCTATGACCAACAGAAAATACTATGCTTTCTGATGGCCTTTGGCGACCCCTCTGACAACCCCTCGCGACCCCCTCAGGGGTCCCGACCCCCAGGTTGAGAAACACTGGCCTAGGGGCACAAGCCGGGGGGGGGGGGGCACAGGTCACGGACCAAAAAATAATAAACTGGTCCATGCCCCTCCTCGCTCCTTCTCCGGGCCAAGTGTCTGCTCCGTCCCCTCAGTCTCTCGCTCTCTGCGGCGGGGCCCTCGTATTAATCCATTGATTTGCCTGCGGGTCTCTGGCTGGCTTGACCTGGCTCCCGGGAAAGCTGTCTCCATGGCAACTCGCCCAACGGCAGACTAAATCCCTGTAGCCAGAGCCGAGCGGCAGAGTCCGGGAGAGGGCGGTGGGAGGGAGGGGAGAAGGAGGCAACTAGGAGGAAAGAAGGAAGAGAGGGAGGGAGGGAGAGGGGAGAGAAAGGGCGTTGCTTGGGTGGGCCTCTCCCAGGTCCCCAGCACGAGACCACACCAATCCAGGCTCGCTCCTGCGCTCTCGGACCAAACTGGGGTGGCCTGCTTGGCCAAAGGGGGCCGCGGGAGGGAGGGAAGGATCAAGGCCAGAGTCCGGCTCTCCTGCCTTCGGGAGCAGCTGAACAAAAGCCGCACAAACCCCAACCTGAATCCTCCCTCGGTCTGCGGGAGCACACGCCAAGCGGACACCTCTCTCGCTCTCTTGCTCTTTCTCTTGCGCACCTTTGGAGCGAGTTTGCACCCGCTGCGCTCTCCCCAAGCCTCCCGACTCCCGAGGAGACCTTCAGAGCAGAGCGGAGCTTTCCACCCGGTGGGAATGGGGACTTTTGAGGTGGCGGGAGGGTGGTTTAAAGGGGGCGTAATTCCAAAGTGTGGCCTAGGGCGCAACAACGTGTTAATTCGGGCCTGATCTGCACCAGTCCGTATTTCTTCATTTCTTTATTAAACCACAAGGAATAATAATAAATATTAATATTAGCTTTCTGCCTGGGGGAATCCTTTGTTGGGAGGTATCTGCCAGCCCTGATTGTTTCGTATCTGGAAGTCCCCTGTTGTTTGAGCATTGCTCTGTTGACTGTCCTGATTTTAAAGTTTTTAAATACAGAGCTCTTGCTCGTGCTCTCTCATGCGCGCTCTTGCGTTCTCATGTTCGCGCTCTCACTCTCACTCTTGCGCTCGCTCACGCTCTCACTCTCGCACTCTTTCAGTCTTGCGCTCTCTCGCTCACACTCTCGCTCTCACGCGTGCTCTCATGCGCGCACTCTCGTTCTCTCACGCTCTCGCTTGCACTCTTTCTCGCACGTGCGTGCTCTCTCGCGTGCTCTCTTGTGCATGCCTTTGGAGCGAGTTTGCACCCGCTGCGCTCTCCCCAAGCCTCCCGAGGAGACCTTCAGAGCGCAGCGGAGCTTTCCATCCGGTGAGAATGGGACCTTGGAGGCTGCGGGATGGTGCCTACTCGCCTTGCTGTTCTGCTCCGGAGGCACCATGGCCAAAGCCAGCCAAGTGTGGGCCTGAGTGGTGTGTGTGTGTGTGTGTGTGGTGGGGGAGGGGGTGTCAGAGGTTGGCTTAAAGGGGGCGTAATTCCAAAGTGTGGCCTAGGGCGCAAAAAGGTGTTAATCTGGGCCTGTGGCCACGCCAGGGTTCCTGGAGCCAGCGAGCAAAAGGATCCACCCCGGCTCAGGCTTGGCGAAGAGGATCTTGCCAGGATCCGTTTTGAGATTGCAAGGCTTCCCTTCGGAGCCCATTCAGGTGGGTCTCTCAATACTTAGACTGTGTAGGCCAGGGTGGACTAATGTCCAAAAGGCAAGGGGATACCCTTACGTTCCTGTTACCTTCCTGAAAGGTAAAGGCTTCTCCTGACATTGAATCTAGTTACACCCACATCCAACTCTGGAGGGGGGTGGCGCTCATCTCCATTTCTAAGCCGAAGAGCCGGTGTTATCCATAGACTCCTCCGAGGTCATGTGGCCAGCATGACTGCATGGAATGCCATCTTTCCGCAGAAGATAATCTACATGTTTTCGAACTGCTAGTTTGACAAAAACTGGGACTAAGCGCGAGCTCATCCCATTTCCATGGATTCGAACCGCTGACCCTTTTGGTCTTGGAGTTCAGCAGCTCGGCAGTTTAACCTGCTGCGCCAGCGAGAAAAGGGGGGGTATCTTCCTTAGGCAATCAAAATACCTTGGGAAGTCCGACTTGGCCACAGTAGTTCACGCTCTGGTTATATCCAGTATAGATTACTGCAACACGCTCTACGTGGGGCTGCCTTTGAAGACTGTCCGGCAGCCAGATTGCATATGAACCATCTAGGACAGGCCTGGGCAAAGTTGGGTCCACTGGGAGTTTTGTACTCCAACTCCCAGCATTCCTAGCAGCCTCAGGCCCTTTCCCCCCAGCCGCAGCCTGAGGGGGAAATGAAGGGCCTGAGGCTGCTAGGAATGCTGGGAGTTGAGTACAAAACTAGTAGGCTGGCTGAGGGGGAAAAGGAAGGGGCCTGAGGCTGCTAGGAATGCTGGGAGTTGGAGTTCAAAACTCCTTGTAGGCTGGCTGCGGGGGAAAGGAAGGGGCCTGAGGCTGCTAGGCATGCTGGGAGTTGGTAGTCCAAAACTCCTAATAAGCTGGCTGAGAGGGAAAAGAAAGGGGCCTGAGGCTGCTAGGAATGCTGGGAGTTGGAGTCCAAAACTAGTAGGCCAACTGGGGGCAAAGGAAGGGGCCTGAGGCTGCTAGGAATGCTGGGAGTTGGTAGTCCAAAACTCCTAGTAAGCTGGCTGAGAGGGAAAAGGAAGGGGCCTGAGGCTGCTAGGAATGCTGGGAGTTGCAGTCCAAGACTCCTAGTAGGCCGGCTGAGGGGGAAAAGGAAGGGGCCTGAGGCTGCTGGGAGTTGGAGTCCAAAACTCCTAGTAGGCCAACTGGGGGAAAAGGAAGGGGCCTGAGGCTGCTAGGAATGCTGGGAGTTGGAGTCCAAAACTCCTAGTAGGCCAACTGAGGGGAAAAAGGAAGGGGCCTGAGGCTGCTAGGAATGCTGGGAGTTGGAGTTCAAAACTCCTAGTAGGCTGGCTGAGGGGGAAAGGAAGGGGCCTGAGGCTGCTAGGAATGCTGGGAGTTGGAGTCCAAAACATCTAGTAGGCCCAACTTTGCCCAGGCGTGATCTAGGACCTTAAGATAATTGGGGGAGGCCCGGGTCTTGTTACCGCCTTCGTCAGAAGTACGTTTGCCGGAGACGAGAGACAGGGCCTTCTCGGTGGGGGCCCCTCGGCTGTGTAATAAAAATACACAAAAGCAGTCCCTCCAGGTCCACAGGCTTCTCTACTGAGCAGATGTTGTAAAATTGGTAGCATACAATGTGTCTCAACAGCGCCTCCTTGTGGGCAGCAGGGGACATGCATTCCCTTGCCCTTGTTGGGACTAAAAAGGGAGGCTGCTGGTTCCTTCCGCCTTGGGCTCGCCACGCCTACTTTCCCTCTTGCAACCAATCAGTGTGCGGTGTCTGATCTCATTGCGAGAGGGAGGGGAAGAGCGGTTGCCAGGGTAACGGTGCCCACGAGCTAGCCAATGGCCGCTCGCGGATGGGCGAGGCTCCGCCCCTTTTTCAGTTGGAGGAGAAGGAAGAGCAATGGTAAGAAGGGGGGTGCCTCCAGGCCAGAAAATATGACTAAACTATCAATGCAGGGCGAATCTGAGCACTGGTGGGGTTGGGTGGGAGGGTGATTTTGTCATTTGGGAGTTGTAGTTGCTGGGATTAGTAGTTCACCTACAATCAAAGGGCATTCTGAACTCCAACAATGATGGGATTGAACCAAAAATGGCACACAGGACTCCCCATGACCAACACAAAATACTGGAAAGGTTTCGTGGACATTGACCTTGAGTTTGGGAGTTCTAGTTCACCCACATCCAGAGAGCACTGTGGGCTCAAGCAATGATGGAACTGGACCAAACTTGGCACCAATACTCAATATGCCCAAATGTAAACCACTGGTGAAGTTTGGGGGGAAATAGACCTTGACATTTGGGAGTTGTAGTTGCTGGGATTTATAGTTCACCTGCAATCAAAGGGCATTCTGAACTCCACCAACGATAAAACTGAACCAAAAATGGCACACAAGACTCCCCATGACCAACAAAAAAATACTGAAAGAGTTTGGTGGACATTGACCTTGAGTTTGGGAGTTCTAGTTCACCTACACTGTGGACTCAAGCAATGATGGATCTGGATCAAACTTGGCACCAATACTCAATAGGCCCAAATGTGAACACTGGTGGAGTTTGGGGGGGGAGACCTTGGCATTTGGGAGTTGTAGTTGCTGGGATTTATAGTTCACCTGCAATCAAAGAGCATTCTGAACCCCATCAAGGATGGAATTGAACCAAACACGGCACACGGAACTCCCATAACCAACAGAAAATACTAGAAGGGTTTGGTGGGCATTGACCTTGAGTTTGGGAGTTCTAGTTTACCTACATCCAGAGAGCACAGTGGGCGCAAGCAATGATGGATCTGGACCAAACTTGGCACCAATACTCAATAGGCCCGAATGTGAACACTGGTGAAGTTTGGGAGAAATAGACTTTGGCATTCGGGAGTTGTAGTTGCTGGGATTTGTAGTTCACCCACAATCAAAGTGCATTCTGAATTCCACCAACGATGGGATTGAACCAAAAAATGCCACACAAGGCTCCCCATGACCAACAAAAAATACTAAAAGAGTTTGGTGGACATTGACCTTGAGTTTGGGAATTGTAGTTCACCTACTTCCAGAGAGCACTGTGGGCTCAAGCAATGATGCATCTGGACCAAACTTGGCACCAATACTCAATACGTTCAAATGTAAACACTGGTGGAGTTTGGGGGAAAATAGATATTGGCATTCAGGAGTTGTAGTTGCTGGGATTTATAGTTCACCTACAATCAAAGGGCATTCAGTGATAGAATTGGCAGGCCCATCCTTTGTTTGGATATCAGCCAGCATGATGACGAGAAATAGTTTTCTAAGATCTAGAGAGGCACTCCCAGGAACACCTCAGCAAGCGAGAGTCCAAAAGTGGCAGCAGGCTCAAACCCAGAACCTCGACCGGAAGAGAGCAACTGGTCAAAGGACATTTAATAGAATGACAAGTTTGCAAACTTTGTGGTTTTTTTTAAATGCAACACAACTGTTTGCTTTGCTCCCGACACGATAAACAAACAAACAAACAACGTCCTGCGCGTTTCTCTGCCCAGGCTTCGTATAAGGGCGGGAGGCTGGTTGTGGGGCCCACCACCCGGTGGAAGAGGATGGGCCCCAAGCTGGAGCTCAGCACTTTGCACAAGCAGCAGATGCGGGAGGCCTTCGACCTGCTGGACCTGGGCGGCACCGGCACCATCGAGGTCAAGGACCTGAAGGCAAGTTCCCTTGGCTGCCCCCCACCCCACCCCACTTCCCGCTTCGAGGCTTAAGGGACAGGGGTGGGCAATTATTTTTTCCAAGGGGCCACACGAGAGCCAAAAAATATTATGGAGGGCCGCACCTACATTATTTATTTATTTATTTATTTACTATATTTACTATATATTACACATCATTAATATTAACATATTAATATATCAAGAAATATTCATATATTATTAGTATTAATATCATAATTATTATATTATAGCATATATATAGACATAATATATTGAAATTATAATATAACATTATTATATTATTTTATTATATTATTATAAAATTATTATTATTATAAAATAATAATAAAAACCACTAAAATTAAATTAAATTAAATTCAAGAAGACAAGGTGCGAACCAAGATGGAATGGCCCAATGGACCCAGCCCAGAGGATGGCTAAGCGGACCCAGCCGCCACAGTAGCTGAGGAGAGCAGAGCAGCAGACGATCGGAGGCTGCAGGCCTCTGCCCGCTCTCGCCCCCAGCCGTTCCCCAGCTGATCGCCCTGCTATGGAGTGCCTGCCATCCCTGGAGGCGATTTGGACCTGCAAGGGGAGCAGTTGGCGATCTGAGGTGGCTGATCGCCCTGGCGACCCGGAAGGAGACCAAGTCTTCCGGGTCGCCGGGGCGATCAGCCGCCGTAGGTCGCCGAGTGCTCCCGCTGCAGGCCCGGATTGCCTCCAGGGATGGCAGGTACCCCAAAGCCGCCGCTCCTCCGGCCTGTCTGCTGACACAGGCCCCACAGAGCCCGCGATGGGATAGCGGCAGCGGCACCCCTTCCTCTCGGCCCCGCCCCTGACGCCCTTCTCCCTGGGCCAGACAGAATCGGCTGCCGGGCCACATCCGGCCCGCGGGCCGTAGGTTGCTCGCCCCTGCTTAAGGAGTACTTTTGGGGCGAACTTCCACGTCTCTCTGTCACAAATTTACCACCCTCACCTTTAAACACCTTCACATTTACCTTTATCACCCTCACCTTCACCCTCGCCTTTGCATTGGATGAACACTCTGGAGACTCGGGTGCAAGTCTTTACTCAGGACATGAAAACTCGCAGGGTGGTCCTGAGCAAACCCTACGGTCACCATAACTCAGGAGGGAGATGGTACACGGGACTCATAGCGTACAGCCAGGGCTCCGGGCCCTAGCCTTCCCACCGCCTGGGGCTGACCCCTGCCGCCCCCTTTCCCCTTTTGCGAAGGTGTCCATCAGGGCCCTGGGGTTTGAGCCCACCAAGGAAGAGCTCCGGAGGATTGCCCTCGACGTGGACAAGGAGGGCTCCGGGAAGGTCGGCTTCGACGCCTTCTACTCGGTGATGACTCGGAAGATGGTAAGTAGGGGTGTGGCCGCGATTTAGGGAAGACCTACATGACACGTGGTCCGGGGTTCGGGTGTTGGGGGGCCGCCTTGGGGACGGAACCCAAGCCCCCCTCTGACCCTTTCTTCCAGTGCGAGACCGATTCGGACGAGGAGATCCTCAAGTCCTTCAAGCTCTTTGAGGACCCGGAGAGCGGCAAGGTCTCCTTCCGGGGCCTCAAGCGCATCGCCGACGAGATCGGGGCCGAGCTGACCGACGAGGAGCTCCAGGCAAGTATGCCCAAATGTGACCACAGGTGGAGCTTTGGGGAAATAGACCTTGACATTTGGGAATTGTAGTTGCTGGGATTTATAGTTCATCTACAATCAAAGGGCATTCTGAACTCCACCAGCGATGGGATTGAACCAAACTTGGGCACAAAGAACTCCCATGACCAACAGAAAGTACTGGAAGGTTTTGGTGGGCATTGACCTTGAGTTTGGGAGTTGTAGTTCACCTATAACCAGAGCACTGTGGACTCAAACAATGATGGATCTGGACCAAACTTGGCATGGATACTCAATATGCCCAAATGTGACCACAGATGGAGCTTTGGGGAAATAGACCTTGACATTTGGGAGTTGTAGTTGCTGGGATTTATAGTTCACCTACAATCAAAGATCATTCTGAATTCCACCAATGATGGGGTTGAACCCAACTTGGTACGCAAAACTCCCACGACCAACAGAAAATCCTGGAAGTGTTTGGTGGGTACTGAGTTTGGGAGTTGTAGTTCACCTACATACCCGAGAGCACTGTGATGAGTCTGGGCCAAACTTGACATGAATACTCAATATGCCCAAATGTGACCACAGATGGAGCTTTGGGGAAATAGACCTTGGCATTTGGGAGTTGTAGTTGCTGGGATTTATAGTTCACTTACAAGCAAAGAGGTTCTAAAACCACACCGGCAACAGAACCCCCATGACCAACAGGAAATACTGTGTTTTTTGATGGTCTTTGGCGACCCCCTGGTGACCGCTCTGGCTAGAGTGACAAACACAACCAACCGAAGAACAAACCTACAGAACCAATCTTGTTTGTAACTTGGGGACTGTTTGTAACTTGGGGACTGCCTGCACAATGTTGAGGGTGGGGGCTGATTTGGGACTGTAGCACAGCTAGCTGGGTGTCAGCTGCATTAAAGGTCACTACTGACCAAAAGGTCATGAGTTCGAAGACAGCCCGGGTCGGAGTGAGCTTCTGGCCAATTGTGTAGCTTGTTGTTGACCTATGCAACCCGAAAGACAGCTGCATCTGTCATGTAGGAAATTTAGGCGCCACCTACGTGTGGGGGGCTAATTTAACAAAATGTACGAGGCCATAAAAAAAACTCCAGAAAAAGCATTTGAGGAATGCGGAAAGTACTTCATGAGTGTCGCAGATGGACGGTGAAGCGACAGCTCCCCCTGGTGGCCAGAAGTTGGAATGTTAAATATAGCCTCTGACTGTCTATCTATATGTGTTGTGTGTCTATCTATGGCATTGAATGTTTGCCATGTACGTTTACATTGTAATCCGCCCTGAGTCCCCTGCGGGGTGAGGAGAAGGGCGGAATATCAATACTGTAAATAAATAAATTAATTAGTAATTTGGGGGGCTTGGTCGGGCGGGGCTGTCGGGCCGTGCACAGTGCATAGTCCAGCTCCAGAGCCGGAGTCCCTTTCTCTTTTGGGCCCCGCAGGAGATGATCGACGAAGCCGACCTGGACAAGGACGGGCTGGTCAGCGAGCAGGAGTTCCTGAGGATCATGAAGAGGATCTGAGCGGCCCCCCCCTGCGTCCCCAAGAGGCCCCTCGCTGCCTCCGTCCAGCCTGGTTCTCCAAAGAGGTCAAGGGGGAGAACTGGCCGGAGCTCCGTTCAGGATCCCGGGATGATCAGAAGGGAGAAGCAGGGGAGAGGAGTTGGGTGTTTCGCTGCAAGAACATTAAAAGTGCTTTCTGTTCTTTCGGAGCTCAAACACATTTTCTTCCTCGAGCAAAGACGAAACCATGGCGAAAAGCCTTTGCCCCTTCTTTGGCCCTTCAGCCTTCCTTCCATTCATTCAGTGCACACGGACCTTTCCTTCAGGGAACTCTGAAGCTCCGCTGACCTGTCTCTCCAGCCAGATGGGTGTCTGTCGGGAGGGGCTGGATCCTGTCTCCTTGCCTGGCAGAAGGGGGTGGGATTAGATGGCCTTTGGGGGGCCCCTCCCAACTCTAGGATTAATAGAACCATAGAATCCTAGAGTTGGAAGAGACCACATGGGCCATCGAGTCCCGTGGTTCCCAGGGTCCACTCTCTCGCCAACATGAGTCCCAAAAGGGAAACCTTATTTCACAAGCCTTGGCACTATTGCAGGGTTTTGCGAGACCAGCTGCTCTCGTTGCAACATTGCAGCAATGTTGGGGTCGCGGACCACAGGTTGGGAACCACTGGACTAGATGGTCTTTGAGGATCCCTTACTTTTCCTTATCCTTCCCTTAAAAGCGGGTCAGACTAGATGGCCTTTGGGGGTCAGACTAGGTTGCCCTCACTGCAACGGTGTAGTAACAATAAGGCCGCAGACCCAGATTCACACCTTTTTGCGCCCTAGGCCACACTTTGGAATTACGCCCCCTTTAAGCCAACCTCTACGCCCCCAACACACACACCCCACTGAGACCC
This sequence comes from Anolis apletophallus, assembly GCA_030556195.1. Taxonomy (NCBI): domain Eukaryota; kingdom Metazoa; phylum Chordata; class Lepidosauria; order Squamata; family Anolidae; genus Anolis; species Anolis apletophallus. Next base: position 1,070,067 of record JARBWK010000016.1, on the reverse strand, counting down.
ACACTTGGCTGGCTTTGGCCATGGTGCCTCCGGAGCTGAAGAGCAAGGCGAGTAGGCGCCATCCCGCCACCTCCAAGGTCCCCAGGCATTCCCACCGGCTTGGGGAGAGCGCAGCGGGTGCAAACTCGCTCCAAAGGCACGCACGAGAGAGCACGCAAGAGAGCACACGCGTGCGAGAAAGAAAGAGTGCGAGCGAGAGCGTGAGAGAACGAGAGCGCACGCATGAGAGCGCGCATGAGAGCACGTGCGCGAGAGCGTGCGCGAGAGCGTGAGAGAGCGTGCAAGAGAGAGAGCACGAGCGAGAGTGAAAGAGAGCGTGAGCGAGAGCGTGAAAGAGAGCGTGAAAGAGAGAGCGAGAGCGAGCACGAGCAAGAGCTCTGTATTTAAAAACTTTAAAATCAGGACAGTCAACAAAGAGCAATGCTCAAACAACAGGGGACTTCCAGATACGAAACAATCAGGGCTGGCGGATACCTCCCAACAAAGGATTCCCCCAGGCAGAAAGCTAATAATATTAATATTTATTATTATTATTCCTTGTGGTTTAATAAAGAAATGAAGAAATACGGACTGGCGCAGATCAGGCCCAGATTAACACTTTTTTGCGCCCTAGGCCATAGTTTGGAATGACGCCCCCTTTAAGCCATCATCCCGCCCCCTCCAAGGTCCCCAGGCATTCCCACCGGCTGGAAAGCTCCGCTCTGCTCTGAAGGTCTCCTCGGGAGTCGGGAGGCTTGGGGAGAGCGCAGCGGGTGCAAACTCGCTCCAAAGGCGCGCACAACAGAGAGAGAGAGAGTGCGTGAGAGAGACCACAGGTTGGGAACCCCTGATCTAGTTCAACTCCCTTCTACGGTGTAGGAAAAACACATTCAAAGCACTCTTGGCAGAGGGCCATCCAGCCTCCAACGGACACGGAGGGAGAAACAGCCAGTAGGCTGTTAGGAATGGTGGGAGTTGGAGTCCAAAACACCTGGAGGGGCGAAGTTTGCCCAAGCCTGGTCTATATTCAGGGGCTGAAGTATTGCAGCGGTTTAAACTGCAGCACATGCTGATTGGAAGATCTGTGGTTTGAATCCACGGGTGGGGTGAGCTCCCGCTGTTAGCCCCAGCTTCTGCCAACCTTGCAGTTGAAAAACATGCAAGTGGGAGTAGATCAATAGGGAAGGAAAGGGTGCTCCATGCAGTCCTGCCGGTGGCCACATGACATTGGAGGTGTCTATGGGCAACGCCAGCTCTTTGGCTTAGAAATGGAGATGAGCCCCAGAGTCCCAGAGTCGGACGCGACTGTACTTTATGCCAAGGTCAAAGGTCAAAGGTCTTCCATGAAACCACCCGGCTTTGCGTCCTTTGGACCCCTTCTTTGCACTGTCTTAACAATCACACAAGGCAACCCGTCTTTTTGTGCACAGCTTTTTTATTTTGGGATTAAGGAGGACCCTCCCGAGGTCATCCAGATGCGTCTACCCGGCCCCAAACCCCCATCCGGCCCCACTGGAACCCAACTGGCCACCGAGACCCCGCTCCAAATGTGTTTTGCTTTGGAGAGCCAGCCGAAAGAGAGCGATGGATGGGCGGCAAGATTCTGGACCCTCCCTCTTTGTGGACGATGGTGTCACTTTGGGCCTTTCCCTGGCTTCCAGTCCTCCTCAAGCCATCCTCAGCACCTCGCAGACCATCTTCCCGACGCCGTCGTAGATCTCGTGGACGGGAGCGTTGCACATGAAGGCGCTGGTGGTCACCAGCTTGTGCTTGGGGTCGACGTGGATCTCGCCCACGCTCCGGTTGACATGCTTGCAGCCCATTTCCTTCAGCGCCTGAGCCGTCTGGGCATAGGGCCAGCTGTGTGGCAGAAGGGGACAGAAGGAAACGTCTCAATCGGAATATATATATATATATATGTGTGTGTGTATAGTGTATGTATATATGTGTATATATGTGTGTATGTATATATATGTCTGTGTGTATATATGTGTATATGTATATATATGTCTGTGTGTATATATGTATGTATATATGTAAGTGTATATGTATGTATATATCTGTGTGTATGTGTGTATATATGTGTGTATATGTATATGTATATGTGTATATATGTGTGTAAGTGTATATGTATGTATATATGTGTGTGTATGTATATATACTGTATGTAAGTGTATATGTATGTATAGATGTATATCTGTGTGTATGTATGTGTATATGTTTGTATATATGTGTGTATGTGTATATGTATATATGTCTGTAAGTGTATATGTATATATGTGTATATATGTGTGTATGTATATATATATCTGTGTGTATATATGTGTATATGTATATATGTGTGTATATGTAAGTGTATATGTATGTATATATGTATATCTGTGTGTATGTATGTGTATATGTGTGTATATATGTGTGTATATATGTGTAAGTGTATATGTATGTATATATGTGTGTGTATATGTATGTATATATGTGTGTGTGTGTGTGTGTATGTATGTGTGTGTGTGTGTGTATGGGGTAATTTTGTCATTTGGGAGTTGTAGTTGCTGGGATTTACAGTTAACCTACCACCAAAGAGCATTCTGAACACCAAGGATAAAATTGAACCAAACTTGGCACACACAATTCCCATGACCAACAGAAAATACTGGACAAGTTTGGTGGGCATTGACCTTGATTTTGGGAGTTGTAGTTCACCTATATTCAGAGAGCACTGTGGACTCAAACAATGATGGACCTGGACCAAACTTGGCCTGAATATGCAATATGCCCAAATGTGAACACTGGTGGAGTTTGGGGGGGAACAGACCTTGACATTTGGGAGTTGTAGTTGCTGGGATTTATAGTTCACCTACAATAAAAGAGCACTCTGAACCCCACCAATGATGGAATTGAACCAAACTTGGCACACAGAACTCCCATGCGCCTCCCCCCCCCCCCAAACCTCCAAAAAAAACCCCAAAAAACTGGACGAGTATGGTGGTCATTGACCTCGAGTTTTGGAGTTGTAGTTCACCTACATCCAGAGAGCATTGTGGACTCAGACAATGATGGATCTGGACCAAACTTGGCACGAATACTCAATATGCCCAAATGTGAACATGGGTGCAGTTTGGGGAAAATAGACCTTGATATTTGGGAGTTGTAGTTGCTGGGATTTATAGTCCACTTACAACCAAAGAACATTCTGAATCCCACCAATGATAGAAGTGGGCCAGACTTCTCACACAGAACCCCATGACCAACAGAAAACACTCTGATAGTCTTGGGTGACCCTATGGGGAAGTGGCCCCTTTTGGACTAGGCTCCCCTGACCAGTGAGGAGGAGAGGGGTGGGATCTGTAGTTCCCCTTCTCCCCAAAAGGCTCTGCCTTGAAGCCAGTCCCGCCTGTCCCCGGGGCTCCGTACGTCTCACACTCGGCGTCGTGTCCCACGGTGACCTCGCATCCCGGCAGGATCTTGGCAGCCAGAACCGGGGCGATGCAGCAGAGGCCGATGGGCTTTTTGGCCGCGTAGAAGGCCTGGATGGCGCCCTCCACGCCTTTGGAGACGGAGCAGTCCTTGCCCTCCGAGGCCCAGGAGCAGAGGTTCTTGGCCACCCCGAATCCGCCTGCAAACCAGAGAGAGGGGAAGAGAGAGGGTGGTGGTCAGCTTGAGGGGAGTGCTCTGGGCCTGCCTCGGAGACTCTTCTGCTCCCCTCTTTCCCCCATGGTGACCCTCAAGAAATCTTTGGTGGTCTAAGGCAGGCCCAGATTATCCATAAGGCCACCCTAGGCCACGGCCTAGGGGCGTAGCCATGGGGGGGGGGCCAAATCTGGACCCCCCAATTTTTTTTTAAAGAAGAGGTTGATCTTCGGGCGCTTCTGCACCTGCAGAATAGTAGTAGTACTAGTTGTAGTACTAGTACTAATAGTAGCACTAGTTTTATTACTACTACCAATAGTAGTAATATGAATCTGTCTAATCCTGCCTTGAAGCTGTCCAGGCTGACCGCTGTCACAACCTCCTCTGGAAGTGAGTTCCATAACCCAATGACCCTCTGGGTGAAGAAATATTTCCCTTTATTAGTCCTAACTTTCCTACCTTGGAGCTTTAGGGAGTGCCCCCTAGTCCTAGTGTTGTGTGACAGAGAAAATATTTTTCTCTATTCACCTTTTCTATCCCATGCATGATTTTATACACTTCAATCAAGTCACCTCTTAAACGCCGTCTTTCGAGGCTGAAAAGACCAAGGCGTTGCAACCTGATTTCGTAAGGGAGCCGCTCCATCCCTTGGATCATTCTTGTTGCCCTTTTCTGTACCTTTTCCAGTTCTGTTATATCCTTCTTGAGGTGCGGAGACCAGAATTGTACACAGTACTCCAGATGTGGCCTCACCATAGATTTGTAGAGAGGCAATACAACATTTGCCGACCTATTTTCGGGTCCCTTCCTGATCATGCCAAGCATAGAATTTGCTTTTTTCACTGCTGCTGCGCACTGGGTTGACATCTTCATTGAGCTGTCCACCAAGACCCCAAGATCCCTTTCCTGGTTTGTCTCGGAAAGCTTTGACCCCATCAGTTGGTAGGTGTATTTGGGGTTCTTTGCCCCGATGTGCATGACTTTACACTTGTTTAGGTTAAAATGCATTTGCCACTTTGTTGCCCATTCACTCAATTTCGAGAGATCTTTCTGGAGCTCTTTACAATCAGTTTCATTTTTAACTACCCTGAACAATTTAGTGTCGTCTGCAAACTTTGCTACCTCAGAATTCACTCCTACATCCAGATCATTAATGAATAAATTAAAAAGTAACGGACCCAAAACTGAACCTTGGGGTACGCCACTTCTCACCTCTTTCCACCCAGAGAAGTGTCCGTTTATTACCACCCTTTGTTTCCTACAGTTTAGCCAGGTTCCAATCCAGGACAAGACCTGTCCCCTGATTCCATGGCTGAAGAGCTTGTTTAGGAGCCTTTGGTGAGGGACTTGGTCAAAAGCCTTTTGAAAGTCAAGGTGAACAATATCGACTGGGTCCCCTTTCTCTATGTGTTTATTTACACCCTCAAAGAATTCTATCAAGTTAGTAAGACATGATTTGCCTTTGCAGAAACCATGTTGATTTTCCTTCAGCAATGCCTGTTCTTCTATGTGCCTAGTAATTTTTCTTTAATAATGGTTTCCATCACTTTGCCTGGAACTGAGGTTAGACTAACTGGCCTATAATTTCCTGGATCACCCCTGGATCCTTTCTTGAAGATCGGAGTTACATTTGCCTCCCTCCAGTCCTCGGGTACAGTGCCTGATCTTAGAGAAAGGTTATATATTTTGGCTAGAATTTCAGCAATTTCACACTTGAGTTCCTTAAGAACTCTGGGGTGGATGCCATCTGGCCCTGGTGATTTGTTGACATTTAGTTTAGTAAGGCATGTGAGAACATCTTCCTTGTTTATCTCTATCTGGTTTAATTCATTTAATTCCCTCCCTGAAAAAACTGACTCAGCTGCAGGCATATGTTGTCTGTCCTCCTGTGTGAAAACGGAGGCAAATAAGTCGTTTAGCCGCTCGGCAATCTCCTTGTCTTCACTTATTGTCCCTTTCTTACCATTTTCGTCAAGTGGCCCAACTGCTTTTCTAGTTGGGTTTCTACTTCTGATGTACTTAAAGAAGTTTTTGCTATTTTTTTAAATATTCTTAGCTATATGTGCCTCAAAATCTCTCTTGGCTTTCCTGACGGTTGCTTTGCATTTAGTTTGCCAGAGTTTGTGTTCCTTTCTGTTCTCCTCAGTAGGAAGAACCTTCCATTTCTTAAATGAGTTTTTCTTCTTTCCAATCACATCTTTTACTTCATTTGTAAGCCATGCCGATGTCCTCTTGGACTTTCCCGGCCTCTTTCTTATTTTAGGAATGCATTTTAGTTCGGCTTGTTTTAAAGTATTTTTAAACAGTTTCCAAGCATTTTGGAGGGATTTGTTTTTTTTACTGCTCCTTTTAGTTTGTTCTTTACAATTTTTCTCATTTTGGTGAAATTCCCTTTGTGAAAATTTAATGTCTCTGTGTTAGTTTTCACTGACAGTTTGCTATCAAACTTAAGTTGAAGGTTATTGTGTTGTGGTCACTGGTACCTATGGGCTCAGTTACAAGGACATCTTGAACGAGATCTTGTTCATTAGTTAGCACCAAGTCCAGGATCCCCTTTCCCCTGGTTGGTTCCATGACCATCTGCTCAAGGGAATAGTCAGCTAGCATGTCGAGGAACCTTGTCTCTCTTTCATGCGTAGAACAAGAATTTGGCCAATCTATTCGGGGATAGTTGAAGTCCCCATTATGACTAATTTATTGCTTTTTGAGGCCTGTTTAATTTCATTTTCCAGATAGCAGTCTGCCTCTGGAGTTTGGTTGGGAGGGCGATAGCAGATCCCTAATGCTAGATTAGTTTTTTGTCCTGGGATTTTTACCCACAATGTTTCTGTAGGTGAGTTTGAATTTTCTTGAAATTCTAATTCATGAGATTCTAGCTCTTCATTTATGTACAAGGCCACACCGGCACCATTTTTCCCTCTCCTGTCTTTCCTGTACAGTTTATAACCTGGAATTTTTGTGTCCCAATTGTTTTCCTCTGTCCACCAGGTTTCTGTTATGCCAATAATATCAATATTTTTTCTTTTGCCAAACATTCCAACTCCCCTATTTTTGTTCGAAGGCTTCTAGCGTTTGCGTACAGACATTTATATTTATTGCTCTGATGCCCTTTCAACTTTGGCTGTTTATGAGAATTTGTAGAAGGCCTACCATGTCCTACCTCTTGACTACTTTCTATCTTTTCTGTTGACTCGGCCATTTGTGCGTAAATTTCATCCTCCATACTTGGCGTTTCACCCTCTCGAACCGGAAGCTGCCCAGCTCCTGTCGACTTTCCCCTAGGAATCAGTTTAAAAGCTGCTCTGAAGCCTTTTTAATATTAGTAGTACTAGTTGTAGTACTACTACTAATAGTAGTACTATTAGTTGTAGTACTACTACTAATAGTAGTAGTACTAGTTGTAGTGCTACTACTAATAGTAGTACCACTACTAGTTGTAGTACTACTACTAATAGCAGTAGTACTACTAGTTGTAGTACTAGTAGTTGTAGTAATTATATGTTTCTTGAGACTTAGAGGTGACCTACAAAAATTAAAGGGAAGCCCCGTCCCTAGGGCTGCTGCTGTGCATGCTCAACATCGGCCCGGGGCGTGCCTTCCAATGTGTGGCCTAGGGCACCAAAAAGGGTTGATCCGGGCCTGGTCTAAGGCAGGGATGAATGTAGACCATCTCCTCCGGTCAAGATGGACACAGTTTAGGCTATTAATGTTTGATGCTGCGGGATGTATGTGGTACCCACTTAATGCCAAGCTCTTAGAGCTCTTCTCCTGCTACCTACCTGGGATGATGAGGGCGTCCAGGCGGTGCACATTCAACAGGTCCAGGTCCTTCACGTTTCCTCGGCCAATCCGGGCGCTTTCCTCCAAGACGTTGCGCTCCTCCTTCTCTGCAGGCTGCCCCGTGGCGTGGTTCACCACATGCTTCTGGGGAACGTTGGGGGCAAACAACTCGGTCTGGGTGCAATAACGACAACAGCAACAACAACAATAATAGACATTGAATGCTTGCTTTGTAGAGCATCTTCATATAGATTCAGTGCTTCTCTTCTCCAAGTTTGACATTCTCCTGTCTTTGTTTTCTTGCGCACGCAAGTGTCCATTAATCCCTTCGCTGCGGACACACACACGAGCACATACAGACATCCACGTATATACACACAAACACATACATACGTCCAAAACATACCAATATACAGTACATCCAAGACATACACAATACACCCAAGACGCACCCACATACATCCAATACATACTCACATACATCCAACATACATACATCCAATACATACATACACACAAACACATACATACACGTGAACACATACATATACACATACAAAATATACCAAACACATACATCCAAGACGCACCCACATACATCCAAGACAAACCCACATACATCCAAGACAAACCCACATACATCCAAGACGTACACACATACATCCAAGACGTACACACATACATCTAAGACGTTCACATACACATCCAAGAGGTACACACATACCTCAAGACTTACACACATACATCCAAGACGTACACACATACATCCAAGACGTACACACATACATCCAAGACGTACACACATATATCCAAGACGTACACACATACATCCAAGATGTACGCACATACATCCAAGACGTACACACATACATCCAAGACGTACACAAATCCATCCAAGACGTACACACATATATCCAAGACGTACACACATACATCCAAGACGTACACACATATATCCAAGACGTACACACATACATCCAAGACGTACGCACATACATCCAAGACGTACACACATACATCCAAGACGTACACAAATCCATCCAAGACGTACACACATCCATCCAAGACGTACACACATACATCCAAGATGTACACACATACATCCAAGATGTACCCACATCCATCCAAGACGTACGCACATACATCCAAGACGTACACACATACATCCAAGACGTACACACATACATCCAAGACGTACACACATCCATCCAAGACGTACACACATACATCCAAGACGTACACACATACATCTAAGACGTTCACATACACATCCAAGAGGTACACACATACCTCAAGACTTACACACATACATCCAAGACGTACACACATTTATTTATTTATTTATTATTTGGATTTCTTGGTCGCCCCTTCCAAGTGGCTCGGGGTGACTCACAGCAGTTAAAAATGGTTACAATCAATAAAAACACATTAAAAACACAGTAAAAACACAGTAAAAAACAATACATGACACATGTTAAAACATGTTGGATGTATGCATCCACAGTTAACCGGCAAGAATGCCTGTCGGCTACATAAAGTCACAACCTTTGGCCAAGTCGTGGAGCCTTAGTCTTGCTCCGACCCAAAAGCCAAGACGTACACACATACATCCAAGACGTACACGCACACATCCAAGACGCACCCACATACATCCAAGACGTACACACACACATCCAAGACGCACCCACATACATCCAAGACGTACACACACACACATCCAAGACGTACACACACACATCCAAGACGTACACACACACATCCAAGACGCACCCACATACATCCAAGACGTACACACACACATCCAAGACGCACCCACATACATCCAAGACGTACACACACACATCCAAGACGTACACACACACATCCAAGACGCACACACATACATCCAAGACGTACACACACACATCCAAGAGGGACCCCCAAAGACTATCTAGTCTGACCTTCCTTTTAAGGAAAGGATGGGGGTAGGGGAGAGACCCCCTCAAGACCATCTAGTCTGACCTCCCTCATCTGCCTAGCAGGATCCAAGAAGCAGCAGTTCAACCCCCCCCCCCTCCAAAACAACAACCCATCCACTTGGCCAAGCTCTAGCGAATAGCCCTCTAAAGCTGGAAAAACACAAGCTCAGCTGAGCATTTTGACAGTCCACAATATTATTGTTATTATTACTATTACTATTATTTCCTGACCTGTGCCCCTTCCCGGCTGAGATGCACCATGACGGCCGAGACTTCGTGGACCTCACTCCCATCGTAGACGCCGCAGCCGGACAGGATGACCGCCACCTTCTTCTGGCCCATGATCAGCTTGGCTCTCTGCTTCTTGGCTCCTTGCTTCTTGGCTTGCTTCCTTCTTTCCTTCTTGGCTTCCTTCCTTCTTTCTGCAGGCTCTTTTATGGGCCCACACCCACTCCCCCCACTGCTGCCCTCCCCCTTCTCCAGCTTTGGGCCAGCCCTTTACTGGAAGGAAAGAAATTTCCACTTCCCCCAAAGCAACCACTGGACAGGTTGGGCAAGAAGGACTTTGCCTGCCAGCCCTGAGGGTGTCTTTCGTGAAGGGTTGCTTTGGGTTGGTCTCTGCAGGTTTCCTTTGTGGACTGGGTCATAGGGGAAAGGGGGTGCAAGCAGGGTCCCCCCTCATCTCCCCTTCCTCCTTCTGTCAAGCCCCTTGGAATCCTAGAATCCAAGAGACCCGGTGGGCCATCATCCAGTCCAGGGTGGGCAATTATTTTTTTCTTTAAGCCGCTCCTCATAGGGCTTGTAACTGGCCGATAACTGGCCATGACAATCCTTAGGACAGGGGTGGGCAATTATTTTTTTCCAAGAGGCCACACGAGAGCCAAAAAATATTATGGAGGACCGCACCTAAAGGCGGAACTACATTCTAATCTACATCATTTATTTATTTATTTATTTACTATATTTACTATATATTACACATCATTAATATTAGCATATTAATATATCAAGAAATATTCATATTAGTATTAATATCATAATAGACATAATATATTGAAATTATAATATAGCATAATATTATTATATTATATTATTATTATTAAATTACTATAAAATAATAATAAAAACCACTAAAATTAAATTAAATTCAAGAAGACAAGGTGCGAACCAAGATGGAATGGCCCAATGGACCCAGCCCAGAGGATGGCAAAGCGGACCCAGCAGCCGCCGCAGCAGAGGAGAGCAGAGCAGAGGACGATCGGAGGCTGTAGGCCCCCACCCCCTCTCGCCTCCAGCCGTTCTCCAGCTGATCGCCCTGCTATGGAGTACCTGCCATCCCTGGAGGCGATCCAGGCCTGCAGGGGGAGCTGTCAACGATCTGAGGCGGCTGATTGCCCTGGCAATCCAGAAGACGATTAAGTCTTCCGGGTCGCCAGGGCGATCAGCCGCCATAGGTCGCCGAATGCACTCCAAAGCCGCTGCTCCCCCGGCCTGTCTGCCGACACAGGTGCCACAGAGCCTGTGATGGGATGGCGGCAGCGGTACCCCTTCCTCTTGGCCCCACCCCCGACGCCTTTCTCCCCGGGCCGGACAGAATTGGCTGCCGGGCTGCATCCGGCCCGTGGGCCGGGAGGTTGCCCACTCCTGATCCAGTCCAACCCCATTCTGCCAAGAAGCAGGAAATTTTCATTCAAAGCACCCCCGCAGATGGCCACCCAGCCTCTGTTTGAAAGGCTCCATAGAAGGAGCCTCCAGCACACTCTGGGGCAGAGAGTTCCACTGCTGAACAGCTCTCACAGTGAAGTAGTTCTTATTCATCTTCAGGTGGAATCTCTTTTCTTGTCGTTTGAAGGGAGAGGACCATGGCTTCCGGGGGCCCAGTCGGTGGGTCTCCTTGCCATCTCAGCAGGTAAGGAGGCCACCAAAGGGGACCCCTTAAAAGGGGGTCAGACTAGATTGTCTTTGGGGGTCCCTCCCTTTCCCCCCAGCCTGCTCCCTCCTCCTCCTCCTCCCTATGACATATTCCCTTCACATCTCGATCCCTGGCCCTCCTCATGCCTCCTCTCAGCCTTCTCTTCTTCAGGCTAAACATGCCCAGCAGCTCTTTAAGCCGCTCCTCATAGGGCTTGTTCTCCAGATCCCCTCTGGATCCTTTGAGTCGCCCTCTTTCTCCAGACACATTCTGGCTTAGGGTCAACACCTCCCTAGAATGGGACACAATATTCCAGATGTGTTGGAATACAGGGGTGGGTAGCATGCCTTCCCTGAATCGTAGTTCAAAAAGGTCCCCAGAGGTCATCTAGTCCAACTCCTCCTTTTTGCCAGGTAGGAAGGTATCATCCGGTCCCTCCTGACAGATATCCGCCCAGTCTCATCATCATCATGCCTGGATTAACCCCTTTTGGCACCCTAGGCCACACTTTGGAATTGCGCCCCCAAACCAACCTCTACCGCACCCCCTCCTCCTCCTCGTGGCGCCACGCGCCCCCCCCTTCCTTGAGTCAAGGAAGGAGGGCGCGAGGAGAAAGAGGTGGCCGGCCACGGGGTGGGGCTTCCCTCTGCCTCCTCCTCCTCGTGCCCTACTTCCTTGACAAGGGGGCGGGGGCGATGGTGAGGGGGGGCGCCATTCCCTCCCCCTCCGCCCCCTCGCAGGGCTCTCCCCCCGCCATCCCCCAAGAGAGAGAGAGAGAGAGTCATCTCCATGCCGTGCGTTGCAGTTTTGTTTCAAGGTTTTGGGGTTTTTTTGGTCCATGTGAAGTGCGCCCCCCCCCCTTGGCTTGCGCCCCTAGGCCATGGCCAAGGGTGGCCTTATGGCAGTGGTTCTCAACCTTCCTAATGTCGTGACCCCTTAATACAGTTCCTCCTGTTGTGGTGACCCCCAACCATAAAATTATTTTTGTTTCTACTTCACAATTGTAATTTTGCTACTGTTATGAATCGTAATGTAAATATCTAATATATACATATTATATACAGTATATATATATACACAGTATATACAGTGTGTGTGTGTGTGTGTGTGTGTATATATCTCATTCACCAGAGCAAGTTGGGTACAAATACCTGGTACACCCAAGTTTGAATACTGGTTGGGTTGGGCGAGATTGATTTTGTCATTTGGGAGTTGTAGTTGCAGGGATTTATAGTTCACCTACAATCAAAGAGCATTCTGAACTCCAGCAACAATGGAATTGAACCAGTCTTGGCACACAGAACTACCATGACCAACAGAAAATACTGGCAGGGTTTGGTGAGGATTGACCTTGAGTTTGGGAGTTGTAGTTCACCTACATCCAGAGAGCACTGCGGACTCAAACAATGATGGATCTGGACCAAACTTGGCATGAATACTCAATATGCCCAAATGTGAACACTGGTGGAGTTTGGGGAAAATAGACCTTGATATTTGGGAGTTGTAGTTGCTGGGATTTACAGTTCGCCTACAATCAAAGAGCATTCTGAACCCCACAAATGATAGAACTGGGCCAAACTTCCCACACAGAACCTCCCATGACCAACAGAAAATATTGTGTTTTCTGATGGTCTTTGGTGACCCCTTTGACACCCCCTCGCGACCCCTCTAGGGGTCCCGACCCCCAGGTTGAGAAATGCTGCCTTATGGGTAATCCGGGCCTGATCATCATCATCATAGAATCATAGGCTCTTAAACTTGGATGGGACGCAAAGGGCCATCTAGTCCTACCCAATTTTGGATAGTAGGAACACCTCAATCAAAGCCCTCCCAACAGATGTCCATCTGACCTCTTTCCTTTAAAACCCACAGAGAAGGATTTTCCACATGTGCCTTCTCTTTGGGGCAATGTCCCCCACTCCACCCCCACCCCCAATAGATAGGGTGATGCTATGGGTTCTTCCAGCACTAAGTTCAAATTCCCAGCAGGCAGGCAAAGGTGACACAGGGTTTGACCTGGGAGCCTTTCCAGGAAAGGGAGGAAGGGCCCAGGGGCCAAAGGGAGGGAGGGAGGGGCAGCTGGACACTCCTCACCACCAGCCTCTCCCTCCCTCCCTCCTCTTTCTCTCCTCCTTTCAGCCTACAAAAGGGCGGAGGAGGCAAGGGCTGGCTCTCTATTCCTCCTCCTCTCTTCCTTCTTCCATCCCTCCTTCCATTTCTGGGGGGAGGACCATGGCTCAAGGGGGCCCAGCCGGGGCCCAGTCCCTGCACCAGTCGGTGGGTCTCCTCGCCATCTCGGCAGGTAAGGAGGCCACCAATGGGGACCCCTTAAAAGGGGGTCAGACTAGATGGTCTTTGGGGGTCCCTCCCTTTCCCCCCATCCTTTCCTAAAAGGGGGTCAGACTAGATGGTCTTTGGGGGTCCCTCCCTTTCCCCCCATCCTTTCCTAAAAGGGGGTCAGACTAGATGGTCTTTGGGGTCCCTCCCTTTCCCCCCATCCTTTCCTAAAATGGGGTCAGACTAGATGGTCTTTGGGGGTCCCTCCCTTTCCCCCCTCCTTTCCTAAAATGGGGTCAGACTAGATGGTCTTTGGGGGTCCCTCCCTTTCCCCCCTCCTTTCCTAAAATGGGGTCAGACTAGATGGTCTTTGGGGGTCCCTCCCTTTCCCCAAAATGGGGTCCTTTCCTAAAAAAATGGGGTCAGACTAGATGGTCTTTGGGGTCCCTCCCTTTCCCCC
>JARBWK010000016.1:688762-1055974 GCA_030556195.1 Anolis apletophallus | reverse complement strand
TAACTACTGATTCCCTTGGTATCCATGAATCTGTCCTATGGTTCTGTAAAAGGTGGGTCAGGCTACATTGCCTTTGAAGGCCCCTTGCTCTTCCGCTTTGCTGTCTTGGGTGGGCTTTGCTCAGCCAATATCCCCAGCCTCCTTTTCTCCTTTCAATGTGTACAGAGCTTAGGTGGTTACACTTTCTGAGAGGCAAATGTCTTACGATTACTTAGTTACAATATGCAGTCTTTGTTTGTTTCTCAACAAGACGTTAAATTGTAACTTCTTCACACACAGAATAACACTATTACAGATATTCGGCCTCAATAGGCTTCCTATCTATCTACTATCTTCTTTGTAAGCTATTCCAAGCTTCACTGCCTTCATCTCTATATATAAAATCCTTCATGTGGTGGTTCCAGTCTTATAGACAAAGAAACCACACAAGGCAGACACACAAAAACAGCCCACATACCCAGAAAACCCTACGAGGTATGTTTACCAAAACACACACACACACCCTGCCCAAAAAAGAGCCAACGGCCACAAATCCAAAAAAAAACATCATGAACTACAACTCCCATGATCCCCCACACCACCTCCCTCTGGCAGTTTACAGCATCGGAATGTTAGTGGAGCTGACCAATTAGGGGCATTATGCAAATACTCCCTCAGTTAGAATGTAGGCTGGGAGCCCACCCCCACCCCCCTGGCAGTTTAGAGTGTCGGAATGTTCGTGGTGGCAGGGAAAGGTAGGGAAAGGAATGGAGGGAGGGAGACAAGGGGACAAGGACTGATACAGAAAGGGGGGGAATGGCAGGAAGGAGGGAAAGGAAAGAAGGGAGGGAGGGAGGAAGGAAGGAAGGAGGGGAGAAGAAAGGAAAGGAAGGATAGAAGGAAGAGTGGATGGAAGGAAGGAGGGGAGAAGAAAGGAAAAGAAGGATAGAAGGAAGAATGGATGGAAGGAAGGAGGGAGAAGAAAGGAAGGGAAGGATAGAAGGAAGAATGGATGGAAGGAAGGAGGGGAGAAGAAAGGAAGGAAAAAGGAAGGATAGCAGGAAGGACGGGAGGGGAAAGGAAGGAAAGGAAAGGATAGAAGGATGGAGTGAAGGAAGGAAGGAAAAAGGAAGGATAGCAGGAAGGAGGGGAAGGAAAAGGAAGGAAAGGATAGAAGGATGGAGTGAAGGAAGGAAAGAAGGGAGGAGAAAGGAACACAGAAACACATACACACACATATACATGCACAGAAATATACAAATATATACATACACACATACATAAACACACCTGTACTTACACACATCAACACATATACACGCACATACATATACAAACACACATATACATAAGTACACACATATACACGCATACACATATACACATATACATAACTACACACACTCCCCAAGTTAAAAAAAATCCCACAGCAACGCGTGGCCGGGTCAGCTAATGCAGTATAGAATTACAGTCTTTGCTGGTTTCCTCAGGAACAGACTCCAGCAACTCTCCAAGTTGCTACCAGCTAGCCTCAACTGCTCTGACCAACTGCCCCTCTCTAACTGCTGCCGGCTAACTGGCAGAATTCAAACGTGCACCTGCCAGTTAGGCTCCGCCTCCAGCAACCGAACATTCCGAGAGGCTGTGCACCCTTATATTCCTGTTAACCCTTTGCAGCCTAGCCAACATATAGCAATCCAATACTTTACAGACCACACATTTAACCACAAATAAAGACAAAACTCAACACATAAAGTGAAGTCGCTACACCCCTCATTTGTGCCCGTCTTCTGTTCCAGGCGCCCTGCTGCTGTCGGTGCATTTCTACAGCTTCACGCGGCCGGTGCCTTTGCTCTCCGCAACGGCCCTCGGGGCCCTCCTGCTCTTCCTCTCCTGCCTCGTTGGGTACACAGGTGAGGAAAGGGATTTGGGGTGGGGTTTTGGAGCACCCCTTTGGCCTCCCGTTGGGTTTGTATTGCCCTCTTCGGGTCCCCAACTTGGGGTGGCCCTGTTGTTGATGTTCAGAGCCCAATTCGGTCCAAATTCGGTCCAAATTGTGAATGCGAAGACATCCTGCATCTCAGATATTTACATGACGTTCGTAACAGTAGCACAACTGCAGTTGTGACCAGGCCCGGATTACCCATAAGGCCACCCCAGGCCATGGCCTAGGGGCGCAAGCCAAGGGAGGGCGCAGTTCACACGGACCAAAAAAACAGCTGAAACAAAACCGCAATGCGCGTCACAGAGATTACTCTCTGTCTTTGGGAGGAGGGCGAGGAGAGCACTGTGAGGGGCGGGAGGGGGAATGGCACCCCCCCTCGCCATCGCACCCACCCCCTTGCCAAGGAAGGAGGGTGCAAAGAGGAGGCGGAGGGAAGCCCCCGGGGCCGCTGCCGGGCATGCGCGGCACCCAGGAACATGGCTGAGGGGCACATGCTCAGCAGTGGCCCTGGGGGCAGGGCTTCCCTCCGCCTCCTCCTCCTCGTGCCCTCCTTCCTTGAGTCAAGGGAGGGCGCAAGGAGGAGGAGGAGGGAGGGCCGCCCTGCTCCCGGGGCCGCTGTCGAGCATGCGCGGCACCCAGGAACTTGACGGAGGAGGCGCCCTCCTGCTGCGCATGCCTGGCAGCGACCCTGGGGGTGGGGCTACCCTCCACCTCCTTGCACCCTTGAGTCAAGGGAGGGAGCGAGGAGGAAGAGGCGGAGGGAAGCCCCACCCCCGGGGCCGCTGCCGGGCATGCGCGGCACCCCAGGAACATGACGGAGGAGGCGCCCCTCCTGCAAGCGCATGCCACCCAGGAACTTTGCCCTCCTTCTTTGAGCAGGGAGGGAGGGCGAAGAGGCGGAGGGAAGCCCCGCCCCCGGGGTCGCTGCCGAGCATGTGTGGCACCCAGGAACATAGCGGAGGAGGCACCCTCCTGCTACGCATGCCCAGCCGCAGCCCCGTGGGCGGGGCTTCCCTCTGCCTCCTCCTCGCGCCCTCCATTGACTCAAGGAAGGAGGGCGCGCCGCGAAGAGAAGGTGGGGGTGCGGTAGAGGTTGGTTTGGGGGCGTAATTCCAAAGTGTGGCCTAGGGCGCAAAAAGGGGTTAATCCGGGCCTAGTTGTAACAGTAGCAACAAAAATAATTTTGTGGTCGGGGGTCACCACAACGTGAGGAACGGGATTAAGGGGTCGCGGGATGAGGAAGGTTGAGAGACACTGTATTCGATCCTCTTTTCTGCTTCCTAACAAACACTCTGCTGACCCTTTCCTTTTCTCTTCACAGGGGTCCGGAAGTCCCTCCAAAAGGCCCCCATTTTTGTCTCCCTCTGCCTGACCATCTCAGTCCTTTGGGCCGGCTATGGGGCCATCCAGGTGCTGGCTGGACAAGGGCTCCTCCGTGACGCTGTTGACGTTCGCAATGCGGCCGTTCCGGGCCTGGCGGCCTTCAGCCTGGCCTTGCTTCTGGTGGCCGTGGTGGGCTTCCTCCAGAGAGAGGCCGTCCTGGCCGCCGTGGCGTCCTCTCTCTCCCTGGCCTGTGCGCATGAAGTGGCCTCCTTCTACGACGTCGCCTTTGGCTCGGCCGGATCGGCTTGTGGCTGCTTGGCCGTCTGCCTGGTGGGGGGCTACGCCGGCTTGGGGAGGGTCCTCTACTTCTTCAGCAAGGGGGCCATTGTTTTGCCCGGCACAGACCTGGCCGAAAGAGGGACCAAGGAGGGTTCGGACGTGGCCACCAATGATTTGGTCCCTTTCGGGCTCATCCTCAACCTGCTGTCGGCCAGTGTCTTTGGCTGCCAGGTCCTAGGAGTGACCACGGAGCTCTCCTTGGGCCAAGTCCCTTGGCTTTGGGCCGGGGGGCTGTGCCAACTGGGCATCTCCGTCTCCTGCTACCGAACAGGGGACGCCCTCCTGGCCACCTTCTCCAGCTTCACGGCCACCTTGAAGTTTGTGGCCGGCTACTCGCTCCTGTCCTTGCTCTTTGTGCCCACAGTGCCCACCTTCCCCATCCCGTTCTTCGTGGCCTTTGCCCTCCTCTTTGCCGTTTTGGCCCTCTTCCTTGCCCTCGAGAGCTTAGTCGATGGCGCCTACCTCCTCTTCTACGTCGCCTGGTGCATCGCTTTGGCTTCCAGCCCCCACGGCTTTTTCGACAGCGGCCCTCAAGGGGTTTCTGTGGCCATTTTCGTGGCCTCGGCCCTCGTGGCTCTGGTCCATCTTTATAACAGGAAGGCGTGTGTCTGTATCCCTCTGGGAGAGCGGCTGCTCAAGTCTTGGCTCTCGGGCCTCGGTGCTTTCAAGTTCTGGGAAGGCGAGGCTTCCCGAGCCCCGTACTTGGGCTACTCCAAATACGCAGACGCGGAGGCCCTTGGCTATGCTGGCAGCGTATTGGCTTCCTTTGCCATCACGATGGTGGTTGATCGGACCTCCCCCCTGAGCGCAGTGGTCATCCCTTGCGTGGTGGCGGCCGGAGGGGCCGTGAAGCTCTTGTGCGCCTTTGTGGCCTTCTCTCGCGGCAAGACATTGGAGAGCGGTATCTTCGTCCTGTACGGCTGCTTCTGGGTCATCTGGGGCCTGGCCAGGTATGGGGGGTTCTACGGCACATCCCACGCCCCCGTGACCCTCGTCTCCCTCCTGGTCCTCAATGCCTTCCTTGCCTGCGGGACACTCTTCCTGGCCCTCTCCTGGTTTGCCTTGACCTTGGCCTTTGAGCTCATCATTCTCAGCTTCCTTCTGGACGCCTTGGGTGCCCTCCCCGCCGGATACGACATTGCTGTCACCATCGTCTTCGGGCTGGTCAGCTTCTATTGCTTCCTCTCCGCTATGGTCAACGGCACCTTTGAACGGCCTCAGCTGCCCACCGGAAGACCCATCCTGAAGCTTCGTGGCTTTGGAGGAGGAAGCCCCCAATGTCCCCATCTTCCGGCCAGGAAGGCCTCTTCGGTCAAGCAAGTGGCAGGTCAGGACACAAGTTGCATTTAGGCCTCTCTTGGCCATGCTACAAACACAACAACTGTGGATTGAATCTCCCTTATCCAAAATACTTAAGACCAGAAGTCTTCCATAGTTCATATTTGTTTATGACATTGATAGGCTGCCCTTCTCACCCCAAAGGGGACTCGAAGCAGCTTACAAGATATATATATATATATATATATATATATATATATATATATATATATATACATATATATATATATACACACACACACACATACAATATATATATATATATATATATATACTGTATGTGTGTGTGTGTGTATACACATACAATCTATATATATATAAAAAGAGAGCTGTCATCCTAAGTAGCCTATAGACAGCAAAACCACACAAGGCAGACACACCAAATCAGCCCACATACACACAAAACCCACAAGGTATGTTTACCACCCCCCCAAAAATTAAACAACACAACCAAAAATACCAAAAAACAATTGGACTACAACTCCCATGATCCCCCATGCCACCCCCCTCTGGCAGTTTAGAGTGTCGGAATGTTGGTGGTGCTGGCCGATTAGAGGCATTATGCAAATACTCCCTCAGTTAGAATGTAGAGGCTGGGAGTCACCCCCCTCTGGCAGTTTAGAGTGTCGGAATGTTGGTGGTGTTGGCCAATCAGAGGAAAAGAGCAAAAAGAAGGGAAAAAAGGTAGGGAGGGAATGGAGGGAGGGAGACAAGGGGAGCAAGAACTGATACAGAAAGGGGAGAGATGGCAGGAAGGAGGGAAAGGAAAGAAGGGAGGGAGGGAGAAGAGGCAGGAGGACAGAGAGAAGAGAAAAGCTGAGGGATGAGGGGGAGAGGGAAGAGGAAGTATAAAAGGCAGGAAGGGATGTTACTGTTGGTCTTCGTCACATGCACACACGTATGTACATATAGACATGCACACATACACACACATATATACATGTACTGAAATATACACATGCACACATACATACACACATCTGTACTTACACACATCTACACATATACATGCATATACATATACAAAAACACACATATACATAAGTACACACATATACACGCATATACATATACACATATACATAAGTACACACACATATACACACATACACATATGTACACATAGAAACAGATCAATATATATACATAAATACACAAAACGCACATATATATAGCCTGGGACACAGGAAAGAGAAAAAGCCACAGCAGCGCGTGGCTGGGTTCAGCTAGTATATTATATTATTAGCATAGCACAATATCAGTGTTATATATTTCTATATTGTACTAAACCATTATATTGGAATCATTCTAGCCTTCTCAAATATAAATAAATAAATAAGCCTTCTGACCCCCCCTCCCCCTTTCTCCTTACAGAGATCATGAAGCAAGGCGGGGCCTGTGGGATCCCCACGGACACGGTCTATGTCCTGGCAGCTGCCTGCAACCGGCCGGATGCGGTGGAGAAGGCCTACAAGTAAGAGCTCGTGATGTGGACACAAATGGGTTTCGGCAGAGACCGAAGGCAAGGCTGGGGAAGCCCATGGATGGGATTATTATGTGGCATAATGTGTGTTGCATCGCCGGTGTGCCTTCCATGCTGCATCTTCTATGTGGGTTGACCCTTTCCTTTCCGCCCAGCACTAAGCGCCAGGCCGAGGACCGTCCCATGTCCCTCTGGATTTCGAGCCTGAAGCAGCTGGAGCCGGTCAAGCACCTCTTCAGCCCTGTCCTCTGGGACTTCATGGAGACCGCCTGGCCCTCGCCCATCAGCCTGGTCATCCCTCGAGGTCAGAGAGAGAGAGAGAGAGAGAGAGACAGAGAGGGGGGGGGGGTGCTAGTGTCAAGGGGGTCAGGCTTCCTTGGTGCTCTCTGGTCATGCTTCCCTTTGAGAGGTTGCTCCTGGCCTTCCCTGGGAGAGGATGCAGACCAGGACCTGGCCAACTCTCACTGTGTTTTTCCTGATTTAGGGGAATGGCTGGACTTCCTGGGCTTGAAGGACTCTGCCAAGTACGTTGGCACGCCACAGAGCATTGCCATCCGCATCCCGGATTGCTCCGTCACCACCCACCTCATTGACTTGGTGAGCAGGGCCCTGGCCTTCCCTTTGTGTCTCTCTGTCAAGGAGAGTTGTTTCCATCCTCTCTAGGAACACAGGAGTTGTGTGGAAAAGGGAATGAGTTCTCCCAACCAGTTTATGTTATTATCAGCAGTTTCTGCTGTAATCCATGGTACGAGTTGAATGAAAAGTAATGCCTCCACCTTCGTAACTCCTCAACAGATGGGAGTACTGGTGTGTGGCAGGTACTGTCTTGTTCAGTAGACTCTCCTCTACAGTCCTCTTTGGTGGGAAGCCTTAGCATTGGACGGTTGTGTTGTTAAAGTGTGAAGTAGGGAACCCTGCACAGACGGTCGGTCAATGCGACTTCAGGAACATGCAGTCATTGAATTCTTGACAGCAGGGAAGGTGTCAGACAAAGTCAGATTCAGGCATGCAGTCATTGAATTACCCAAAGGCCACCCCAAAGGCCATGGCCGGATTACAAGCCACCCTAGGCCATGGCCTAGGGGCATGGACCCAAAAATTAACATGGACCCAAAATTCACGCACCACGGGGGAGAGCACTGCGGGGCGGGATGGTGAGGGGGTGCCATTCCCTCCTCCCCACCCCCCTCGCAGCGCTCTCCCCCCCACACTCCCCCGTGTGATTTGGGTGTGAATGTTTGGGTCCGTGTGAATTGCGCCCCCCTTGGCTTGCACCCCTAGGCCATGTAGGGGCAAACGTTGGCCCTCGAGGTGTTTTGGACTTCAACTCCCACAATTCCTAACAGCCAGTAGGCTGTTAGGAATTGTGTGGGACAATTCCTAACCTTGAGCCAAAGTTTGCCCATACCTGATCTAGATCTATATAGAAAGATCTGGCCTTTTGGGGGGCGGGGGTTCTCTGTGCTCTAGACTGTTGCTCTGGGGATGTTCTGCAAGCCCAAATGTTCTCCTTCACCTCTGCTAATGTTGTCCCCTTCGCTTTCTGTCCTGCTGTCCAGGTCGGTCCGATTACGGTCACGTCTGCCAATCCCACCGGAGAAGCGGACACCACCCACCACAACCAGGTCTTCGCCAAGCTGGGCAACAAGGTAAGCTCCACAATGCATCTCAAGGAGCTCTCCATGGTGCTGAAACTGTTTGGCTGGAAAGGACTCGGCACCTCGGAGAGCTGGGTTGCCTGGGCTGAACCGTGGGGTGGATCCCTTGGCACGCTGGCACGGAAGCCGCTCCCTAGCCCCATTGGGAAGTCCTTCAATGGTGACCCAAGAAGGGTTGTGGGGAGAGGAACCTCTCTTCTTGCATACGCCTGGAGAAGCTGCCGCCAACCCTCAACCCTGAGGTTAAGATGGTGAGAAACTGATCTGTATCCCCCTCCTGTTCACCACCCTGCGCTCTTCCTTCTGCAGGTGGATGCTGTCTTATGCGCGGGCCCTTCTCCGGAGAACATTGCCTCCACGGTGGTGGACTGCACCAAGCTCGAGAGCGGGAATATTGGGTTCTTCCGTGTTGGCATTGTCCCCAAAACCCAGGTTTGTCTCACTCCTTCCTCTTCTTTGGCCTTTCGCACGCCCTGATTACCCATAAGGCCAACGAGGCCATGGCCTAGGGGCGCAAGCCGAAGGGGGGGGGCAGATCATGGACCAAAAAAACCCCTGGTCCCCTCTTTCCCCCTTTCTCATGCCCCTCCTTGCTCCTTCTCCCGGCAAAGTCTCTGCTCTGTCTCGCGTGTGCGCTCTCTCTCTCGTGCTCTTTCTCTCGCTCTCTTTCTCTCGCGTGCTCTCTCTCGCACTCTCTCTCTCTCACTCTCTCTTTCACTCGCACGCTGTCTCTCTCTCACACACTCTCTTTCTCTCGCGCTCTCTCGTGCGCACTCTCTCTCTTTCTCTTGCACTCTCTCTCTCTCTCACGCGCTCTCTTTCTCTCTCTCTCTCACATGCTCTCTCTCGTGTGCTCTCTCTTGCGTGCACTCTCTGTCTCTCTCTTTCTCTCTTGCGCTCTCTCTTGCGTGCACTCTCTGTCTCTCTCTTTCTCTTGCACTCTCTCTTGCTTTGGGGCACTCTCTCTCATGCTCTCCCAAGCCTCCTCTTGCGAGCAGTCTTTCTCTCGCGGAGCTCTCTCTGCTCTCTTTCTCTTGCATTCTCTCTCTCGCTCTCTCTCGCATGCACTCTCTCTCACTCTCTCACATGCTCTCTCTCGTACGCTCTCTCTTGCGTGCACTCTCTGTCTCTCTCTTTCTCTCGTGCTCTCTCTCGCGCGCTTTCTCTCTCTCTCACTCTCTCTCTCGCATGCTCTCTCTCTCACACTCTCTTTCTCTTGCGCGCGTGCTTTCTTTCTCGCACTCTCTTGCTCTCTCACGTGCATGCTCTCTCTTGCGTGCGCTCTCTCTCTCGTGCTCTCTCTTTCTTTCTCTATCTCATGCACACCTTTGGAGCGAGTTTGCACCCGCTGCGCTCTCCTCAAGCCTCCTGACTCCCGAGGAGACCTTCAGAGCGCAGCGGAGCTTCCCAGCGGGTGGGAGTGCCTGGGGACCTTGGAGGGGGCGGGATGGTGCCTACTCGCCTTTCTCTTCAGCTCCGGAGGCACCATGGCCAAAGACAGCCAAGTGTGGGTCTGAGTGGTGTGTGTATGTGTGTGTGTGGGAGGGGGGGCATAATTCCAAAGTGTGGCCTAGGGCGCAAAAGAGTGTTAATCCGGGCCTGGCCTTTCGTTGTCTAACCTTCAGGTCCCACCGAATAGGGTACGGGAAGTGGCACACATTGCCCATTGGCCCAACTGTTGGCCTGAATCTTTCTATGAGTCCTGATCAGAGCAGACCCTCTGAGCCAATGGGATTTGTATAGTTCAGTGGCCAATGCAAGGGGTTTGCTTTAAGTGGGGCAGACCCATGGATGATTGCAAGGATGGTCAGGGTTTTGGGGTGCAAAGTAGCCAGGGCAAGGGGAAGCCACAAGATGGAAGGAGGAGGAGGAGAGGAAGAGGAGGAAAAGGAGGAAGAGGAAAAAGAGGGTTGTGGTTGGGGGTCACCACATTAGGAAGGCTGAGAAACACGGCTCCACCTCTGCTTCCCTCCTCAGGTCCTTCAGATCTTCGAACAAGTGCAGAAGAAGCATCAGTTGGGCCTTGCGCACAACGGCACCCCAGCCACAGAGGAGAGCGCCGAGACCCGACAGAAAGAAAGGAATGGCAGCCATGCGCCAGGGGAGCCTCCCATGGAGGCCGATGAAGCATCCCTCCCGGAAGAGGCGGGGCCTTCTTCCTGAGCAAAGCTGGTTGAGAGGGACCAGACTTCGCATGGACCTCAAAGCCTTTGGTCGCTTCACCCTCGCTCTCTTTCCTTGGACATCCAACCCTCATGGTTTTGTTTCTGAGCATCAATGGTGTTCCCGTACAACAACACTATGGACAGCTATGCATTAAGGGTTGGTGCCTTTGGAGCTGTGACTCCGCTGCGGGTTTTGATCCAAGTTTGAAGCTGAAACCCACTTGCAAAGCTACGCAACCCTTGCAGGAGGGTCTTTCAATGCAAAAAGGGGTTGTCCTTTTTTAGTCTCGTTTTTAAAATACTTTTAAGCACCCAGTGATGCAGTGGGTTAAACCGCCGAGCTGCTGAACTTGCTGACCAAAAGGTCAGCAGTTCAAATCCAGGGAGCGGGGATAGCTCCTGCTGTTAGCCCCAGCTTCTGCCAACCTAGGAGTTCGTAAACATGCACGTGTGAGTAGATCAATAGGTGTTTATTTATTTTTATTGACCAGCAGGCCTGGGAGGGCGTGAATCTCGGAAGGCAATGCATTCCAAGGAGTGGGGGCTATAACCGAAAAAGCCCTCCTCCGAGTAGCAGTAAGATGGTACTTCTTAACATTTGGTATCTCCAGAAGGTTTCCAGTCTCTGAGCGCAACGGTCTAGTGGGACAGGATGGGATGAGGCAGTCCCTAAGGTACACTGGCCCCAGACCATTCAAGGCCTTAAAGGTCAATACCAGCACCTTGAAGGTGATCCGGCATTCCATTGGCAACCAGTGCAGTTCGCGCCCGATAGGTGTTACATGGCTGCTCATTGAGGCGCCTGCCAACAGCCGAGCCGCTGCATTCTGCACCAGTTTCAGTTTGCGGATCACCGACAAAGGCAGGCCAATGTAAAGAGCGTTACAGTAGTCTATCTTAAGATGACCGTGGCTTGGATCACTGTGGTTAAATCACACCGGGACAGGTAAGGGGCCAACTTCCTCGCCTGGCGTAGATGGAAAAACGCTCCTCTACTGACATGTGTCTCCATCGTCAGTTGGGAGTCCAAGGTGACACCTAGACTTTTAACGGATGACGACGGACATAACGTTGCGCCGTCCAGGGTTGGAAGCTGGATCTCCCCACCGGGCGACCAAGCCGCAGGATCTCCGTCTTAGCTGGATTCACCTTCAACCTACTGGCTCGCAGCCATCCAGTAACGGCCTCAAGGCAATGATGGAAATTATGGGGTACAGATTCGGGTTGGCCCTCCATCCCCAGAACGAGCTGGGTGTCATTGATGACATTCCAGCCCAAAGCTACGAACCAGCCGAGCGAGTGGTCGGACATAGATCGCTCAGGCAGGAAGGTAATTGCGCTCCATGCAGTCATGCCAGTGGCCACATGACCTTGGAGGTGTCTAAGGACAATGCCAGCTCTTCAGCTTAGAAATGGAGATGAGCACCAGAGCCTCAGAGTTGGACATGACTGGACTTAATGTCAGGGGAAAACCTTTACCTTTACTTTTACCTTAAGCAGTTTTAAAGCACAGCTGCATTTCATAGGATGTGTGTATGTGTGTATACACACACATATACATATATACATATATACATACATATACATACACACACACAAACACCCTATCCCCCTGTTTTAAGATCCTTTTATGACCAACCTTAGGACTTATCCTGGGTGAGAGATAAATAAAGAGCAAATAAAACCAAATAAACGAAACCGCTGTGAGTGATTTACGTGTCCCCGTCTGTACTAGAAGGCCATTGAACCAACAGAGATGAAATAATCCAGGGTCATTTTGTGAGCAAAGCGAGGCCCAAATGCCACCTTTGATGGTGCCTACTCCAGAAATTGAATATCGGGATACATCATGTATCATCTATCTCTATAAATAAAAATGTCATGTTTGTTTGTGGGATTAACATAACTCAAAAACTGGAAGAATTGACACCAAATTTGGACACAAGACACCTGAGGCCAACGAACCATCACTCTTAAAACCATCACTCATAAAAACACTGGAAAACACAGCAGAAGAGACTTAAAAAGCCAAAAAACACACAAAAAATGCACTACAACGCATGCGCAAAACCACATAAATACACAGATACACAAATATATAAAAGCACATATACACAGACTGGGCCACAGCAACGCGTGGCAGGAGATGGCTAGTATGAATAAAAAAACGTAAATGTCCATTTGTGAATGACCACAAAACTCCCAAAATACTTCACCGATTGCTTCAAAATTTGGACACAATGTAGCATTCAAACAGGTGAATGTTTTTATGTATTCACATATCTACTATTATATAATGTCACAGCTGTGAAAGGTAAAAACATTGACGGCATCAAAAACAGCGCCATCTGCTGGATGTCCAAGTAACACATCGTGAAGCAACCCTACATGAGCCAACATTAGGGATCCGCAGCCTGGTTGCCCCCGCCAGGAAAAGGGCAATGGGGCAGGTAAGGAAATTCAGGCTGGGGAGGGGGGCGGGGCACAGGCCCAGGGGAGGGTGGGAAGGAGCCAGGCAAGGAGGCACAGAAGGAAGGAAGGATTGAATGGTAGGAAGAGAGAGATAGGCAGGAGGGAAGGAAAGGAAAGGGTTTCCCAAAGCACACTGATCATTATTCTATAGACCATTATCATTGCTATTCTCATTATTATACACACCAGTATTATTATTATATAGATTATATAGGCCAGAATTATTATTATTTTACACCATAGAATCCTAGAGTTGGAAGAGACCTCATGGGCCATCCAGTCCAACCCCAATCTGCCAAGAAGCAGGAAGATGGCCATCCAGCCTCTGTTTAAAAGCTTTTAAAGAAGGAGCCTCTATCACACTCTGAGTCAGAGAGTTCCACTGCTGAACAGCTCTCACAGACAGGTGACGAGAGATCAGGCCTTCTCTGTGGTGGCCCCTTGGCTGTGGAACCTGGTATGTGAGTTATTGGGGCTATAGTGATGTTTGAGAAGTGAATCAGGTGAAGGTACTGCAAATCCCATCGTTCGTGGCCCATCCTGCCCTAAACCACACCAGGTTGTGAAGTGGGCCATTGGGCCCCTTGTGTGCCAAGTTTGGTCCTGATCCGTCATGGCTGTGGGCCACAGTGACTGACTGCTTGAGGCCTTTCCTTTCCCCCCTGTGTCACCTTAGAATGTTGGAATGTAGATGGCCAATCAAAGTCCTTTATGCAAATACTCCTTCAGTGGCAAGCCAATCCCCTCTGTCTGGTGCCTTAAAATGTTGGAGTTATGAGGCTGGCCAATCATAGTCCTTTATGCAAATAATCCCACAGTGGCAACCAATCGAAACGCTGCCACATATTCCTCTGCACCTCCGCACCGCTGCAAACATTCTCTTTTATTATAGTTATAGAAGATAGATAGATAGATTATTACTATTATCATTTCACAAACAATGGAACAACAAAAATGTTGTATGAGGGGCTGCTGAAAAGTCTTTGGCTTTACCCAGAAAGAAATGAGATAGGAAGATCAAACTTTCCATTGATTCCACGTCCTCTCCACTGATACCAACACACTTCTTACATCGGTATTCCAAGTTCTGTAACTGGCTGAAGATGACCTCAAGGTCGTGGTCAGCAAACCCCGCAGCCAGGCTGCCAGCGCCGGCAGCCCCATGGGCAGGACAGGGGTCAATGAGCCCGTCTCCCACCACCAGGGTTGCTGCTCTCCAAGGCGCTGGTGTTGTATCTCAGAGCAGGAACACCTCACCAGTGTAGTAAAATCAGCAACCAGTTTATTGAAGGGTATAGGTAAGCAAAGCAATACCAATGATGGAAACAGTATGGCCCAAAGCAGTTTTCCCCCCAAAGAGAACGTATAGTTCATGAACGTCAGGGTAGGTAAAGGTAACTGATATTAAGTCCAGTTGTGTCCAACTCTGGGACTCGGTACTCATATCCATCTCTCAGCCGAAGAGCCGGCATTGTCTGTAGACACCTCCAAGGTCATGTGGCCACTGGCATGACTGCATGGAACGCCGTTACCTTCCCACCGGAGCGGTACCTATTGATCTACTCGGTTCCAGCCCAGCTTATCTATCCGAACGCATCGCCCCCTATGAACCCATGGTCGGAGGAGGCCCTTCTCTCGATCCCGCCTGCTTCACAAGCCTGTCCGGTGGGGATGAGAGATAGGGCCTTCTCTGTGGTGGCCCCTTGGCTGTGGAACTCCCTACCTAGGGATATTAGATTGCCCCCCTCCCTACTGAACTTTTGAAAAAAATCCTGAAAACATGGCTTTTCGAATAAGCCTTTGGAACCGCAGAATAATTTAGACAAACTTGAATTTGGAAAATGAGCTAGGAACGGCTATGACGATGGAACGGATGAGGACTGAACACCAGGCCCGGATTATCCATAAGGCCACACATGGGGGGACGCCAGATCCAGACCCCTCCCCAAAAAAATTTCCCCAAAAAGTTGATATTCGGCTGCTTCTGCGCCTGAGCGTGGGGCGCCACAGACTCTCAGAGGCTGTTCCGCTGCCTCTGAGTCTATGGCGCCCCGCTCACGAGTGCAGAAGCGGCTGAAGTTCGCCCTTTTTTTCCTCAGGTGTGGTGGCTTTAGGAAGGAGGGAGAAGCCGCGGTGAGCCTCCCCGCAGCTCCTCTGTCCCTCCTAAAGCCACCACGCCGGCCTGAAAAAAAAGGGTGAACTTCGGCCACTTCTGCGCCTGCGCGCGGGGCACCATAGACTCTCAGAGGCCGAAGTTCACCCTTTTTTTTCCTCAGGTGTGGTGGCTTTAGGAAGGAGGGAGAAGCCACGGTGAGCCTCCCCGCAGCTCCTCTGTCCCTCCTAAAGCCACCACGCCGGCCTGAAAAAAAAGGGTGAACTTCGGCCACTTCTGCGCCTGCGCGAGGCACCATAGACTCTCAGAGGCCGGTTCGCCCTTTTTTCCTCAGGTGTGGTGGCTTTAGGAAGGAGGGAGAAGCCGCGGTGAGCCTCCCCGCAGCTCCTCTGTCCCTCCTAAAGCCACCACGCCGGCCTGAAAAAAAAGGGTGAACTTCGGCCACTTCTGCACCTGCGCGCGGGGCACCATAGACTCTCGGAGGCCGAAGTTCGCCCTTTTTTTCTCAGGCCGGCATGAGGAGGAAGAGGCGGAGCCGTGAGGAGGAAGAGGTAGAGCCACGAGGAGGAAGAGGCGGAGCCACGAGGAGGAAGAGGCGGAGCCATGAGGAGGAAGAGGTAGAGCCACGAGGAGGAAGAGGCGGAGCCACGAGGAGGAAGAGGCGGAGCCACGAGGAGGAAGAGGCGGAGCCGTGAGGAGGAAGAGGCAGAGCCGTGAGGAGGAACAGGCGGAGCCAGGAGGAGGAAGAGGCGGAGCCAGGAGGAGGAAGAGGTAGAGCCACGAGGAGGAAGAGGCGGAGCCACGAGGAGGAAGAGGCGAAGCCACGAGGAGGAAGAGGCGGAGCCACGAGGAGGAAGAGGCGGAGCCGTGAGGAGGAAGAGGTAGAGCCACGAGGAGGAAGAGGCGGAGCCACGAGGAGGAAGAGGCGGAGCCATGAGGAGGAAGAGGTAGAGCCAGGAGGAGGAAGAGGCGGAGCCACGAGGAGGAAGAGGCGGAGCCGCGGAGGTGGAGCCCGCGAGGAGGAAGAGGCGGAGCCACGAGGAGGAAGAGGCGGAGCCCACGAGGAGGAAGAGGCGGAGCTGCGGAGGCGGAGCCTTTGGCCTAGGGCGCCAAAAGGGCTCAATCCGGGCCTGCTGAACATGAAGACATAGTTTTAAATTTTCTTATTGCTCGTTGTTTTTATGCTTTTGAATGTTTTAGGGTGTTTTTATATATGTATTTTATATACGGCATCGAATTGTGCTGACTTGTTCGCCGCCCTGAGTTGCCTTCGGACTGATATGGGCGGGGTAGAAGTGGCGTAAGTAAATAAATAATACTCACATTCGCATGTTTTCGAACTGCTAGGTTGGCAAAAGCTGGAGCTGACAGCGGAAGCTCACACCGCTCCCCAGATCTGAACTGCCGACCTTTCGGTCACAAACTCAGCAGCTCAGCGCTTTAACCCACCGCACCACCGGGGGCACAGTTTGATAAACAATAAAAATAATAAAAGTGCCAGCTGCATAAGATCTCTCTGACTTGTAGGTCATGAGTTCGAGGCCTGCCTGGGTCGAGGTGGGTGCTCGACCTTTAGGTGTAGCCTGCTGTTGACCTTTGCAGCCCGAAAGACAGTTCATTTGTCAAGTAGGCGAAAAAGGTACCACATTAAGTGGGGAGGCAAATTTTGACTGATTTATGAAGCCATAAGAATTCTAGGAATGGCTGAGTATTGCGGAAAGAACAACAAGGGACGCTGGAAAACGCTGAGAGAGATAAGGAGTGCGTCAGCTCCCCCTGGTGGCCAGAAGTTTGCCTCTCTGTTCGTCTATGTTCTTCAATATATGTCTAAATATGTCTATATATGTTGAACTGCAGGGATTGTCTGCAAGTATGTATGTACTGTAATCCGCTCGGAGTCCCCTTGGGGTGAGAAGAGCGGAATATAAATGAAGTAAATAATAATAATAATAATAAATAAAACAATAAAGCAATTGAAATGATACAAACACTATGGTCCAAAACATTTTTTACCCCCAAAGAGAACAGATAGTTCATGAACTTCAGGGCACAAAGGTAAAAACACAAGATCCAATGGTACAAAATCCAAAGGAATGAGGCAGCGTGGAGGTCCAAAGCCCAGAACAGCAACCTGGCAAAACTTGAAACATGAAACTAGAAATCCACTTGGAAACAAGGCCATCATGAAGCTCCAACACTGATGAGACTGAGCTGGAATCCTTTCCTCGTGTCATATAAAGCCTTTCCTGTCCCATGAACCGAAAGGAAAGCATTTAATTTCCCCTTACAACCAGATAAGGCAGTGTTTTTCAACCTTTTTTTGAGCCGTGGCACATTTTTTACATTGACCAAATCCTGGGGCACACCACCAACCAAAATGACACAAAATGACACTCGAACACAGTCATGCATATAGTTAATATGTTTTTAAATGTATTTATACACTCAGTGTGAAACCTGCCCCAACACCGCCAACCAAAACGACACAAAATGACACTCTAACTTACTATTATTATTATTATTATTATTAAATTCACATTTGTATACCGCTTCATCCCGAAGGCTCTAAGTGGTTTACATAAGATTGTGTGCCCATTGGCAGCACAAACAGGACAGTACAAAAGACATGGGGAAAAACACAAGGGTAGGGAAAGGGAGGGGAAGAGGTCACCAGCGATGCCTACTGGAACACCACCCCGCCATCAAAAGAAGGGAAGGCGGGAGGGGGCAGCAGGATCGCTGGTACTGAAGCGCAAGCAGGAGCAGGGCCGACGTCTCCCCCATGGGGGTCCGTCTTTAAGGTCCCGACCCGATTGCGCAGTGTCCAGGTTGACCCTCGCGGTGGTCTGCCGGGTCCTATGGAGCTGTGCCGACCTATAGCCGGCGCTCCAGAACGTCCTGGATGGGAATGTCCTCACGGGGTCTTAGAGTCCTTGCTTCTGGGGCCCACCTACCAGTGAGCCACCAGAGCTCCGGCCCTAGTGTCCCGGTTCCCTTGGGTTCTCCGACAGGGAGATGGGTCCAATCCGGGGCTCACGGTGCGTAGAGTAGGGAATTCACCTCCCCTTCGCTTCCGGCGCCGTCTCCTCCTCCGCGGCTGCGTCTCATCTTGCCCAGCCCACCGGTGGAAGAAGAGTCCTCCGGGGCGGGACCTCTAGGACTTCCGGCAGGGCACCCACATCCGGTACTGCCTCTTCCTCTCCAGGTCCTGGCACGTGGGATGGTCCGGCGTCATCGGGAAGGAGTCCTCCAAGGGTGGGACTTCCGGGGTAGTCTGGCGTCATCCGGAGAGGGGCCATCCGGGCGGGCTTCCGGGGCATCCGACTGTCTGCTGCTTCGGGTCCTGCTTCGTCCTGGGGGTCGAGCACATGGGGAAGATGGATGTCGTCAAGGACGTCCGCCATGTTAGGCCTCGCCTCCTCCAGGATGCTCCCCAGCTCTTCGCCACGCGGCGGCGTCTGGCTGCACCTCGGGGAGGGGGGCCAAGACAGCCTCAATGTCGAGCTCGGCATTCTGCGCGTCCACCAAGGCCGGCGGGCCTCCAACAGCCCGCAGTGAGTCCTCAGGGTCCCCGGCTGGGACCTCAGTGGAGAGTGGGTGAGTTGGGTGGAAGTCGTCGCACTCAGCCGCGGCCGGAGTCACCGTAGGGGCGGCGTCCTCCACAGCAGCTAGTCCATCCCCGGCTGCTGGGATGGATCCCCGGGGGCATGCAGGCCGTTCCTCAGTATTTGGGGCCGGTGGTTCTCGATCGACCTCCAGGGTACTGGAGGGAAAGTCCCACGATCGGTCCCAGGTAAACTCTTGGTCGGCGGGGGAGGACAGGGGATCACCTAAGCTATTTGGCCCCAGATCCAAGATAGGGAACTGGGCTGTAGGGATCCCAAGTGACTCTAGTAAGCCACCAAATCTATTCCCAAACTCCCGGACATGGGCCATGAGTTTGGTGTATTCTGCCAGCAGTACTGAATAGGTATAGGGGTCAAGTTGGTTGGTGGTGGAGTCCTGGCCATCTCGCGCTGCCCTCCGTGGGGAGCTGCTTCGTGGGGTGTCACACGCCTCAAGGGTCCAGGGCCTCGAGCCAACTGGGGGCTTTGTCTTCAGGGATGGTGTTAGGAATGGGGGAGGCAGGTTCTTAGACAGCGATCTCCCACTGAACCTTCTCAAGAAGCGGGCACCTGAGGCCGTGATCGGCCGGATGGTCCAACCGTTCCCGGGCGTCCTGGGCGTCCTGGACGGCCTGGGCGTCCTCAGTAGCTCCGGGGGCAGATCCGATCCTTTTCCTAGCCAGATTGAGTCCTCCGGGGTCTGTGGGTCACCAAAGGAGACCCTCTGAGTCTGGCGATCAACCGCCGTCTCCTCCAGGGAACGGCGGGATCGCCTGATGTAGCCAGAGAGTCAAAGAGGCCATGCCAGAGCTCACCCGAAGGGAGCTCCACAGCAGTCGCCATCTTATAGAGGTTGCTGAGTCACACTATATTGTACTATACCATTACACTGTAATATTATTAGTACTATTACAAGTAATATAACATATACAGTATAATTTCAATATTGTATTATTTTTAAAAGCGTTATCTTGTATTACATTATAATAATATAAATATTATAGGTGCATAAAATATACTATTATCAGTAAAGCACAGGAGTTAATCCTGACTGTTATCATTATTCTCATAGTCAATAATGATATACACCATGACTATGACAAATACTGATAATATAACAATATAATAGCATATACTAAGGGAAAATAATAATATTATGTTAATACATAGTTCATAATAATAATAATAATAATAATATAGCCCATGAGGCTCCTTCCACGTCATGTCACAGTCTCTGAGACCCGGCAGGCCACTCGCGTACCTCTCCAGAGGTGGGCCCCATTGTTCCCAGCGTCGTGGCAGCAGTGGGCGAAGAGGCAGTAGAGCCGCGGGTAAAAGAGGAAGCCCGTGAAGGCAGAGGTGGCGCCGCCGGCCAGGTTCAGGCTCAAGGGCTCCCTCGGCCGGCTGGACCAGCGCCAGGCCCGTCGCCAAGACCAGCACCGACAGGCACACCCGCCGCTGCATCACCTCAGACGAGGCACTTCCACTCCACTGGCGTCCCCTCAAGGAAGGTGCTTCCGGTTCCGCCGCCTCCGCCACTGCCATCTTGGTGCCGGGTGGGAATTCAAGGCCACCGCTATTATTATTATTATTATTATTAATCACGCTTCTATGCCGCCACTCCCGGAGGGAGTGTTTTAGGGACCTTCAAGTGGTGAGCCTCCTCCCAACATTGTGATTCTGGATAGAAAACAAACAACAACATAGCATAACATTGTTTGAGGCTCTCTGGGTGTAGGTGAACTACAACTTCCTAACTCAAGGTCAATTCCCAAGCAAACCCTTTCAGTACTTTCTGTTGGTAATGAGAGTTCAATAGGCAAAGTTTGGTTCAATTCCATTGTTGCAAGAGTTCTGGATGCTCTTTGATTGCGTGTGAACTATAAATCCCAGAAACCGTAACTCCCAAATGTCAAGGTCTATTTTCCCCAAACTCCATCTGTGTTCACATTTGGGCATATTGAGTATTCATGCCAAGTTTGGTCCTGATCCAACATTGTTTGAGTCCACAGTGCTCTCTGGATATAGGTGAACTACAACTCCAAAACCCAAGGTCAAGGCCCACCAAACTCTTATAGTATTTTCTCTTGTTTATGGGAGTTCTGTGTGGGAAGTTTGTGTCTTTCTGCCATTCCTGCCAGGATATCTATGTTGTGTCCATCGAAAGAGACCCCACTCCGACCAGGGCCAGAACAAGATGCCATTGTACGAAACAGATGATGTGCTTTGAACCCCACAGGGATATTGGCTGGTTATGGAATCAATGGGGCCGGCTGGAGGTCTCAATTTCTGTGATGCAGTGAGCTCCCTCTACCTCAGAAAGAGCTCTCTCTCTCTCCCCCAGGAGCTGAAGCAATGGGATCAAGATATTAGGGTCCGGCTGTTGTATTTTGGCCTGAAATTGTGCCTGGCGTCAATGGGGATGATGGTTTTTCTGCGCCTGAGTCGAGTCCAGGCCTTGCTGAGAGGCCTTAGGTTTCTCATGGATTGAGCGTATCTCCTGCAGATTCCCAAGGCCAAGTTCCTAGGAGAGGCCCAACGCAGCCTTTCTCTGAGAAACTGTCTTCTGGGGATGATTTCACAGGTGCAGAATTTAATGCGTTTGGGGAGAGAAAACAAGGCTTTTGTAAACAAAGGCAAAGTTCTCAAGATTTTTCTGCTAGAAAAGAGAGGTAAGAAACCCTTATCTCAGTGTTTCCCAACTGGTGTGCCGCGGCACACTAGTGTGCCGTGAGCGATCATCAGGTGTGCCGTGGGAAATTGGAACCTCTTGAGTCTTGAATAAGCCAAGGCCCCATTGCTCCCCGTGGGCCAATCCCATTGTGTCACCACTGTTGTGGTTTTTACTGCGCCTGTACGGCTTTTGTGAGCTCCTCTCCCAAGAATAGGTTGGCATGTTGTGTGGCACCTGGACCACGTGACTACCATGGTTTCTCCTGATTGGCTGGACTGATTTACCCATGGGCTTCTCCTGGTCTCCTGGTTCTTGGGGGGCTTCAGGATGTTCTGGCCAACCCTCCCACGACTCCATCCTGCCTTCCTATTTCATTCATGATGGGATCATTGCCTTTGCTGGGGGCAGTTTCTATATTTATCCTAATGACAGGCCCAGATTACCCATGAGGCCACACTAGGCCATGGCCTAGGAGCGCAAGCCGGGGGGGGGGGCACTTCACACAGACCAAAACAAATGTTGAAACAAAACCACAATGCACAGCATAGTGATGACTCTCTCTCTCTCTCTCTCGGGGGAGGGCGGGGGGAGAGCGCTGTGAGGGGGTGGCGGAGGAGGGAATGGCGCTCCCTCTCGCCATCGCCCCCGCCCCCTTGTCAAGGAAGGAGGTTGCGAGGAGGAGAGAAGCCCCCAGGGCCACTACCAAGCATGCGCTGCACCCAGGAACATGGCGGAGGAGGCAGAGGCGCTCACGCCCTCCTGCTGAGCATTGACTCAAGGAGGGGGGGCACCGCGAGGAGGAGGTGGGGGTGTGGTAGAGGTGGGTTTGGGGGAGTAATTCCAAAGTGTGGCCTAGGGCGCCAAAAGGGGTTAATCTGGGCCTGTGTGGCCGCTGGACTACATCCAAGGAAAGAGCCAATCCATTGGTTTGTCCTAATCTGCTGGACTTTGGGGTCTTTGGGTGACCAGCCTCTCCTTCCTGCTCAACCTGGTTGGGGCCATCAGAAAGGCCAACATGGTGGGTGTCGAGCGGGGAGTAAACAATGATGCCATTCCTGGCTTGGCTGGGTGTCATGTCTATATTTAGCCCAACCATCTTCCCATGTTGTCACACATTCTTTCTCAGCGCTGAATCATCCTCGGTGCCTTTGTTCTCAGCCTCCAGGAAACCTCTCTCCCATCCATCATCTTTCTGGATAACACAAAAATGTTGCGAGAAAAGGATTTTGACCCCAGAGTTTCCTGCTGTTGAGGGCTCCTTGGCTGCGGAATGGGCTGCTTTGGTGGGTCCCCTGTCTCCAGAGCCCTTCAGGCAGAGACAGAATGCTCAGGGGTGGACTAGATCAGTGTTTCCCAACCAGTGTGCCGTGGCACACTAGTGTGCCATGAGGGATCATCAGGTGTGCCGTGGGAAATGGGAACCTCCAACGCCCTTTCTTCCCCCTCCTGCCGAACACTTTTCCTTCTCCACTCGGGCTCCCTTCTTCCCAGCCTCGCTCTGCTCGCTTTGCCTCGCTCTGCTCTGGGGCGAGTCTGCGCAGTAGCGCCCGCACAGGTCACGCCTCCCTCCCTCCCCCCTCCCCTCCTGAACACGCTCACGCTGCCCCTCGGATCAAAATGGCGGCAGAAGCAGCAGTGTAGAAGAAGAAGTAAGTGTTGGGTGGGGGGAAGAAAGGGGCGGAGGGGAGGGGGGAGGAAGAGGTCTCTGTCAAAAGCTGGCACGGGCAGGCCTTCCAGGTGTTTTGGACTCCAACTCCCACCATTCCCAGCAGCCTCAGGCCCTTCCCCCCCTCCTCAGCCTCTTAAGCAGGAAAGGGCCTTAGGCTGTTAGGAATGGTGGGAGTTGGAGTCCAAAGCACCCAGAGGGCCGTTTTCCCATGCCTGTTTTAGGGACCTTAAAGTGGTTAGCCTCCTTCCAACATTGTGATTCTGGATAGAAAACAAACAACAACATCACATAACATTGTTTGAGTCCACAGTGCTCTCTGGGTGTAGGTGAACTACAACTTCCTAACTCAAGGTCAAACCCTTTCAGTACTTTCTGTTGGTAATGAGAGTTCAATAGGCCAAGTTGGGTTCAATTCCATTGTTGCAAGAGTTCAGGATGCTCTTTGATTGTGTGGTAACTAGAAATCCCAGAAACTGTAACTCCCAAATGTCAAGGTCTATTTTCCCCAAAACTCCATCTGTGTTCACATTTGGGCATATTGAGTATTCATGCCAAGTTTGGTCCTGATCCAACATTGTTTGAGTCCACAGTGTTCTCTGGATATAGGTGAACTACAACTCCAAAACCCAAGGTCAATGCCCACCAAACTCTTATAGTATTTTCTCTTGATTATGGGAGTTCTGTGTGGGAAGTGTGTGTCTTTCTGCCATTCCTGCCAGGATATCTATGTTGTGTTCATCGAAAGAGGCCCAGGTTTCACAGTGAGGGTATAAATACATTCAAAAACATATTAACTGTATGTATGACTGTGTTAGAGTGTCATTTTGTGTCATTTTGGTTGGTGGTGTGCCCCAGGATTTGGTCAATGTAAAAAATGTGCCGCGACTCAAAATGGTTGGGGAACACTGCCTTAGTCAACATAGTACGTTTATCTGGGAAGTTTGTGTCTTTCTTCCATTCCTGCCAGGATATCTATGTTGTGTTCATCGAAACAGGCCCAGGTTTCACACTGGGTATAAATACATTTAAAAACATATTAACTATATGTATTACTGTGTTAGAGTGTCATTTTGTGTCATTTGGGTTGGTGGCAGGCATCTCAGGGTGGTCAGCGAGAAGGCCTTACTGGTACATTATTTAAACTGTAATATTTATTCATATCATGATCTGATCACCATGCTCATTATATCCCACATTAATGGGGTTATTGGGATAACAAACTCAGCCCCCCCCCCTGAATCAAAATCCTGGCTACGGCCCTGGTTGGTGGTGTGCCCCAGGATTTGGTCAATGTAAAAACTGTGCCGCAGCTCAAAAAAGGTTAAAAAACACTGGTTTAGCCTACAGTTTGCCAAATAGTAAAACAGAATGACTGTGTTGTGACAGGAGGCACATCTCGGAAGCGTAGCATCACAAGCACGACAAGTTTGGAAAGCTCTGCCCTGGACACTTGAGAGGCCGAAACGTCATGCCTCCATCCTCGACCCAGGAGGAAAAATGCTTGAGGAGCTTCTTAATGGGCAGTTTCCTGGAGTTACTGGAAAGCGACCGACTCTCCAATGGCTGCCTTCATGTGGGCTGAAGATCTGGAGGAGATAAAGGAGGACCTTCTTTCATCATGGCGAAGGCAGGTTCCTCGGGTCGTCCGTCCTTTTTGTTATTGCCTGCTCGTTGTGGTGGACAATGACACGGGCAACGGGGGAGTCCTTCCTTTCGTCATCGATGGGGAAACCCCAACCTCCAATGTCCACTCCACCTTTTCACAAATTGAGCCCAAGGCAGCAAAGTCCCAGGAGGTCCTCAGCCGCTCCCCAAATAGATAATATGTGCAACACGAGAGTTTCTGGGGCTCCAGGCAATACAATGTGGCTTCTTCAAAAAGGGTCAACCCTCCATTGCAAAATGGGTGGGGAGAGGACCAGCCTTCACTTGCAACATCGACCATTTTGATGACTATTAGTGGATCTATTGGTACACTTTCTATTTCCCCCGAAAGGCTGGATTAGGGTCAATACTATCTTCCTTACAGCACGCATGTCAGGAAGAACTTGAGAGGCTGAGAGCAAAGGCCCCAATGGTGATTCAGTGCTGAGAATGGGTGGCAAGGTGGGAAGATGGTTGGGCTAAATATAGACATAACACCCAGCCAAGCCAGTATTGACATCATTGTTTACACCCCGCTCAACACCCACATGTTGGCCTTTCTGGTGGCCCCAACCAAGTTGAGCAGGAAGGAGAGGCCGGTCATCAGAAGACCCCAAAGCCCAGTAGATTAGGACAAACCAATGGGTGGGCTCCTTCCTCGAATGTAGTCCAGGGGCCACAAGAGGGGCCAAAAGGTGCCAAACGTACAAAGAAGCCGTGAGATATTATTTATTTATTTATTTATACTTCACATTTATAGACCGCCACTCCCCGAAGGCTCGGAGTGGTTTACAGAGTATAATACACAACATCCTGGTCTCCATCTCGGATGAGTTGCGCTGCCAGCTGGATCAGGGCGGATCGGCGCTGCTCGTGTTATTGGACCTCACAGCGGCGTTTGATACAGTTGATTATGATCTATTGACTCACCGCCTTGCCAGGGCCGGAGTGAGGGGGCAGCCCTTAATTGGGTGACCTCCTTCCTCCGGAACCGGCTACAACGAGTGAGGAGGGGCAAGGATGTCTCCGGGGGTTCCCCTTCTTTGCGGGGTTCCTCAGGGGGCTATTCTCTCCCCCCTCTTATTTAACATCTATATGCGACCACTTGCCCAGCTGGTGCGTAGTTTTGGGCTGGTGTGCCATCAGTACGCTGACGACACCCAGCTTATCTTGAAGATGGAGGGCAGCCTCAAATCCGTACCCGATAATTTCCATCGTTGCCTTGAGGCCGTCACTGGATGGCTGCGAGCCAGTAGGTTGAAGGTGAATCCGGCAAAGACGGAGATCCTGTGGCTGGGTCCTCCGGGCTGTAGGGATGTTCAGCTTCCAACCCTGGACGGCGTGACATTATGTCCGTCGCCCTCTGTTAAGAGCTTAGGAGTAACCTTGGACCCCCTGTTGTCGATGGAGGCCCACGTCTCCAGCGTCAGCAGGGTAGCATTTTTCCATCTTCACCAGGCGAGGAAGCTGGCCCCCTACTTGTCCCGGCACGACTTAGCCACAGTGATCCAAGCCACGGTCATCTCGAGGCTGGACTACTGTAACGCTCTTTACATTGGCCTTCCTCTGTCGGTAATCCGAGACTCAAGCTGGTGCAGAACGCTGCAGCGACTCCTGGCGGGGGTCCCGATTGGCCACCACATCACGCCAATCCTGCGCGAACTGCACTGGCTCCCAATTGAATGCCGGATTGCCTTCAAAGTGTTAGTCCTGACTTTTAAGGCCTTACATGGTCGGGGGCCAGTGTACCTGCGGGACCGCCTTGTCCCATATCATCCCACCAGATCACTGCGCTCCGAAGAGCTAAACCTCCTGGTCATCCCAAATGTGAGGACCTACCATCTGTCCGCAACCCGCCGCCGGGCTTTCTCTGTTGCAGCCCCAACCCTGTGGAACGCACTGCCCGCCGGCATCCGTGCCACCCAGGGCCTCCTCCCGTTCAGGAGAGCAGTTAAGACATTGCTGTTCCAACAAGCCTTCGGGGTCAGCTAAACTGTAGCTCACACCGCCTAGCTGTCAGCCCACTGCGACTCCATTTGTTGCTTCAACTGTTCTAATTGTAATTCCATCTTAATGGTATTACTGTGGTTTATGAGTTATCTGACAATTGTATTTTACGAACTGTTGTAAGTCGCCCCGAGCCGGGGGGGGCGACAGACAAATGCGAAATAATAAATAAATAAATAAAATAAATAAAAACAAACAAGTACAGCAATAGACAGCACAATAAAGACATACACAATACACAAAATCAAAATGGCCAGTGATGTTCAGTTGGAGCGTGTTGAAGGCTCAGTTTGCGACAGGTCCCCAGAAAAGGGGAAAGAGCCGGGCTTGGTGGGATATTCGCTGGTTTGGCCGGCGTGCGATACTGCGGTGCTATTGGCGGCTCGCTTGGGACTGGTAGAATAGATAGAGTTCCCGGAGGTCGAGTAGAGCCTGATGGAATTTTCGGGGTGTTGATATTGTCTTTGTCTTTGAGGGAATGGGAGGGGAGCGATCTCCCTTCAGACTTGGCCATATTCTGGCTTCCTGGTGGGGTATTGTTCTGGTTCCCCTGTGAGGCTGGAGACGGGGATCTTTTCCAGCACCCAAAACCCACCCCCCAAAAGGTCAGTGATTTAAATGTCCTTTGTGCCCTTCGGGGCCTGTGGGGCCCATCGCTGTCCCTCTTAGGCTTCTCAGTTTGCAGACCTTCGAAGCTTTTGTTGCCAGGAGAAGCGCTTGCTAAGTCCCTCCTTCGTCCAGGCGGGGCTTCTGAGCGCTTCTTCCTGGACTTCTGTGTACCTGCACGCCTTCTGCGCTTGCGCTGTGGTCTGGTGCTTGACTGCAACGGAAGAGAAGGCGGTGACGTATGGGTGACGCCTTCCTGGCCAGTCCTCTCCTCGGCGTATTCAAGGACATGTGCCATCTTGGGAATTCCCTCGCACAGCTGCCTCTCTACAAGGGAGAGGCAGCGGCGACAATGCCGATCCGCCAGTTACCGCTGTCCCACGGCCACCTCTGGGTCCCTCCCCAAGATTGCCGAGATGTCCAATGGCTCAATCGGCGACAGGTCTCCTGGTGTGAGTATATGCCTGTCCACTTTCGGCTTGTGCCGGCTAGACCATGGGCAAGGTGTGGCCGAGCTGCCATCGAATGGGCAGTCCTTTCCAAACCAACAGTCATGTACAAATGTGACTTGCTAAGTCCTCCTCTGAGTCCAGGCAAAGTGGCTCCGGTTCAGAGCTCAGCCCCAAGTCGCACTATAAATATATAGGTCCAGACGGCATCCACCCCAGAGTTCTTAAGGAACTCAAGTGTGAAATTGCTGAACTTCTAGCTAAGATATATAACCTTTCTCTAAGATCAGGCACTGTACCCGAGGACTGGAGGGAGGCAAATGTAACTCCGATCTTCAAGAAAGGATCCAGGGGTGATCCAGGAAATTATAGGCCAGTCAGTTTAACCTCAGTTCCAGGCAAAGTGATGGAAACCATTATTAAAGAAAAAATTACTAGGCACATAGAAGAACAGGCATTGCTGAAGGAAAATCAACATGGTTTCTGCAAAGGCAAATCATGTCTTACTAACTTGATAGAATTCTTGAGGGTGTAAATAGACACAGATAAAGGGGACCCAGTCGATATTGTTTACCTTGACTTTCAAAAGGCTTTTGACAAAGTCCCTCACCAAAGGCTCCTAAACAAGCTCTTCAGCCATGGACTCAGGGGACAGGTCTTGTCCTGGATTGGAACCTGGCTAAACTGTAGGAAACAAAGGGTGGTAATAAACGGACACTTCTCTGGGTGGAAAGAGGTGAGAAGTGGCGTACCCCAAGGTTCAGTTTTGGGTCCGTTACTCTTTAATTTATTCATAAATGACCTGGACGTAGGAGTGAATTGTGAGGTAGCAAAGTTTGCAGACGACACTAAACTGTTCAGGGTAGTTAAAAATGAAACTGACTGTAAAGAGCTCCAGAAAGATCTCTCGAAATTGAGTGAATGGGCAACAAAGTGGCAAAGGCATTTTAACCTAAACAAGTGTAAAGTCATGCACATCGGGGCAAAGAACCCCAACTACACCTACCAATTGATGGGGTCAAAGCTTTCCGAGACAAACCAGGAAAGGGATCTTGGGGTCTTGGTGGACAGCTCAATGAAGATGTCAACCCAGTGCGCAGCAGCAGCGAAAAAAGCAAATTCTATGCTTGGCATGATCAGGAAGGGAATCGAAAATAGGTCTTCAAATGTTGTATTGCCTCTCTACAAATCTATGGTAAGGCCCCATTTGGAGTACTGTGTACAATTCTGGTCTCCGCACCTTAAGAAGGATATAACAGAACTGGAAAAGGTACAGAAAAGGGCAACAAGAATGATCCAAGGGATGGAGCGGCTCCCTTATGAAACCAGGTTGCAACGCCTTGGTCTTTTCAGCCTTGAAAGACGGCGTCTAAGAGGTGACTTGATCGAAGTGTATAAAATCATGCATGGGATAGAAAAGGTGAATTAAGAACAAATATGTTCTCTGTCACACAACACTAGGACTAGGGGCACTCCTGAAGCTCCAAGGTAGGAAAATTAGGACTAATAAAGGGAAATATTTCTTCACCCAGAGGGTCATTGGGTTATGGAACTCACTTCCAGAGGAGGTTGTGACAGCGGTCAGCCTGGACAGCTTCAAGGCAGGATTAGACAGATTCATGGGCACCAAGTGTATCGGTAGTTACTGAAAAGGACATTCAAGTGCCACCTCGGAGTTGGTTGAGGTAGGCAGGATTTCCCCGGGTACTGGTTGTGGGGGGTCGGGAGCAGGTCAGGGTTTTGCCCTCCCTTCTGCTCGAGATCCCTGTGTACAACTGGTGGGCGACTGTGTGATACAGAATGCTGGACTAGATGGGCTGAGGTCCGATTCAGCATGGCTCTTCTTATGTTCTATAGAAACTGCCCCCAGCAAAGGCAATGATCCCATCATGAATGAAATAGGAAGGCAGGCTGGAGTCGTGGGAGGGTTGGCCAGAACAGCCTGAAGCCCCCCAAGAACCAGGAGACCAGGAGAAGCCAATGGGTAAATCAGTCCAGCCAATCAGGAGAAACCATGGTAGTCACGTGGTCCAGGTACCACACAACATGCCAACCTATTCTTGGGAGAGGAGCTCCGTACTTTGCACCCATGTTTCAGCATCCAGGCTGCATCTTCATGGTGGGATGAATGCAGTTTGACACCACTTGAACCGCCACAGTTGGATGCAATGGGATCATGGGAGTTGTAGTTTGGTGAGGCACCTCACTCTTTGGCAGAGCAGACCAAAGACCTACAGCTCCTATGATTCCATGTCATTGAGTAGGAAATTCTTACTAGGGGTTGGTTTAGCCTATGGTTTGCCAAGTAGTCAAGCGGAATGACTGTGTTGTGACAGGAGGCACATCTCGGAAGCGTAGCATCACAAGCACGACAAGTTTGGGAAGCTCTGCCCTGGACACTTGGGAGGCCGAAACGTCATGCCTCCATCCTCGACCCAGGAGGAAAAAGGCTTGAGGAGCTTCTTAATGGGCAGTTTCCGTCTCTCCATTGGCCGCCGTCATGTGGGCTGAAGATCTGGAAGAGATAAAGGAGGACCTTCTTTCATCATGGCGAAGGCAGGTTCCTCGGGTCGTTCGTCCTTTTTGTTATTGCCTGCTCGTTGTGGTGGACAATGACACGGGCAACGGGGGAGTCCTTCCTTTCGTCATCGATGGGGAAACCCCAACCTCCAATGTCCACTCCACCTTTTCACAAATTGAGCCCAAGGCAGCAAAGTCCCAGGAGGTCCTCAGCCGCTCCCCAAATAGATAATATGTGCAACACGAGAGTTTCTGGGGCTCCAGGCAATACAATGTGGCTTCTTCAAAAAGGGGCAACCCTCCATTGCAAAATGGGTGGGGAGAGGACCAGCCTTCACTTGCAACATCGACCATTTTGATGGCTGCTAGTGGATCTATTGGCACACTTTCTACTTCCCCTGAAGGCCGGATCAGGGTCAATACTGTCTTCCTTTCAGCACTAAAATACTAAAATATGGCGTTTGATTAAACCAGGGCAATCCAACTTCTGCCGGCTCAGGGGCCGGACTTCTGGTGAGTGATCACCTGGGGGGCCACCCGGCCACGCCCCCGGCCACACCCCTGGCCACGCCCTTGGCCACGTGGCTCCACCCCCT
This sequence comes from Anolis apletophallus, assembly GCA_030556195.1. Taxonomy (NCBI): domain Eukaryota; kingdom Metazoa; phylum Chordata; class Lepidosauria; order Squamata; family Anolidae; genus Anolis; species Anolis apletophallus. The sequence continues at coordinate 1,025,389 of JARBWK010000016.1, read as the reverse complement.
CTCCCAAAGCATCAGAACAGTTGTTCTGACGCTTTGGGAGAGAGGGAGGTGCCGCGGGGGACCCCCTCCCTTCCAAGGCATCACGGCAGCCGCGGAAGCCGGCCATTTTGCCGGCTTCCGTGGCTGCCGTGACGCTTTGGGAGAGAGGGAGGCGCCGCGGGGGACCCCCCCTCCCTTCCAAGGCATCACGGCAGCCGCGGAAGCCGGCCATTTCGCCGGCTTCCGCGGCTGGCGTAACGCTTTGGGAGAGAGGGAGGAGCCACTGGAGGCTCCCCATGGCTCTGCCCTCCCTCCCAAAGCATCACGCCAGCATCAGAAGCAGGCAAAACTGTGCGCATGTGCACTTAAAAAAAAATTTCGGGAAATTTTTTGGAAATTTTTTTGGGAATTCTTTTTTGGATTTTTTTTACGGAGGAGAGGAGGGCCCTGGGTTAAACCATATGTTTTGGACTAAAACCTAGAGCAGATTGGACTTGGAAGCAGCAGCCAGTTGTTGCTGCCTAGCAGATGCCCCCTTGACTGCGGAGAACCAGCTCACGCCCGGCACAATTATTCAAAGTAATTAGGTCCTTGACGATGGTCCCTACCATCCTAAACAACGATGATCAGCCCTTTTCTGCCGAGGTTTTTCAGAGCTTTTTCGCGGACAAGATTTTGGCCCTCCGCCGGGACCTCTCAGCTACAATTGATACACTGAGTGAACTTGAGACTCCGTGGCCTCTTGCCGGGCCCACCTTGGACCGGTTTCGCCACTGGACGCAGAAGCTGTCGATAGGATAGTGGCTGCAACTAGATCGACCACATGCTCCCTCGATCCATGCCCCTCCTGGCTGGTGAAAGCTTGCCTGGAGGGGCTGCGAGACCCTCTGTTGAGACTAATCAACACCTCCCTTGAGCAAGGAGTGTTTCCAGAGGGTTTGAAAGAGGCAGTGGTCACTCCATTGCTGAAGAAGCCGGGATTAGATCCTAAGGTCCCCTCCAACTACCGCCCAGTGTCGAATCTACCGTTCCTGGGCAAGGTGGTTGAGAGGGCAGCAATGGAGCAGTTGCAGTCCTTCCTAGATGAGGCAGCTTGGCTAGACCCCTTCCAGTCTGTCTTCCATTCGGAGCATGGTAGCCATCACAGATAAGCTACGTTGCCAGCTCGACCAGGGCGGATCGGCGCTGCTTGTGTTATTGGACCTCATAGCAGCGTTTGATACTGTCGATTATGATCTCTTGACCCACCGCCTTGCCGGGGCCGGGGTGAGGGGGACAGTCCTGAAATGGCTGTCTTCCTTCCTCCGGAACCGGCTACAGCGAGTGAGGAGGAGTGAGGTTGTCTCCGGGGGTTCCCCCCTACATTGCGGGGTGCCCCAGGGGGCAATCCTCTCCCCTCTGTTGTTTAACATCTATGTGCAACCACTTGCTCGACTGGTACGTAGCTTTGGGCTTGAGTGCCACCAATATGCGGATGACAACCAGATCGTTCTGGGAATGGAGGGCCGGCCCAAATCCGTACCGGATAATTTCCATCGCTGCCTTGAAGCTGTTACTGGATGGCTGCGAGCCGGTAGGTTGAAGGTGAATCCGGCTAAGACGGAGATCCTGTGGCTGGGTCGTCCGGGCACTGGAGAGGTCCAGCTTCCAACCCTGGACGGCGCGATGCTATGTCCATCGTCATCTGTTAAGAGCCTCGGTGTCACACTTGACTCTCAACTGTCATGGCCGGATTACCCATAAGGCCAACATAGGCCATGGCCTAGGGGCGCATGCCAAGGAGTGGCGCAGATCACGGACCAAAAAAACCTGGTCTGTGCCCCTCTTTCTCCCTTTCTCATGCCCCTCCTCGCTCCTTCTACCGGCAAAGTCTCTTGCTCTCTGGGCTGCGGTGGGGTCCTCACATTGATTTGTCTCTGGCTGGCCTGACCTCCTGGCTCCCGGGGAAGCCGTCTCCATGGCGACTTGCCTGACTCCCCCGGCGGCAGACTGTAAATTCCTGCAGCCAGAGCCGAGCGGCAGAGTCCGGGAGAGGGCGGTGGGAGGGAGGGGAGAAGGAGGCAACTAGGAGGAAAGAAGGAAGAGAGGGAGGGAGGGAGAGGGGAGAGAAAGGGCGTTGCTTGGGTGGGCCTCTCCCAGGTCCCCAGCACGAGACCACACCAACCCAGGCTCGCTCCTGCGCTCTCGGACCAAACCGGGGCGGCCTGCTTGGCCAAAGGGGGCCGCGGGAGGGAGGGAGGGAAGGATCAAGGCCAGGGCCTGGCTCTCCTGCCTTCGGGAGCAGCCGAACAAAAGCCGCACAAACCCCAACCTGAATCCTCCCTCGCTCTGCGGGAGCACACGCCAAGCGGACACCTCTCTCTCTTGCTCACTTGCTCTCTCTCGCTCTCTTGCTCTCTCTTGCTCACTTGCTCTCTCTCGCTCTCTTGCTCTCTCTCTCTCTCTCTCATGTGCTCTCTCTTGCTCTCTCTCTCTCTCTCTCGCGTGCACGCCTTTGGAGCGGGTTTGCACCCGCTGCGCTCTCCCCAAGCCTCCCGAGGAGACCTTCAGAGCACAGCAGAGCTTTCCAGCCGGTGGGAATGGGCACCTTGGAGGTGGCGGGATGGCGCCTACTTGCCTTTCTCTTCTGCTCCAGAGGCACCATGGCCAAAGACAGCCAAGTGTGGGTCTGAGTGGTATGTGTGTGTGTGTGGGGGGTAGAGGTTGGCTTAAAGGGGGCGTAATTCCAAAGTGTGGCCTAGGGCGCAAAAAGGTGTTAATCCGGGCCTGTCAACTGTCGATGGAGACACATATCTCCACCGTCAGTAGAGTAGCGTTTTTCCATCTCCGCCAGGCGAGGAAGCTGGCCCCCTACCTGTCCTGCCATGACCTAGCCACAGTGGCCCAAGCCACAGTCATCTCAAAGTTTGACTACTGTAACACTCTTTACATTGGCCTTCCTTTGTTGGTGATCTGGAAACTTAAGCTGGTGCAGAACGCCGCAGCTCAGCTGCTGGCAGGCGTTCCAACGTGCTGCCATATTACTCCCATCCTACGCGAACTGCACTGGCTCCCAGTCGAGTACTGGATTACCTTCAAAGGGCTGGTTCTGACCTTTAAGGCCTTGAATGGTCTGGGGCCGGTGTACTTGAGGGACCGCCTTGCCCCATACTGTCCCACTAGACCACTGCGTTCAGAGTCACATAACCTCTTTGTAGTCCCAAACGGCAAGAACTTTCGTCTGACTTCAACACGGAGGAGGGCTTTCCGTGTCATCGCTCCAACACTTTGGAACGCGCTCCTTCCAGACGTTCGTGCTTTGTCTGGCTTGCTGGCTTTCCGGAAGGCCTGCAAGACCTTGTTGTTCGAACAGGCGTTCGGCCTTTAAAACTGCAGGCCCTCTGTTGCCTGCTACCATGCGTTTTCGGGTTGTTGTATTATTTTTATGATCTTTTAATGTAGTATGTATATTTATTTATTTATTTACTCGGCTTCTATGCCGCCACTCCCAATATGGCTCGGGGCGGCTCACAGCCAGAAAGCAAGACAATACACAATAAACATATACACTCTAAAATGCAATACAGGTTAAAAATACACAATAAAACATCATTAAAAACAGAGTTAAAATAATTAAGACGGTCTGGCAACAGTGGCATGGCTTGAGGAACCCGCTGGGCCTATACCTGGAAAGCCAGCCGGAAAAGGTGAGTCTTACATGCCCGCCTAAACGGGAGTAAGTCATGGATAGCCCGTGTGGCTGGCGGAAGGGCATTCCACAATGTCGGCGCTATGACTGAGAAGGCCCTTCGGCGAGTGGCAGTTCTTTTAGCCACCTTAGCAGAGGGGACAGCCAGAAGATTAGAGTCCTCCGAACGAAGTGATCTAGAAGGGTAATATGGGGTGAGACGGTCCCTCAGATACGCTGGCCCCAGGCCGTGTAAGGCCTTAAAGGTGAGAACCAACACTTTGAAGGCAATCCGGTGCTCGATAGGCAGCCAGTGCAGATCCTGCAGAATGGGTGTGATGTGGCATCCTGCTGGGGAGCCAGACAGGAGCCGGGCGGCAGTGTTCTGCACCAGCCTGAGCTTCCGGGTTACCGACAGAGGAAGGCCAACGTAAAGAGCGTTACAGTAATCTAGCCTCGAGATGACCGTGGCTTGGATCACCGTGGCCAGGTCGGACCGGGACAGGTAGGGGGCCAGCCTCCTTGTCTGGCGGAGGTGGAAGAAGGCAATCTTGCTGACCGCAGAGACCTGGGTCTCCATGGTCAGCTGGGAGTCTAAGTGGACCCCCAGGCTCTTCACGGAAGACGATGGGCATAACGCCGCACCGTCCAGGGTCGGAAGCTGGACATCCCCACCGCCCGGACGACCCGGCCACAAGATCTCCGTCTTCGCCGGATTCACCCTCAACCTACTGGCTCGCAGCCATCCAGTAACGGCTTCGAGGCAGCGCTGGAAATTATCGGGGACGGGGCCAGACCTGTCCTCCACCCTCAGGATGAGCTGAGTGTCGTCAGCGTACTGGTGGCACTCAAGCCCATAACTCCGCACCAGCTGTGCAAGCGGCTGCATGTAGATGTTAAATAATAGAGGGGAAAGAATGCCCCCCTGCGGAACTCCGCAAACATATGCTGCTTTAACTGTGTTTTTACTGTGTAAGTCGCCCCGAGCCGGATGGGAGTGGCGATGGACAAATCCAAATAAATAAATAAATAAATAAATAAATAAATAAATAAATAAATAAATAAGAGAGCGGAGGGAGTGGTGGGCCAAGGTCTGAAGGGTCCCCCTCCTCGCTGCCCAAGGCTCTTGGCAACAGAGTCCCAGGGACAAAGGCCAATGGGTCGGGCTTGTTGTGTTGGTTCCTGACTGGGTGTCCCCCTCCTCCGGATCAAGGCAACGCAGGCCAGTCCTGCCCTTCGGGACTCTTTGCACACAACCCAAGACCCAGCAGGACATTGGACACTTCCCTGAAACTGCCGATGGTCAGGAAACCAAAGGGGGCAAACCCTTGGCTGAGAACGGGTCCACGGTTCCGGGTCAAGCTAGGTCGAGGGGAAGGATGAAGAAAGGGGAAGGAGCAACGGGGCCAAAGGGCAAGGGCCAAAGGAGGTCGCCCCCTCTTCCGGACCCGAGGCAGAGCCTGGTGGCTTTGGGGAAATGTCACATTTCAGCATTCATGGCATGTCAATTCTACAGTGTAGGTGTGAGTTGTAGTTTAACGAAACACCAGCACTCTTGGGCAGAGAAGGCTAAAGACCTTGTAAACCTACAACTCCTATGCTTCTGTATCATTTTTGTAGTCAATCCACATCATGTGAAGATTAGTGTTTTGGTTTTTACAGTTCTCCTGAATCATTTTGTCAATTAATAACTGGTCTTATTATTATTATTACTATTTTTTTTATTACTCACCTTTCCTCATTGCTCAAGGCAGGTTACAACATGGCTAAAACCATATACTCATCATAAACATTATATAAAATACTAGCTGTACCCGCCACGCATTGCTGTGGCCAACCTTCCCTCCCTCCCTCCCTCCCTCCCTCCCTCTTTCTCTTCCTTCCTTCCTTCCTTCCTTCCTTCCTTCCTTCCTTCCTTCCTTCCTTCCTTCCTTCCTTCCTTCCTTCCTTCCCTTCTTTACCTATTCTTGGATTGCAATTCCCAGCAGTCCTCCTGATCTAAATATCTATCTATCTATCTATCTATCTATCTATCTATCTATCTCTATCTCAGTGTTTTTCAACCTTTTTTGAGCCGCGGCCCATTTTTTGCATTGACCAAATCCCGGGGCACACCACCAACCAAAATGAGACCAAATGACACTCTAACACAGTAATACATACAGTTAATATGTTTTTAAATGTATTTATACACTCAGTGTGAAACCTGGGCCTGTTTCGATGAACACAACATAGATATCCTGGCAGGAATTATTATATTATAATATTATAAGAGTTTGGTGGACATTGACCTTGGGTTTTGGAGTTGTAGTTCACCTATATCCAGAGAACACTGTGGACTCAAACAATGTTGGATCAGGACCAAACTTGGCATGAATACTCAATATGCCCAAATGTGAACACAGATGGAGTTTGGGGAAAATAGACCTTGACATTTGGGAGTTTCAGTTTCTGGGATTTATAGTTCACACACAATCAAAGAGCATCCTGAACTCTTGCAACAATGGAATTGAACCAAACTTGGGATATTGAACTCTCATTACCAACAGAAAGTACTGAATGGTTTGCTTGGGAATTGACCTTGAGTTTGGAAGTTGTAGTTCACCTACACCCAGAGAGCACTGTGGACTCAAACAAGGTTGTGTTATGTTGTTTGTTTTCTAATCAGAACCACAATGTTGGAAGGAGGCTCACCACTTTGAGGTCCCTCAAACAGGCATGGGAAAACTTTGGCCCTCTGGGTGCTTTGGACTCCAACTCCCACCATTCCTAACAGCCTGAGGCCCTTTCCTGCTTAAGTGGCTGAGGGGGGAAAGGAAAAAGGCCTGAGGCTGCGAGGAATGCTGGGAGTTAGAGTCCAAAACACCTGGAAGGTCCAAGTTTGCCCATGCCAGCTTTCAACAGAGACCTCTTCCTCCCGCTTCCCCTTTGCGCCCTTTCTTCCCCCTCCTGCTGAACACTTTTTCTTCTACACTGCTGCTTCTGCCGCCATTTTGATCCAAGGGGGCAGCATGAGCGTGTTCAGGAGGGGGGGAGGGAGGCATGACCCGTGCGGGCGCTACTGCGCAGACTCGCCCCAGAGCAAAGCGAGGCAAAGTGAGCAGAGCGAGGCTGGGAAGAAGGAGCCCGAGGGGAGAAGGAAACGTGTGTGGCAGGAGGGGGAAGAAAGGGGATCGGAGGTTCCCATTTCCCACGGCACACCTGGTGATTGCTCATGGCACACTAGTGTGCCACGGCACACTGGTTGGGAAACACTGCTCTAAAGAAATCCAAGGAGAAGAAAGCTCCCATCTTGGAAGCAGTGCATTTGGATCACCATCCTCTCTCTAGGGGATGCTGGGATCTGTAGTCCGGAAGAGAGCATGGATATGCTATTGTGTGTTTTGTTTACCAGGGAGTCATTTTTGCGCATGCACTGTAGCGTCTTTTTGCATTTTTTGGCTTTTAAAAGTCCCTTCTGCTGTGTTTTTCGGGGGTTTTATGAGTGATGGTCACTCGTTGGCCTGAGAGGGGTCTTGTGTCCAAATTTGGTGTCAGTTCGTCCAGTGGTTTATGTTAATCCCACAAACAAACATGACATTTTCATTTATATAGATACCAGGCCCAGATTACCCATAGGGCCAACGAGGCCATGGCCGAGGGGTGCAAGCTGAGGGGGGCACAGATCACCCCAAAAGAATAATAAATTATATAAAATAATTTTTAAAAATCGTGCCGCAATTGGCTCCTGCCGCCTGGTACCCAAAAGAAAGGAAGGCAGGAGGGAGGGAGGAAGGGGGGGGCTCCCTCCTCGGCGCCCTGCAGACAATACAGCCGGGAGCCAGCCCCCACGTGACTCGGCGGAGGGCGCACCATGTGACCAGGGCTCCACATGAGGCAGCAGCAGCATGGGGAGGAAGAGGAGGAACGTCGCAACCAGTATGGGATGAAGGAAGAGCCTCCTCCTCTGAGGAAGGACCCGACTCTCTGCCGGCGCCGCCCTCCGCGCACCTAGCGCGAGGCCGCAGAGCTGCCTTCGAGGCCGTGGGGGCTGCCCGGATGCGGTGGCGGCGCCAGTCTCTCACACGTGGGGCATGCTGGGACACGTAGTTCTTTGGGATCGTCAGGCGGCAGGAATGTGGGCGTGGTGTGGAAGGGCCCCCTCCCCTCTGGTTGTTCCTGGCGCGGGGAGGAGCCTCAGCGGTGAGTGGATGGATGTCGGGGGAGAAGAGGAGGAAGGGCTGAGGGGGAGCGGGGGGAGGGGAATGGGGATAGGCCTCTCTAATGCGCCTCTTTGGCCAGACTTGGCCCTTCTTCTCTTCAGTGTCAGCACTGGCACAGGACACCCCATTGGCACAGGTGGATCAGGGGATAGGATTTGCGGTGGATCCGCGAGGCAGGGGCCAGGGGGTAGGGGTTGGCGAAATTCTCAGGGTGGTCGGCGAAAAGGCCTTACTGGTACATTATTTAAACTGTTATGGCATTTAAATCATGATCTGATCACCAGGTGTTGATCCCACATTAATGGGGCCTGGGATAACAATACATATTCAAAGCTCTTCCACCCATTCTCACGAACCAAATATATATAGTATCCTGGAGCCATGGGGCATCGGGGAGCTGGCGCCCAAAACAGCCGGAGGACCAATGTTTGGGAAGCACTGAAATGCAACCACAATTTGGAAAAGGGAGCACAGTGTGGGCAGAGGGTTCCAGAAAGCAACTTTTCCAGGCTATGGCTCTGAACCTCGGGAGCCCTTTCTGGAACGCATGTCCCGGCCCCAGGTGGGCGGCCAAGGCTCACGTCTTCTTTCGGGCAATGAAGGCGACAACAATGACGGCGACAAAAGGCACCTTGGAGGAGAACATGGAGTGCAACCTGAGGAACCCCAAGGTCAGGCTGGCTATGGCCTCCCGGGCAATGATGTCTCCACCGGAAGGTGATGCCTTGCGTGTCCTGGAAAGGAGTTGCCCAGCCCAGAGCGTGGGGCCGTGGGTGGCACCCTCAAGACCTGTCACGATGACCCCAAGGGCCTTTCTAATGGGCCCTTCCACTCCAGCCACTGTAAACGGACACCTAGAAGAGGGACACCGTGTCATGCCGGCGGAAGATCGGCAACAGATAAGGGAGAGCCTTTCACTCACTGCAAGGTGACTCTGAACTGGTTTTCTCTGGCCACTGGGTGCTCTTTGGCCGGCTGTAAGGTCCACTTAGGTGAGGAATGGCCTGCTCGATTGGGGAAGAAGGTCTTGGTGTCAAAGAGAAACATCACAATGCATTGTCCATCTCTGCACAGATTTGGGAAGATTAGGAGGGAGGATTATATTGTTTCCTTGGTTGTTGATTCCATCATGGGAGGAGTTCAGAATGCTCTTTGAATGTAGGTGAACTATAAATCCCAGCAACTACAACTCCCAAATGTCAAGGTCTATTTCCCCCAAACTCCACTAGTGTTCACATTTAGGCAAATTGAGTATTCATGCCAAGTTTGGCCCAGATCCATCATTGTGCTCTCTAGATGTAGGTGAACTACAACTCCCAAACTAACCCTAACCAAGCTGCTTTGGGAGATGGTGGTTGACCATCCAAAGACCATCAAAAAACTAGTATTTTCTGTAGGTCTTGGGGTTTCTGTGTGGAAAGTTTGGCCCAATTCTATCGTTGGTGAGGTTCAGAATGCTCTTTGATTGTAGGTGAACTATACATCCCAGCAACTACAACTCCCAAATGTGAAGATCAATTTCCCCCCAAACTCCATGGGTGTTCACATCTGGGCATATTGAGTATTAGTCTAGACCCATCAGAGTTCACAATGCTATCTGGAGGTAGGTGAACTACAACTCCCAAACTCAAGGTCAATGCCCACCGTAGGTGGCTGTGGAGCCCAAATCGTGACCTGCGTCTTCTCCCTTCCACAGTGAGGGCATCGGTTTCCAGACAGAAGGCGGTCCTGGTAGGGGTTGGCTTGACGCACCTTCTTCCTCTTGGCACGTTTCTTTCGCCCTCCGTTCGTGCCTCTTCAAATTCTGCAGCACTGCTGGTCACAGCTGACCTCCAGCTAGACCGCTCAAGGGCCAGGGCTTCCCAGTTCTCGGTGTCTATGCCACAGTTTTTGAGGTTGGCTTTGAGCCCACCTTTCCATCTCTTTTCCTGTACTCCAATATTCCGTTTTCTGTTCTTGAGGTCAGAGTAGAGCAAATGCTTTGGGAGACAGTGGCCGGACATTCGGACAACATGGCCGGTCCAGCAGTGCTGATGGTGGACGAGCATCGCTTCCAAGCCGGTGGTCTTTGCTTCTTCCAGCACGCGGGCATTTCCCCACCTGTCTTCCCTCTCAAGAAGTTTCTTGAAACTGTTATGAAGGAAGGTTAAGAAACACTGCTGTAGATTATGAGAGCCCATGTAATGTGTTTTATTGTGTTTTGTTATTATCATTACTAGCTTGGGGACCCGGCCCTGCCCAGGTTATTTGAGGAAGGCATTGTGTGCCAAGGTTGGTCCTTATCACTTGTTTATTTGGCTTGCAGCGGTCTCAGGAAGTGAGTGAAGGTACTTCAAGTCCCAGAATCCATGGTCCATCCTCCAAATTGCACCAGGATGTAGAGTGGGTCATGGGGATTCTGTGTGCCAAATTTGGTCTTGATCAGTTATTGGATGAGGGTCGCAGCAGTCTTGGGAAGTGAGTGTAGGCACTTCAAGTCCCATCATCCGTGGTCCATGCTCCTCGATACTGCACCAGGATGTAGAATGAGTCATGGGGGCTCTGTGTCCCAAGTTTGGTCTTAATAAGTCATTGGATGAGGGTCGCAGCGGTCTTGTGAAGTGAGTGGAGGTACTTCAAGTCCCATCATTCATGGTCCATCCTCCAAACTGCACCAGGATGTAGGGTGGGTCACGGGGGCCCTGTGTGCCAAGTTTGGTCTGCATTGGTCATTTGATGAGGGTCGCAGTGGTTTCAGTAAGTGAGTGAAGGTACTGCAAGACCCCTAATCCGTGGTCCATCCCCCTTAGAACTGCAGCAGGGTGTAGAGTGGGTCATGAGTACTCTGTGTGGCAAGTTTGGGCCTGGTCTGTGATTTGTAGGGGCTGCTGTGGTCCGTGGGAAGTGAATCGGGTGAAGGTACTGCAAATCCCATCATTTGTGGCCAGGGGCGGTCTTTCCATTAGGCGGAGCAAGCGGCCGCGTAGGGCAACGCCTCCTGGGAGGGGCGTCGCCACCTGGGAGGGGCGCCTCCACCTGGGAGGGGCGCCGCCACCTGGGAGGGGCGCCGCCACCTGGGAGGGGCGCCGCCACCTGGGAGGGGCGCCGCTGCACCGGCCGCTCCACCATGCACCGCCACGCCGCCGCACCTCGCCGCCGGGTGGAGGCATGCTCGGGAGCCAGTGCTGCCCTCGTTGCACCTCCGCAGCCGACCGCGTGGGACGTCTGTGCGCAGCTGCGCAGCCACGCGGGACACCAGCACACAGCTGCGCTGGACACCAGCGCGCATGCGCAAACCGGGACGCCAGCGCGCATGTGCGGCGGCGTCCAGAAGCCAGGGGGGGCACCAAAATAATCTTCGCTTACCATGATGGGAGAGGTAAGACCGCCCCTGTTTGTGGCCCATCCTGCCCTAAACTGCACCAGGATGTAAAGTGGGTCCATGGGGGATTTGTGTGCCAAGTTTGGTTCTGATCCATCATTGGTGTGGGCCACAGTGCTGTAAGGAAGTGAGTTTAAGTACTGCAAATCCTGTCATCCATGGTCCATCCTCCCTCAAACTGCACCAGGATGTAGAGTGCATCTTGAGGGTTCTGTGTGCCAAGTTTGGTCTTGTTCTGTCATTGTTGGGGGCCGCAAAATGTTTTGGCCTTAAACTCCCACCATGTCTGACTGCCTCAGGGCTTTTCCTTAACCCCCCCCCCCCCTCTGCCACTGTAGAGTGTCAGAATGTTGGCGGCGCTGGCCAATCAGAGGCGTTATGCAAATAATCCCACAGTGGCAACCAATCAGAAAGCTAGCACATATTCACAAACACACAAACACACATACATACATACATGCAAACATTCTTTTTTATTATATATACAGACAACTACTTATTATTTTGTATCTTTGGAGTCTTGTTTCGAGACAGTTGAAGGACCAGATTTGGGAGAGAGGAAATAAATAAATAAATAAATAAATAAATAAATAAATAAATAAATAAGGCCAGCAGTTTTAAGGTTGGCCCTATTTGCCTCCGCCACCCAAATGCTCTGGTTCCTTCCAAGCCAAGAGGAGAGAAGGAAGGAAGGGTGAACCCAAAGCCCCCGCTGAACATCCGGTTGGAAGACCAAGCGTGAGGGTGAACCACAGGTCACCTCTGGCCAGGGAAACATTGACTGGAAGCCTCTTTCGAGCCCTATGTCCCCGTGGGGCCATCACCGGGCGTTTCCAGGTAAAGAAGCTATGAGGAAGTCTTTGGGTCGCCTGGATCTAATTATAGAAAGCCTTCAAACAAAGCTAATAACGATTAAATTACTTACCTGTGTCACATTATTTGCCTATTGCTTCGGGGATGGTTTGATCCGGAGGAAGGAGTGACCGAAAACCATAACACGCCAAGCACGGACAGCCTTCCCGGTGGGTGGAAGTTCTATTAGAACATGAACTTTATCAAGATACTTTCCAAATGAAGGCACATGTTTCTGGACCTTGAGTGGCCCCTGGAATGGATTGACCCCCTCAACTAGCATTGATGCCTCCAGCTGTTACGGTTCTTGAGCATGAGTTTCCAGTAAACTTGAAATTGAGCCATTTGAAATGGTCGCGGATTGTGAGATCCGGTCTGCGGATAGCCAGACTCGAGCCGTGAATAGTGAGATCTGAGCCGTAGATAGTGAGATCCGGTCCGTGGATAGCCAGACTCGAGCCGTGGATAGTGAGATCTGAGCCGTAGATAGTGAGATCCGGTCTGCGGATAGCCAGACTCGAGCCGTGAATAGTGAGATCTGAGCCGTAGATAGTGAGATCCGGTCCGTGGATAGCCAGACTCGAGCCGTGAATAGTGAGATCTGAGCCGTAGATAGTGAGATCCGGTCTGCGGATAGCCAGACTCGAGCCGTGAATAGTGAGATCTGAGCCGTAGATAGTGAGATCCGGTCCGTGGATAGCCAGACCGTGAATAGTGAGATCTGAGCCGTAGATAGTGAGATCCGGTCCGTGGATAGCCAGACTCGAGCCGTGGATAGTGAGATCTGGTCTGCGGATAGCCACTCGAGCTGTGGATAGTGAGATCCGCTTCACCGATAGCCAGGCCTGTGCCATGGATAGTGAGATCCAGTCCACGGATAGCCAGACTCGAGCCATGGATAGTGAGATCTGAGCCGTAGATAGTGAGATCCGGTCCGTGGATAGCCAGACTCGAGCTGTGGATAGTGAGATCTGGTCTGCGGATAGCCACTCGAGCTGTGGATAGTGAGATCCGCTTCACGGATAACCAGGCCTGTGCCATGGATAGTGAGATCCAGTCCACGGATAGCCAGACTCGAGCCGTGGATAGTGAGATCTGAGCCGTAGATAGTGAGATCCGGTCCGTGGATAGCCAGACCCGAGCCGTGGATTGTGAGATCTGGTCTGCGGATAGCCACTCGAGCTGTGGATAGTGAGATCCGTTTCACGGATAGCCAGGCCTGTGCCATGGATAGTGAGATCCAGTCCACAGATAGCCAGACTCGAGCCGTGAATAGTGAGATCTGAGCCGTAGATAGTGAGATCCGGTCCGTGGATAGCCAGACTCGAGCTGTGGATAGTGAGATCTGGTCTGCGGATAGCCACTCGAGCTGTGGATAGTGAGATCCGCTTCATGGATAGCCAGGCCTGTGCCATGGATAGTGAGATCCAGTCCACGGATAGCCAGACTCGAGCCGTGGATAGTGAGATCCGGTCCACGGATAGCCAGACCTGAGCCATGGATAGTGAGATCCAGTCCACGGATAGCCAGACTCGAGCCGTGGATAGTGAGATCCGGTCCGCGGATAGCCAGACCTGAGCCATGGATAGTGAGATCCGGTCCGCGGATAGCCAGACTCAAGCCGTGGATAGTGAGAGCTGGTCTGTGGATAGCCACTCGAGCTGTGGATAGTGAGATCCGCTTCATGGATAGCCAGGCCTGAGCCATGGATAAGGAGATCCAGTCCACAGATAGCCAGAATCGAGCCGTGGATAGTGAGATCTGGTCCATGGATAGCCAGACCTGAGCCATGGATAGTGAGATCCGGTCCGCAGATAGCCAGACTCAAGCCGTGGATAGTGAGATCTGGTCTGCGGATAGCCACTCGAGCTGTGGATAGTGAGATCCATTTCACAGATGGCCAGGCCTGAGCCATGGATAGTGAGATCCAGTCCACGGATAGCCAGATTCAAGCCATGGATAGTGAGATCCAGTCCACGGATAGCCAGACTCGAGCTGTGGATAGTGAGATCCGCTTCACGGATAGTCAGGCCTGAGCCATAGATAGTGAGATCCGGTCCGCAGATAGCCAGATTCAAGCCGTGGATAGTGAGATCCAGTCCACGGATAGCCAGACTCGAGCCGTGGATAGTGAGATCTGGTCCGCGGATAGCCAGACTTGAGCCGTGGATAGTGAGAGTCTGTGCCTCATGAGACAAAAGCTAAGCCCAAAGCCCTCCAATCAAAGAAAGTCTCACCACTTGAAGCCAAAGCCACCGAAGAGTGGCCTGTTTTAAACAAGAGGTTTCAAGGATGTGTATTTCTGCAGAGCTCTTTGGGCTGGAAGTCAGCCTGAAGGAAACGGAAGTCCTCTACCAGCCCGCACCACAGGAAGAACACCATCACCCCCACGTCAGCATAGGCACATCTGTGCTTAAGTCCGTTCAGCAGTTCACCTCCCTGGGAAGCATCATCTCTTCAGAGGCCAAGATCGATAAAGAGATCACAGATTAGCAAAGGCATAGAGTGCATTCGGAAGGCTTCACAAAAGAGTCTGGAGCAACAAGCACCTGAGGCAAAGCACCAAAATCAGTGTGTACAGAACTATCGTACTGTCTATTCTCCTCTATGGGTCTGAAACATGGGCCACCTATCGCCAACACCTACAACTCCTCGAACGCTTTCATCAGCGCTGTCTTCGCACAATCCTAAATAGACACTGGACCGACTATGTGACGAATGTTGCTGTCCTTGAGCAAGCAGGGATCACCAGCATTGAGGCCATGCTATTGAGAACACAGCTGCGCTGGGCAGGGCACAAGGTCTCTAGGATGGAGGACCACCGCCTCCCAAAGATACTACTCTATGGTGAACTCAGCGCAAGAGAGGTGCCCCCCAAAAGAGATATGGTCCACCCTGGCCTCACATCGGGAGGCATGGAGACGCACTATCCACAATGCTGCGGCCTCTTTCGAGAAGACACGCCGAATGAGTCTCGAAGAGAAACGACGACGCAGAAAGAACTGCAACTTGGAAACGACATCACCCAAGGAGGTCTTCTGCTGTGCTTTCTGCAACCGGACTTGCCTATCTCAGATTGGCCTTTTTAGTCATCAACGGCTTGTAGAAAGCGTGGGATGAGTCCTTCCTGAATCTTCGTTTGCGAAGTAATGCCGAGAGACAGGGCCGTAGCCAGGATTTTGATTCGGGGAGGGCTGAGTTTGATTCGGGAGGGGCTGAGTCTGAGTAAGAGAGGGACTACCCTACCAAATCTTTTGTATTGTTATCCCAATAACCCCATGAATGTGGAATATAATGAGCATGGTGATCAGATCATGATATGAATAAATATAGCTGTTTAAATAATGTAACAGTAAGGCCTTCTCGCGGACCACCCTGAGAATTTGGGGGGTTGAAGCCCCTAAGCCCCCCCGGCTACATGCCTGCCGAGAGATATCTTTTGGGCAATGACAACTGCAAATTCTACTGCCAAGAAACAACCACCCTCTGCTAACTCAATATGTTTTTGTAGTGGCATGCCTTTATCCTTGGCAGTTTAAAGACATGGTTCTTCAGTCTAACAGCTGAGTTACCTGTGTGCCGTTACATTAATGCTTCTGAATATCACTTGCTCAAAGGGTTGACGTCTTACGAGGTCGTGCTTTCCTTGACTAGTGGTTTCCAAAAAGGGGTCTCTGCATGTTCATGGAGATTCACAGTTTCCAAACAGATGTGAGATCATGTTTACCTTTTCAATAAGGTTATGGTGCACTTATTTCCAATAGGTTATGGGATTTCCAATATGGCCCCCCTTCTTCTTCTTCTTCTTCCCAACCGCAGCCCTTTCCCTTTGTCTCCGCCCCCCTCCCTTTGTCTCCGCCCCTCCCTTTGTCTCCGCCCCTTTCCCTTTGTCTCCGCCCCCTTTCCCTTTGTCTCCGCCCCTCTCCCTTTGTCTCCGCCCCTCTCCCTTTGTCTCCGCCCCCTCTCCCTTTGTCTCCGCCCCTCTCCCTTTGTCTCCGCCCCCTCTCCCTTTGTCTCCGCCCCCTCTCCCTTTGTCTCCGCCCCCTCTCCCTTTGTCTCCGCCCCTTTCCCTTTGTCTCCGCCCCCTCTCCCTTTGTCTCCGCCCCCTTTCCCTTTGTCTCCGCCCCTCTCCCTTTGCCTCTGCCCACTGCTGAAGCCGAAGCCTGTAAACACGTCAGCACTCCGTATTCGGCACGCAGGGGGCGGAGGCAAAGGGAGAGGCTTAACCTCTCCCTTTGCCTCTGCCCCCTGCGTGCCGAATACGGACGGAGTGCTGACGTGACGTGTTTACAGGCTTCGGCTTCAGTGCCTGCAGGAGCTTCTGGGCATGCGCAGTGGCTCCGGAGCTCAACTTCAGCTCCGGAGCCACTGCGCATGCGCGAAAATCTCCGCGCATGCCCAGAAGCTCCTGCAGGCCAGGCGCTGAAGCTGACGCAGCAGCAGGGAGGTTTGCTACGGTGGCGTGGCCGGTGTGGCGGCGCCCTTCCCAGAAGATGGCGCCCTTCCCAGAAGTTGGCGCCCTACGCAGCCGCTTACTTCGTGTATGCGTCGGACCGCCCCTGGCCAAGAGGGAGCAACAAGGGCAAGAGAACCGCACTCTTGATGTTGGCCGTCCAAACAAGTGGGTTTCTGGGCATAGAAGTCACTAGGCTTGTGCCAAACGGTGTGCCTAACAGCCACATGCCACCGAATGGGACACCACTCCCCTCAAATCCACTTGCAATAGCATTCGATGGGTCAATTTGGGGGACTCTTTCAGGGCCAGACTAAGGTAATTTAAAATAGTAAGCAAACCTTATTTTGGCACCCCCCCTTGCTCTCCGCCCCCTTGCTCTCCGTCCTCCTCAGTCTTCTGCCTCGTGGAGGGTGCGCATGCGTGCCTGGCGGTCAGCGTGGCGTCGCCGCCGCTATGGCTCATATGGGAGCCATACATGGTGTATATGGCTCCCATTTCTTGACCGCTGCCGCCATGACATCATGCGCACCATTTTTGCTACCATTTCGGCGGGAACGAGCCACGCCCCCTCTAGTTCCCGCCAAAATGATAGGGAAAATGGCGCGCGATGACATCATGGTGGCGGTGGAAAAGGCATGGGAGCCATTACCCAGGCAACTGGCGGAAGTGGGAACGGGCCCCGGCTGTTTTGGGCAACCTGGCTGTGGCTGGTGGCTGCTGCTCCTTCTCTCGCCCCTCCTTCCCTCTGCGCTCTGCCCGCCTTGTCCTCCCTTCCTCCGGCTCCTCCGGACCTCAGGCTACGCTGCTCATGCTCGGAGTTGGCATGGAGGCAGACGCCGCGCAGACCAGCTGGCGGCAGCGGGGAGTTGGAGGGGCCTCGGGGACAACTAAGATGCCCCCCTGAATGGGGTGAGTGGTAAGCGCGTGCCGACCTTGCTTAACGCAAGATCCGGCCCTGCCCTTCCTCCGCCCCCACATGCCTTACGATCAGGCGCTGCCCAAGGGAGGCTGCCAATTGTGCCAGTCTGCTGGGTTCCTTGACTTGCTGCGGAGCAAGACGTAAACCTGCGCATGGCTGCAAGCATCAAGTAAAGTACGGCAAGAAGAGGACACCATTCTCATAGTCATGGAAATGGGCAGAATCCGAATGACTCAATGTGGTGGCAATGACTCATGCGTACCAACAGCATCTTTGCTCTCTTTGCGTGCTTTCCAGCCCAAGCGAGCAAGAAGCCATGGGTGGCCCTGCAAAGGCGCGCCCTCATTTCCCAGCCCCACCTGGTCAGGTTTCCAGGTATTGCTGTCATATGCAGCCCTGGGGAGGAAGTTGGTACAGAAAAACAAAGAGGGAAGTTTCCCCAGGAGGGACTTTTCGGCATCTTCCTTCTGCCCTTCGTCCTCCTTCCATCCCAGCCTTCTGCGTGATCGTCTTGAGTATCGGTTGGCACGTCGCGGAGCGCACCGTGCGACTCTGAAATGGATCAATAACGGGTTGATGGTTAACTCGCGACAAATAGCAATGGTTCTGCGTTCAAGGGAAAATGGGTTTGTGAGCTGTAGTTCAACATCTTGACAACTGGTTTCAATCAGGGGTGCTCAAGACGGTGATCGCGATCGACCGGGTGATCTTTGGGCCTCATCCGGGTGATCTTCAGGCCCTCACCTGGTCAATGCACGCTCCCCCGCGCGCACACTCCCAGTGCCACCTTTTTTTGCCCTGCCATAGGCGACAGAGGAGGAAGAGGCCCCCCCGTGCGCTCCCCTCACATCTCTCTCGCTAGGATCCATGGATCGGGGCGAAAGAGAGGCAGCGAGGAGCGTGCGGGGGGCCTCCTCCTCCTCTGTCGCCTATGGCAGGGCGGCAGAGAGGAGGAGGCCCCCGCGCGCTCCCTCGCATCTCTTGCCCGGATCCATGGATCGGGGGGAAAGAGAGGCGAGGGGAGCGCACGGGGGGCCTCCTCCTCCTCTGTCGCCTATGGCAGGGCGGCGACAGAGGAGGAGGAGGCCCCCCCGCGCACTCCCCTTGCCTCTCTCTTGCCCGGATCCATGGGTCGGGGTGAAAGAGAGGCAAGGGGAGCGCACGGGGTGCCCCCTCCTCCTCTGTTGCCTATGGCAGGGCGGCGACAGAGGAGGATCCAGGCCCAATAGATCAGGCGAGAGAGTGACGGAGGCCCTCGAGAGGCGTCGTGGATCGGAGCGCCTGCCCCCCGATCCGGTGAACAACCAAGTTAATAAGAAGCCGCCCGCGGCAGGTGATCTTCTCAACTTGGTTGCTCAAAAGTAGCTTGCATGCTGAAAAAGTGTGAGCACCCCTGGTCAATGATGGTCATACCAGAGGTGAATTCATAGTTTTACCAACGACACCAGGCTGGAAAGGTCCCAGTATTTACATTCCGCCCTTCTCACCCCGCAGGGGACTCAGGGCGGATTACAATGTACATATACATGGCAAACATTCAATGCTGTAGACCAGTGTTTCCCAACCCTTTTTGAGCCGCGGTACATTTTTTACATGTACGAAATCCTGGGGCACACCACCAACCAAAATGACACAAAATGACACGCTAACACAGTAATACGTATAGTTAATATGTTTTTAAATGTATTTATACACTCAGTGTGAAACCTGGGCCTGTTTCGATGAACACAACATATACTGTATATCCTGGCAGGAATGGACCTATATCCTTTCGCGACACAGTCATTCAGTGTTACTCGCAAGCCGGAGGTTAAACCAACCTCTAACAGGAGTTTCATACAATATATAATATACTAGCTGTCCCCTGCCATGCATTGCTGTGGCCCAGTCTGTTTATAAATATTTTGTGTGTGTGTGTATATATATATATATATATGCATATATGTGTGTATAGATATTTGTGCATATGTGTATATATGTGTGTTTGTGTATATATGTAGCTTTGTGCATGCTCTTGTAATGTCCCTTTTTTGTTTTTTGGCCTTTTAAGTCCCTTCTGCTGTGCTTTTCAGTGTTTTTATGAGTGATGGTCGCTCATTGGCCTGATACGTGTCTTGTGTCCAAATTTGGTGTCAATTCGTCCAGTGGTTTTTGAGTTATGTTAATCCCACAAACTAATTTAACTGATTTATGAGGCCATAAAAATCTCCAGGACATGTGCAAAGAATGAGGAAGCGACAGCTCCCCTGGTGGCCAGAAGCTGGAATGTTAAATAGCCTCTGAGTGTCTATCTATATAGGTTGTGTGTCTACAGCAGTGTTTCCCAACCGCTGTTCCGCGGCACACTAGTGTGCCGTGAGTGATCACTTGGTGTGCTGCGGGAAAACCTCTCTTCCCCCCTTTCCTCCCCCTCCTGCCGAACTCCTGCTGCTGCTGCTTGAGGGAGGAAGAGGAGGAGGAGGAAGGGCTGGGCAGCGGCGGCGGCGAAGAAGGGGCCGGGGCGCCACCTCCTTCAGCTGTTTCCCCACTCAGCTGGCCTCCAATCGAGGGAGGGCGGGGAACGGAAGCAGAAGTGAGGCGCACGGTCCGAGGCAGGCCCACCGGCTTCTTCTTTCGAACCGCAGGAAGGAAGGCAACCGCGGACCGAGTGAGTGCCTTCCCTTCTGGTGTGGAAGAGGGAGAGAGCCATTCAGGAAGGGAGCCACCTGGGGGTTCTGTGTGGGAAGTTTGGCCCAGTTCTATCATTGGTGGGGTTCAGGGTGCTCTTTGATTGTAGAGGAACTATAAATCCCAGCAACTACAACTCCCAAATGGCAAGGTCTATTTCCCCTGAACTCCATCTGCATTCACATTTGGGCATATCGAGTATTCATTTCAAGTGTGGTCCAGATCAATCATTATTTCAGTCCACAGTGCTCTCTGGGTGTGGGTGAACTACAACTTCCAAACTCAAGATCAATTCCCAAGCAAACCCTTTCAGTACTCTCTGTTGGTACTGAGAGTTCAATATGCCAAGTTTGGTTCAATTCCATTGTTGCAAGAGTTCAGGATGCTCTTTGATTGTGTGTTAACTATAAATCCCAGAAACTGTAACTCCCAAATGTCAAGGTCTATTTCCCCTGAACTCCATCTGCATTCACATTTGGACATATCGAGTATTCATTTCAAGTGTGGTCCAGATCCATCATTATTTCGGTCCACAGTGCTCTCTGGGTGTAGGTGAACTACAACTTCCAAACTCAAGAACAATTCCCAAGCAAACCCTTTCAGAACTTTCTGTTGGTAATGAGAGTTCAATATGCCAAGTTTGGTTCAATTCCATTGTTGCAAGAGTTCAGGATGCTCTTTGATTGTGTGTTAACTATAAATCCCAGAAACTGTAACTCCCAAATGTCAAGGTCTATTTCCCCCCAAACTCCATCTGTGTTCACATTTGGGCATATTGAGTATTCATGCCAAGTTTGGTCCTGATCCAACATTGTTTGAGTCCACAGTGCTCTCTGGATGTCGGTGAACTAGAACTCCAAAACCTAAGGTCAATGCCCACCAAACTCTTATAGCATTTTCTCTTGGTTATGGGAGTTCTGTGTGGGAAGTTGGTGTCTT
This sequence comes from Anolis apletophallus, assembly GCA_030556195.1. Classification (NCBI taxonomy): domain Eukaryota; kingdom Metazoa; phylum Chordata; class Lepidosauria; order Squamata; family Anolidae; genus Anolis; species Anolis apletophallus. The sequence continues at coordinate 1,004,347 of JARBWK010000016.1, read as the reverse complement.
TCTGCCATTCCTGCCAGGATATCTATGTTGTGTTCATTGAAACAGGCCCAGGTTTCACACTGAGTGTATAAATACATTTAAAAACATATTAACTATATGTATTACTGTGTTAGAGTGTCGTTTGGTGTCATTGTGGTTGGTGGTGTGCCCCAGGATTTGGTAAATGTAAAAAATGTGCCGCGGCTCAAAAAAGGTTGAAAAACACTGGTTTAATGTGCCGAGCAGGCGTTGCCTTAAAAGCAGTCATTGCCACCTGTCACGTGCTTCATGGGGAAACCATTTTCCAATGACATCATCAGCACTTGCATCCAAAATAACCTTCCCCAAAAAACAATTAGCTACGGAAAGGGAATCGGCGGCCTCATCCCGACCAGACTAAAGTCAAACAAGATCGCGTTAACTGGGGGAAATGGCCTGTGTTGCCCTTGGAACAATCCTTCGGTTTCCAAAACAAAGTCTGTTTTCGCCCCGAACCTGAAACTCAGCTTTGTGAACAACGAACTCTCTCCTTGGCAATGCCTTCCTCCAAACCCCGGGTGAAGTTCCCCATGCGTTCGGCAAAATGAACCCCGCGTTTTCCAGAAAGGAGCCTGGAAAATGTTAGGAAGGAGTTAAAAAGGGAGGCAAACACGAAGGAAGAGACGCCTTGAAGGGCCATCTAGTCCAGGGCTGTCCAACAGGCGGCCCTGGGGCTGTACCCGGCCCCCGAGCCCCTTCCCTCCGGCCCCCTAACTTGCTTTAATAAAATACAAATTAAAAATAAAAAAATAATAAAAAATACCTACTTCCGGGTTTAGGCAAGCATCGCGAGACTACGCCAGCCACAGACGGGATTTCGAGGGAGGTCGAAATTCTGTCTGTGGCTGCGTAGTCTCGCAATAGCTGCCGAAATCTCGTGTCCCGCGGGATTTGCGGCCGGCCTGGGCGCGCGCCGCCTCCTCCCTCGCGGCTGCTTCCAGGCCAGCCCCCATTCCCTCAGAGAGAGAGAGGGAGGAGGGGAGTGAGGCAGGGAAAGCCCCTCCTGGCTCCGTCCTCTTCCTGTGGAGGGCCCTCGCTTCCCACCCCGCGGATGGGAGAGTCGCCGCGGCCGGCCTCAGCTTGGCCTCGGCTCCAGCGGGGCTCTTTGGGGGCGGGGGCGGCGTTGGCGCTTCGGCCCTGTGGCGGGGCTCCCGCAGTATGGGTAAGGAAGGGCCTGGCTCCAATCAATCAATCTAAAAACAGTGGGGCGTTGGGTGAGGGGGGGAGGGGTCCCTCAGCGGTGATTTCCTTGGCGACACTTCCTTCCCCTCCAGATCCATCATTATTTGAGTCCACAGTGCTCTCTGGATGGAGGTGAACTACAACTCCACAACTCAAGGTCAATTGTAAGTAAATTGGAGCCGGGGAGGGGGCGGAGCTGGGGAGGGGGCGGAGCTGGGGGAGGGTCTGGAGCCAGGGGCGGAGGCAGACCCTTCGGCCCCCCAGGTGATCAGTGACCGGAATTCCGGCCCTTGGGTCCGTAGAAGTTGGACAACCCTGATCTAGTCCAACCTCGTTTTGCAATGCACGGATACACCACTCAAGCACTCCTGAAAGATGCCCATCTAACCTTGGCTGAAAGGCTTCCGACTAAAGCGGTCGAGTGTCCTGTCGATCCCTGCTCAAAGATGGAAAGGCTCAATTATTCCAACACAAGGAAAACAAGTGAACTTGCAGAAATAGATAAACATACTATGTTGACTAAGGCAGTGTTCCCCAACCATTTTGAGTCACTGCACACTTTTTACATTGAAAAAATCCTGTGGCACACCACCAACCAAAATGACACAAAATAACACTCTAACACAGTCATACATACAGTTAATAGGTTTTTAAATGTATTTATACACTCAGTGTGAAACCTGGGCCTGTTTCGATGAACACAACATAGATATCCTGGCAGGAATGGCAGAAAGACACAAACTTCCCACACAGAACTCCCATCACCAAGAGAAAATGCTATAAGAGTTTGGTGGGCATTGACCTTGGGTTTTGGAGTTCTAGTTCACCTATATCCAGAGAGCACTGTGGACTCAAACAATGTTGGATCAGGACCAAACTTGGCATGAATACTCAATATGGTCAAATGTGAACACAGATGGAGTTTTGGGGAAAATAGACCTTGACATTTGGGAGTTACAGTTTCTGGGATTTATAGTTAACACACAATGAAAGAGCATCCTGAACTCTTGCAACAATGGAATTGAACCAAACTTGGCATATTGAACTCTCATTACCAACAGAAAGTACTGAAAGGGTTTGCTTGGGAATTGACCTTGAGTTTGGGAGTTGTAGTTCACCTACACCCAGAGAGCACTGTGGACTCAAACAATGTTGTGTTATGTTGTTGTTTGTTTTCTATCCAGAATCACAATGTTGGAAGGAGGCTCACCACTTTAAGGTCCCTCAAACAGGCATGGGAAAACTTCGGCCCTCTGGGTGCTTTGGACTCCAACTCCCACCATTCCTAACAGCCTGAGGCTTCCTTCCTTCCTTTCTCCTCTTCACCTTTTCCTTCTCCTTCTTTCCTTCCTTTTCCCTCACTCTCTCCCCTTCCTTCTTTCCTCCATTCTCCCTCTTCCTTCCTTCCTCTTTCTTTCTTCCTTTCTTTCTCCCCTTCACCCTTTCCTTCTCTCCTTCCTTCTTTCCTCCATTCTCCCTCCCTCTTCCTTCCCTCCTTTTCTATTCTTTGTCCCCAAGTCTTCCTTTCCTTCTCCTTCCTTTCTTTTCACTTCCCTCTCTCTCCCCTTCTTTCTTTTCCCTTCATTATTTTACTTTTTCCTCACTCCCTTTCCTTTCCCCACCTTTTCCTTTCCTTTCCTCCCTTCCCATTTCCTTCTTTTCCCCTCCTTGTCTCTCTCCTGCTTTTCTTTTCTTCCTTTTCCATAGTTCGTTCTTCTTTTCTTTCTTCCTCTCCCCCTCCCTCCTTTATTTTCTTTTTTCTTTCCCCCTTCCTTCTTTCCATCTTCTCTTCCTTCCCAGAGTCCTGAGCGTGCCTTTTGCAGAGATAGGTCTGAAGTGTCCTGTCATTTTGCCAGGGGAATCCTGTTCTCATAGTACAGGGCTGTCCAACTTCTACCGGCTCAGGGGCCTGAATTCTGGTCACTGATGACCTGGGGGGCCGTAGGGTCCGCCCCCGGCTCTGCCCCCGGCTCCACCCTCTCCCCGGCACCCTCTCCCCTTATTTTAATGTAATATTAAATATATTTAATTCCATCCTCCCCTCTCCCCTTATTTTAATGTATCCCATCTCCCCTTATTTCATCGGGGAGATGGGGGGAGGGAATGAGGAGCCCCCTGAGGAGCCCCCTGCTTCGGCCTAACTTTTCCAAACGCGCAGGATCCAGGAGTACCTGGACGACGAGAGAGGCGACGACCGACTGAGTCGAATAAGGTCCTAATCGCGTCTGTGGGCCTCAGAGATCCAGTAGTAGAGTAGTCGAAGAGTATCGCAAGAATACGTAATCCACACGGGATTTTGCTGTCAACGCCGGCGTGATCTCGCGAGACAGCGAAATCCGTGTGGATTGCGTATTCTCGCGATACTTGCTCCAAACCCGGAAGTAGGTATTTTTTTAATTTTTATTATTTGTTTTATTTTTCAATTTTTATCTTTATTAAAAAGCTTAAGGGGCCGTAGGGAAGGGGCTGGGGGCCACATACGGCCCCCGGGCCGGCAGTTGGACAGCACTGTCATAGTACATAGTAATGAGGTGGGGAGTGTTAAGCTAAAATGGCTTTTTGAACAGCATTAGACACGGAAGCCATGGTTCCTGTTGCTGGGGCTTTTCCACTCTGCTTTTCGTCGTCACTCGGGAGACAGGTGTCCGGCCCAGGCGCCCCGTCGTCACGCAAAGCCGCCCTTCTCATTCCAATAACTTGTTTGCCCATTAAGCTAAAAATGTTTGTAGACTTCCTGGAATCCTTGCCATGTTGTTGTTTTTGATGTCTCCAAGGGCTGTTCCTGGTCTGGATTTCAAAAATAGTCTTGTTGGTTTAAGGTTCATAGTATGAAAGTAAACACCGTGTTTAACATCTACATGAAACCGCTGGGAGAGATCATTCGGAGTTTCGGAGTAAGGTGTTACCTGTACGCAGGTGACGTCCAGCTCTGTCACTCCTTCCCACCTGTCATTAAGGAGGCTGTCCAGACTTTGAACCGGTGCTTGGCTGCTGTGTCGGACTGGATGAGGGCTAGCAAATTGAAACTGAATCCAGACAAGACAGAGGTCCTCCTGGTCAGTCGAAAGGCCGAACAGGGCATAGGGTCACAGTCTGTGCTTGACGGGGTGACACTCCCCCTGAAGGCGCAGGTTCGCAGCTTGGGAGTGATCCTGGACTCATCGCTGAGCCTGGAACCCCAGGTCTCAGCGGTGGCCGGGGGAGCTTTTGCACAGTTAAGACTCGTGCGCCAGCTGCGCCCATACCTTGGGAAGTCTGATCTGGCTATGGTCGTCCACGCTCTGGTCACATCCCGAATAGATTACTGCAACGCACTCTACGTGGAGCTGCCCTTGAAGACAGTTCGGAAATAGCAACTAGTCCAACGGGCGGCAGCCAGGTTACTAACCGGAGCTACATACACTCTGGTCACATCCTGAATAGATTACTGCAACACACTCTACATGGGGCTGCCCTTGAAGACAGTTCTGAAATTGCAACTAGTCGAACGGGCGGCAGCTAGATTACTAACGGAAGCTACATTCAGGGAGCATACCACCCCCCTGTTGTGTCAGCTCCGGTGGCTGCCTGTCCACTTCGGAGCTCAATTCGAAGTGCTGGTTTTGACCTGTAAAGCTCTATACGGTTCTGGCCCAGCTTACTTGTCCGAACGCATCTGCCGCTATGTCCCACCTCGTAATTTAAGGTCACCCGGGGAGGCCCTGCTCTCGTTCCCGCCGACTTCTCAAACGTGGTTGGTGGGGACGAGAGATAGCCCGAGCTGAGCTGGAACGCTCTTCTGGCCGGATCACCTTTTGAAAATCCACCGGCCACCACCACAGTTATTGGCAATATTAAGCCCTTTTCGGAAAGGAATCGTTTGGATGTGGATGTGCTTCCCTCCGTGTTAGACCAGGGGCGAGACGCGGAGGGAAGCACATCCGCGTCCAAACTGGGTGTTTCACCAGGGCTGTTTCTTTCCTACTGCGCATGCGTGTCCGCCATTAACGAAGCCATTCCGAAATTTCTGAAAAATTTCAGAAGTCATCTGGATTCGAACCGCCAGCGCCCCCTACATCCGCAATGGGTTTTGAACTATTTTTTCCCTTGCTCAAACAGGCCTACTTGCCAGGCAGTGAATGCCAGAGTTGGGGGGCCACAGAGGAGAAGACCCTCTCCCTCGTTCCCATGAGTCGGGTCTGTGATAATAAGGGGGGGAGCGAAAGGAGGGCCTCCCCCGAAGATCAAAGAGTTCGGGCAAGGAGATACGATCACTAACACTCTGAGATCCCTTCCACATGTATTAAGCTGCTCCTCATAGCAGTGTTTCCCAACCAGTGTGCCGGGGCACACGAGTGTGCCGCGAGCGATCATCAGGTGTGCCATGGGGAATTGGAACCTCCAGGAAGGGGGTGGGGGGAAGAGTCTAGTGTGTTGAAGTATAAGAACCCTAAGAAACCTACCTCGATAAAGGCACAAAATTACAACCACCCCCCTCCCCACCCGTTGTCTACTTGGCCTCTCCCTCTCCATGCATTGGGAAGGCCCGCCTCCCTTTCCCCAAGTAGAGACCTCCTCTTGCCTCCTGGGGGTTCTGTGTGGGAAGTTTGGCCCAGTTCTATCATTGGTGGGGTTCAGAATGCTCTTTGATTGTAGGGGAACTATAAAACCCAGCAACTACAACTCCCAAATGTCAAGGTCTATTTCCCCTGAACTCCATCTGCGTTTATATTTGGGCATATTGAGTATTCATGCCAAGTTTGGTCCTGATCCAACATTGTTTCAGTCCGACACTGCTCTCTGGATATAGGTGAACTACAACTCCAAAACCCAAGGTCAATGCCCACCAAACTCTTATAGTATTTCTCTTGGTTAAGGGAGTTCTGTGTGGGAAGTTTGTGTCTTTCTGCCATTCCTGCCAGGATATCTATGTTGTGTTCATCGAAACAGGCCCAGGTTTCACACTGAGTGTATAAATACATTTAAAAACGTATTAACTATACGTATGACTGTGTTAGAGTGTCATTTTGTGTCATTTTGTTTGGTGGTGTGCCCCAGGATTTTGCAAATGTAAAAAATGTGCCGTGGCTCAAAAAAGGTTGGGAAACACTGCCTCATAGGAATGGTCTTCCAGGCCATTGTGGTCACCCTCCTCTGGACATTGTTCAAGCTCCTTTCCCAAATTGTGATTTAATTTAATTTAATTATTTGATTGCTTGGCCGCCACTCCCGGGTGGCTCGGGGTGGCTCACAAATCACCGCGAAATACAACACATGGTAACATTAGAATTCAACAAGGCATTTAGCATTAAAATTAACATATACAACTAAGACCATCTTAGGTTACAAAAGCCTGTCGGAATAACCAGGTCTTGCAGGCCTTCCGGAACGCCATGAGGCCCCAGAGAGACCTAATCTCCGGCGGTAGGGAGTTCCAGAGCGTGGGGGCAATGATAGAGAAAGCCCTTCTCCTTGTTGAGGTACGGTGGTATACTCTAACGCTCGGGATGAAGAGAAGATCTTGATCTTCTGATCTCAGCGATCTCATGGGGCAGTATGGGGTAAGGCGGTCCCTCAGGTACACTGGCCCCAGACCATATAAGGCCTTGAAAGTCAAGACTAACACTTTGAAGGTGGTCCAGAATTCCACAGGCAGCCAGTGCAGTTCCTGCAGGATAGGTGTGATATGAGGGCTTGCAGGAACACCTGTGAGCAACCGAGCTGCAGCGTTCTCCACCAGCTTAAGTTTCCGGGTCATCGACAGAGGTAGGCCAATGTAGAGAGCGTTACAGTAGTCTAGCCTTGAGATGACCATCGCTTGGATCACCAAGGCCAAGTCGCGGTGGGATAGGTAGGGGGCGAAGATGGAAGAATGCAACTCTGCTAACCATGGAGATGTGAATCTCCATTGAAAGCTGAGTGTCCAGATGGACTCCAAGGCTCTTTACTGATGATGACGGGCATAATGCCACACCATCCAGGGTCAGAAACTGGACATCCCTACCGCCCGGGCGACCCAGCTAGAGGATCTCCGTCTTCGCTGGATTCAACTTCAGCCTACTGGCTCGCAGCCATCCAGTAACAGCTTCAAGACAGAGATGGAAATTATCGGGGACAGAGTCAGGCCGGCCCGCCATCCTCAGAATGAGCTGAGTGTCATCAGCGATAGGATAGCCTCGAGATGACCGTTGCCTGGATTACTGTGGCTAGGTCATTACCGGAGAGGTAGGGCGCCAGCCGCCTCACTTGCCGTAGATGGAAGAAGGCAGACCTACTGACAGTGGAGACCTGAGCCTCCATCGTCAGCAGTGGGACGAATTGGACCCCCAAGCTCTTTACTAGGGACGACGGGCGTAGTGCCTCGCCGTCTAGAGCAGGCAGCCGGAGCTCACACCCGCCCGGGTGACCCAGCCAAAGGATCTCCGTCTTCGAGGGGTTCACTCTCAACCGACTGGCTCGTAGCCAACCAGTCACAGCTTCGAGGCATTGTTGGAAACTATCAGGTACAGAGTCTGGCCGGCCGTCCATCCTCAGCACCAGCTGGGTGTCACCAGCATACTGATGACATTCCAGACCAAAACTCCGCACCAACTTGGCAAGGGGTCGCATGTAGATGTTGAATAATAAAGGGGAGAGAATGGCCCCCTGAGGCACCCCACAACTTAAGGGGAGCCTCTCAGAAACCATACCTCCCCTCTCCACTCACTGGCCCCGATCAAGGAGAAAGGAGGACATCCATTTAAGGACTGTCCCCTTAATCCCTGTCATGGCCAGACGGTGAGTTAACAATGCGTGGTCGACTGTATCAAAAGCTGCCGTGAGATCTAATAACACGAGCAGTGCTGATCCCTCTTGATCCAATTGGCAGCGGAGCTGGTCTGTGATGGCGACCAGCACAGTCTCTGTCCCATGCCCAATACGGAAGCCGGACTGGTAGGGATCTAATCCGGCTGTGTCATCTAGGAACTGCTGCAGCTGGACCACTACTGCCCTCAATCACCTTGCCCAGGAAGGGAAGGTTCGACACTGGGCGGTATGTGGAGGGAACCGAATGGTCTAACTCCGGTTTCTTCAATAGCGGGCTCACCATCACCTCTTTTAATCCCTCTGGAAACACTCCTTGCTCAATGGGTCAACTTCTGGATGGGATTAGCCATTGAAGTCAAAGCCATGGGTTCAATGAGGACAACCAAGGGTTGACCATTGTGGCATCTCGCTGAAGAACTTGTTTGACCGCCTTTCTATTTTTGCTCTCACTTCAAAGAGAAATGGGTTTTCAATGTTGCTTAACGGTCATAGCTTCTGGTCAATGGGTGGACCCTGCTGGGCATTTTCAGTTCAGAAACGTCACTAATTGTGGTGGTGGTGGATTCCGTTTGTCACCTATAGACCAACCTTCACTCCCTTTACTCTCAATCACCTTCCTTCCGGCCAATACTCGCATTCTCTCCAAAGTGCTGAAACATTTGGCTTATTTCGGATGGATTTTGCTCCCGAACCTTCAGGTTTCTTGAGGTTCACCTCCCCTGAGGCCTGATTCATAGCCAGATTGGCCCCTTTTCTGTCTAAAGATTGCATTCATTGAATGCAAGCATTTATCCCACCCTACTATACTGTATTGCAATATTTCTCAATCTGGGGGTTGGGACCCCTTGAGGGGGGGTCGTGATGAGGTGTCGGGGGTGTCAACAAACATGTTGGTCGTGGGGGTTTTGTTTGGGAATTTTGGCCCAATTCTATCATTGGTGGAGTTCAGAATGCTCTTTGATTGTAGGTGAACTATAAATCCCAGCAACTACAACTTCCAAATGTCAAGGTCTATTTTCCCCAAACTCCACCAGTGTTCACATTTGGTGTATGTAGTTCACCTACATCCAGTGCTCTCTGGATGTAGGCGAACTACAACTCCAAAACTCAAGATCAATGCCCACCAAACCCTTTCAGTATTTTCTGCTGGACATGGGAGTTCTTTGGGCCAAGATTGGTTCAATTCCATCATTGGTGGAGTTCAGAATGTTCTTTGGTTGTAGGTGAACTATAAATCCCAGCAACTACAACTCCCAAATGTCAAGGTCTATTTTCCTCAAACTGCACCAGTGTTCACATTTGGGCATATTGAGTATTCATACCAAGTTTGGTCCAGATCCATCACTGTTTGAGTCCACAGTGCTCTCTGGATGTAGGTGAACAAACTCAGAGCAATGCCCCAAAAACTGGACATGGGATTGTTCAACTCCAGGTGAACTATAAATCCCAGCAACTACAACTCCCAAGTGACAAAATCAGACCCCCCCCCCAACCCAAACAGTATTCAAATTTGGGTGTATTGGGTATTTGTGCCAAATTTGGTTCAGTCAATGAAAATAAATCCTGCATATCCGATATTTACATTGTGATTCATAACAGTAGCAAAATTACAGTTACAGAGTAGCAACGAAAATACTTTTATAGTTGGAGGTCACCCAGGCCCGGATTAACACCTTTTTGCGCCCTAGGCCACACTTTGGAATTACGCCCCCTTCAAGCCAACCTCTACCGCACCCACCCCCCAATCCTTTCATCTGCTCGACCCCCTTAGGGCCCCGCATCCAGCTCTCCCGGTGTGGCCCCGCTAGATCCGCCACAGGAGTTTCCCTCTCGGCAGGCACTATGGATGCAGGCATGGGGGGAGGAGCCTTCTCCTTGATGCCGGGGCTTGAGGCACTTGGCTCCTACCCGAAATCGGGGATTGCGCATGCGTTGTAGTCAGCAGTTGTACCGATGCCGCGCTTCTCCCCGATACTGGGTCTTGTCGCGTTGGGTTTCTCTCCTGTACTGGGGTTTGCGCATGTGCCGTAGCCGGCAGTTGCGCTTGTCTCTCCAGTAAGGAGGAGTCTCCTCCTTGTGTTGGAGGAGGAATACCAGCTTTCCTGGTGTTAGGGCATGCGCAGACTGCGCAATGGAGTTTCCTGTACCTGCACTGAAGGAGCCAGCAAGTGGATGCTGTCGGCATTGAGGGAGATAATTGTTCCTCCTGTCGACGTCAACGCCAGTGTCGAGTGCCCCTGCGCATACGCCGTTTGCGCAACAATAGCAGAGGCAGGAGCTGGTATTCAGGAAGGGGCAAGGGCGCCGCCGAAAAGGAGGACCTCCGGTATCCTTCCTTCCTCATCTCCATGCGCGTTGCGTTTTTATTTGTTTCAACATTATTTTTTTTGGTCCGTGATCTGCGGCCCCCCCTCGGCTTGCACCCCTAGGCCATGGCCTAGCTTGGCCTCATAGGTAATCCCGGCCTAGGGTCACCACAAAGTGAGGAACTGTATGGAGGGGTCACGGCATTGGGAAGGTTGGGAACCACTGCCGTATTGGAAGGAAACCATAGATTGGAAGACATGAGCCCTTTTTATTTCCGTCCCAATGCAGTTTATTATAAAGCAGGTGAATAAATAACATATGTACAATGGAAGCATTGGGGTAACAAACAGATATATACACATACATACATACATACATACAGGTAAAGGTACAAGTCACAACATTGAATGCATTATAACGATTCCAGCCTGGTTCTGTCGACACAATGAGTCGGGATTTTTTCCTAGTTGTACGTAGATAGCACATATATATCCATGAATAGAAAAGCAGAGAAGCAAGTGTTCAAATATGATCAACGGTCTTGCTCCTCGGCCTCTTTGTGCCATTTTTGTGTACTTTGTTTCCTATAGGGAAGCTGAACCAATGGATGAAAGACATAGTAGAAAGAAGCAATTTTGGGTCGGTTGTGGTTCACTGGTGGGCAGGCCTGGATTAACTGTTTGTGGCGCCCTAGGCCACACTTTGGAAGCCCTGCCCCTGAGGGCGGGGCCACTTCTGCGCATGTGCAGCAGGGCGTGAGCGCCACAGTGTCCTCCGCCAGGTTCCTGGGTGCCACAGCGGCCGCCCAGGGGATTCCCTTCCTTCCTCTTCCTTCCTAAGGAAGGAGGGCGCAGCGAGGAGGTGGAAGAGGCAGAGGGAAGTTGCGGCGCCTCTTCGCGAGAACTCTCTGACTCCTCTGCCATGTTCCTGGGTGCCGCTGCGGCTGCCCGAAGGATTCCCTTCCTTCCTCTTCCTTCTCCGAGGAGGAGGAAGGAAGGGAAAGCCCCCGGGACCACTGCGGCACCCAGGAACACAGCGGAGGAGACAGAGGCCGCGGCGCTCGCAAAGAGGCACCGCGGCTTCCCTCCACCTCTACCTCCTTGCCCTTGCTGCTGCCGTGGCGCCTGATGTCACCCAGCCCCGCAGGTTGGTTGCGGGAGAGGAACACCATTGGCCGCCGAACACCATTGGCCATCCCCACCCCCCTGTGGTGGCCCCCGCCCCCTCTTGGATGTGGGGGAAGGGGGAAGGAATGAAAGAAATGCAGGGAAGGAAGGAAGAAGAGAAAGGGGATTGTTGTTTTTTTTGGTCCGTGATTTGGCGCCCGCCTAGGGCTGCGCTCATAGGTCATGGCCTTGTTGACCTTATGGGTAATCCAGGCCTGCTGGTGGGTCAACATGTAACTGGCACATCCTGTCCTTTCACTGGTTCCACCCAGAGCTTGGAAAATGTGTTCTTTTGGACTATAATACCCAGAATCTGCACTGCAGTCCAAAAGGTCTCCTTTTAGAGCCAGAATAATGTCTTGTCCCAAGCTCCCCAAGGAAGGCCTTTCCCAGTCTTGTTTGGAAATCCCAGGCTGCGGTTCAGAAATGTTTTGCACACCAGGAGTGTCCCCTGCTCCCGAACTATGGCTCCTCGCCTCAAATTGTGTGTCACATCACGCTGTTTAGAGTCCTTTCTGAAGAGCAAGGGTGGTCTCCGCTCGAGAGGTTGACTTCACGGAGGGTTTTTTCTTGGCCGCAATGACCAAGTGGTGGAACTCAGCTGCATCCCGAGCTGCCTTTGGTCATTTCTCGGGCTGAGAAAGGCCGTATGCAAAGACAGTCAGCAAATAAATAATAAATAAATAAATTTCAGACAGTCAGGATTTCCACCCAGACAAAAACAAAAGTCGGCAGGTGAAAAACTCAGGAGGATCCTGGTGGGCCGTGGTCTCCAAAATGACTGAGAAGAGGACTCCTGGCTCCAAGGGAAGCAGACCGTTCTTTCTGGACCTCGGCGGTTCTTCTAGCGCTCACACCATCTGGTTCTTCACTTTCTCAAAGATCTGCATCACTTTGGCTGCTGGGACGCATCCTTCCCTCAAGATGGTGATGCCCGCTAAGAGAGGAAGCCAGGGGAAGAAGAGAGGAGAATCAGGCCCGGATGAACCTCTTTTGGCGCCCTAGGCCACACTTTGGAATTACGCCCCCAAACCAACCTCTACCGCATCACCCCTCCTTGCGGCACGCCCTCCTTCCTTGAGTCAAGGAAGGAGGGCGCGAGGAGGAGGAGGCGGAGGTAGCCCCGCCTCCGGGATCGCTGCCGGGCATGCGCAGCAGGAGGGTGCTTCCTCCTCCATGTTCCTGGGTGCCACACATGCCCGGCAGCGGCCCCAGGGGCTTTCCTCTGCCTCCTCCTCCTCGCACCCTCCTTCCTTGACAACATTTTTTTTATCCGTGTGAACTGCGCCCCCCACTTGGCTTGCGCCCCTAGGCCATGGCCTAGGGTGGCCTTATGGGTAATCCAGGCCTGTCCAGCAGCGTGCAAAAGAATGAGGAAATGCCCCATCAGTGTCACAAGTGGGTGATGAAGTGACAGCTCCCCCGGTGGCCGGAATTCAAAAAGCATACCATCATGATGCTGGAAGCGCCATTCCCTCCTCCCCCACCCCCGAGAGTGACAGAGAGTAATCTCCATGCTGCGCGTTGCGGTTTTGCTTCAACATTTTTTTGGTCCGTGTGAACTGCGCCCCCCCCCCGGCTTGCACCCCTACGCCATGGCCTAGGGTGGCCTTATGGGTAATCCGGGCATGAGGAGAATGCTGGGTGATTGGATCCATTTGGGTTTCCTCCACTTAGTTTTGGATCAAGAGCCAAGCCATTGAGGGAACTCTTGGAATTTTTGTAGCCCAGGCGTGGAGTTCCCCAGGCCATCCCTAGTGATGGGAGTCAACAAGGAACGATGGAAACACCCAGAGTGCCCAGAACTTGAACCCAGGTCTCACCTTCATCTATCTTTGTGCAGCTGACCACGGTGGAGGCCACTACCTCATTGGACTCCCCATCGCAAAGGACCCCCTCCAGCTTGTGGCCAAGACGCCTGCAAGTGGAAAGAAGAGTCAGAAGACCCTTGGCAGAAGCACCACTGCCCCACATGTGCATGCATGCCTTTGGGATCTTCTCCCAGGCATAAAGGGTGTGCATGGGACTCACGCAATGACCATGTCGTGGTGAGTACTGTCGGTCTCTCCGCTGGGATTGGCAGAAGTAATGGCCAAGGGGCCGGTCATGTCTATGAGGTGGACAGTGACCGTCTGGTCAGGGACCCGGATCATGATGCTCTCTTTGGTGCCCACACGGTCATATCCTGCTCCGACCCCTGGAGAAGAGAAAGCATTCCCAGTCAGCACAGAACATTTGTGGCCTGCCTTTGTCCCTTCTCCAAGGTACTGAACCCCATTGCCCCCCAAAGCTTCAGGACCATGGAGAGCTCAGAGATGTGGAAGACCATCCATTTCCCCCCAAAGCTTCAGCACCACGGAGAGCTCAGAGATGTGCAAGACCATCCATTGCCTCCCAAAGCTTCAGCACCACGGAGAGCTCAGAGATGTGCAAGACCATCCATTGCCCCCCAAAGCTTCAGGACCAAGGAGAGCTCAGAGATGTGGAAGACCATCCATTGCCCCCCAAAGCTTCAGCACCACGGAGAGCTCAGAGATGTGCAAGACCATCCATTGCCCCCCAAAGCTTCAGCACCACGGAGAGCTCAGAGATGTGCAAGACCATCCATTGCCCCCCAAAGCTTCAGCACCACGGAGAGCTCAGAGATGTGCAAGACCATCCATTGCTCCCCAAAGCTTCAGCACCACGGAGAGCTCAGAGATGTGCAAGACCATCCATTGCCCCCCAAAGCTTCAGCACCACGGAGAGCTCAGAGATGTGCAAGACCATCCATTGCCCCCAAAGCTTCAGCACCACGGAGAGCTCAGAGATGTGCAAGACCATCCATTGCCCCCAAAGCTTCAGCACCACGGAGAGCTCAGAGATGTGCAAGACCATCCATTGCCCCCAAAGCTACAGCACCACTGAGAGCTCAGAGATGTGCAAGACCATCCATTGCTCCCCAAAGCTTCAGCACCACGGAGAGCTCAGAGATGTGCAAGACCATCCATTGCCCCCCAAAGCTTCAGCACCACGGAGAGCTCAGAGATGTGCAAGACCATCCAGTGCCCCCAAAGCTTCAGCACCACGGAGAGCTCAGAGATGTGCAAGACCATCCATTGCCCCCCAAAGCTTCAGCACCACGGAGAGCTCAGAGATGTGCAAGACCATCTATTGCCCCCCAAAGCTTCAGGACCACGGAGAGCTCAGAGATATGGAAGACCATCGCGGTCCATTCCTGCCTCCGAGAATCAACATGTCCATCAACAGGACATCACACCATTCTTGGTCACTTTGTTCTTTGGATGTGTTCCAATCCACAGCATTATTCTATTACTATTATTATTATATTATTAATATTATTATTTTTATTATCTGCCTTGCGTGAATGTTTTCTTCAGCTGAAAATTGTATTTTTTGGTCATTTTTTTCTAGACCTTGCAAACCTCTGAATGGAGACAATGCGGGGCCTACCAACCTAGTTTCTTCAGCCATTCCCCCTTCTGGACGATGCAGCCGACCCCTCCGGGGTAAACGCTCTCCATGAAGTCCCAGAGCAAGGGGCTGAAGGGCGGCGAGGCCTCCCGGAGTTGGTCCAGGTTGGAGATGAAGAGGGAGATGGGCTTCTCCTGGGGCCGGTCCTGGATGAGCCAAAAGACAAGATGTCAAGCCTGTGTATGGAGAACGTGGATCCAAAGAGGAGAAGACCCGGGCCCCAGTCCTCACACTAAACTGCAACTTGTCATACTACATTAGCATCAACGGCACCTCTGTGTCTGTACCCTCCTGGTGTTTTTGTCTTAGCCCTGAAGGCCAGTGATGCCCATCACCCACCTTGATCGTGTAGATCTCCTCAATGGCTTTGGGGTGCTTGCAGGAGGCAGCGAGGGCGTAAACGGTGTCGGTGGGCACCCCACACACTGCACCCGCATTCAGCCGGTCGGCAATGGTCCTGATCCCACTGGTCCGGTGGGAAGAAGGGCAGGCGCAAGGAGGAGGAGGAGGTGCGGAGTCCTCTACGGCCCTCTCAGCCTGGAATGGGATGGAGAAACAGGGCCTTGTTGATTTGGGCAGGCCCACTGAGCAATTGAGGGTGTTCAGTCTGAATTTAGAGGGAGCTACTCTGGGGACACCTCCAAACCATCTACTCTGTATTGTATGGTTTTATGCTATTGGAAATCCACTTTGAGTCCGTTGAAGAAAAGCAATATAGAAATTTCCCAAATCTATGTATATAATAAAAGTCAGTGTTTGCGTAGGGCGGGAGGTGCGGAGGAATATGTGGCAGTGTTTCGATTGGCTGCCACTGTGGGATTATTTGCATAAAGGACTCTGATTGGTCAGCCTCAGAACTCCAACATTCTAAGGCACCAGACAGAGGGGATTGGTTGCCACTGAGGGAGTATGTGCATAAAGGACTCTGATTGGCCAGCATCCAAGAATCCAAGACTCTACATTCAAACAACATGATTGGTTGCCACTGAGGGAGAATTTGCAAAACCGGCTCTGATTGGCCAGCATTCCTACATCCCAAATCTCAAAGGTGCCAGAGAGAGTACTTCACAAAAAGGCTTTCTTTAGCTGATTTTACAAACTAGGCCTCAGCCTCATTACCCCCATGACCTCAGGCCCGGATTAAGCGATTGTAGCGCCCTAGGCCACATTCTTGAAGCGCCGCCCCCACTCCGGGGGCGGGGCCGCTTGCGGGGGCGGGGCCGCTTGCAGGGGGCCTCCCTCCTCGCGCCGGCCCCGTCCCTCTTCCTTCACTGAAGGAAGAGGGACGGGGCCGGCATGAGCAGCGAGGAGGGGGCCTAGGACTTCCCTCCGCCCCTCCCTCTCTGTCTTGCATCAGGAGGGGGCAGAGGGAAGTCCTAGGCCCCCTCCTCACTGCTCACGCAGGCCCCGCCGTTCTTCCTTCACTGACTGAAGAGGGGAGGGGCCAGCGCGAGCAGTGAGGAGGGGCGGCGGGATTTCCCTCCGCCTCCTCCTCTCTCTCGCGTCAGGAGGGGGCGGAGGGAAGTCCTAGGCCCCCTCCTCGCTGCTTGCGCCGGCCCCGCCCCTCTTCCTTCAGTGAAGGAAGAGGGGCGGGGCTGGCGCGAGCAGCAAGGAGGGGGCACTTCCGCCACCGCGCGCATCCGCACCTTTTTCCCCGATTATTTTTTTGAATTTTTTTTGAATTTTGTTTTGAATTTTTTTAATTTTTAAAATTTTTTGGGGGGGTCCGGACTTGCTGCCCCCCCCATGGCCTAGGGTGGCCCTATGGGTAATCCGCACCTGCATGACCCACTCTATCTTCTACTGCAGTTTGGAGGAGGGTGGACCATGGATGATGGGACTTGAAGTACCAAAGACCAACCTTGGCACACAATGCCTTTCTCAAATAACCCGGGTACCGCCGGGTCCCCAAGCTAGTAAATCAATAAATACGAGGCTTGCCTTATAGTCCCCCGATGTTGGAAGCAACTGGAAGGCCCACAACAACAAGGAGTAAGGGGGTGAAGATAAAAAATGGGAGTCTTGGTCCATTGCCTCCTGAGAACTTCTCTGAACTCAGCACCAGCTCCTTCCCGCTCTTTCCTTAGGTCCCACGGAGAGGTGGGATGGGTTGGCATCTTACCTTGAGGAGGGAGGGACCCATCGGGATGAGGCCTTTGCCTGAGATGCAGTTGGCAAGGGAGGCTGTGGCCCCATAGATGCAGATGAGGCTGAAGAGGGTCAGCATCACAACTGAAGAAAGACAGACAAAGAGAGGAGACGTCTTGGAGGACTGTCTATTGCGTGCCCTTCTGGCTCAGTGTTGTTCTGCCGACCCCAGGGCTTACCTTCTAGCGCAACCGGGAGGCTGTCCACGGTGAAGAGGAGGAAGCAAATGATCAGCACCTCCATCACGACCGTCAGAGAGAGAAGCACCACGTTGACGGTGGAGGCTGTGGGGGTTGGAGGAAAAAGAACAACGCTTCATCTCATTTGGGAACGTGTGTAGGAGGCATCTTTGTCCTTCTCCCTGTCCAGTTCCCTAACATTCAAAACTCTGTAACTCTGTGAGTTTTTGTATTTTCAGACCACTGTATTAAATTTCTGGAATATATGCTCCCGGGATGGAATTTATGCAGCCATTGGCATGTCTTGCAATGTTTATCCAGCCAGGAAATCTATCGTAGGAGCTTTCCAAGGTGCTGAACCTCAATGTAGCAATGACGTTCAGCACCATGGAGAGCAACAAGTCATCCACGTTTGCTGAGTGGTTCTGCAAAGCCTGTGTGGGGGATACACAACACCAAGCAAAGGGCGGAGCTGAAAGTTACAACAACGTCATCCTACACCAGGGGTGGGCAATCTATGGCCCGCGGGTCGGATCCGGCCTGGCAGCCAATTCTGTCCAGCCCAGGGAGAAGGGTGTCGGGGATGGGGCCAAGAGGAAGGGGTGCCGCTGCCGCCATCCCATTGCGGTCTGTGGAGCCTGCGTCAGCAGACAGCCTGCCGCTCCAGAGAACAATAGGAGGAGCGGTGGCTTTGGAGTGCCTGCCATCCCGGGAGGAGATCTGGGCCTGCAGCGGGGGCAGTTGGCAACCTGCGGTGGCTGATTGCCCTGATCGTCTTCTGGGTTGCCAGGGCGATTGGCTGCCTCCGGTCGCCGACTGCTCCCGCTGCAGGCCCGGATCGCCTCCTGGGATGGCAGGCACTCCAAAGCCGGGATGGCAGGCACTCCATGGCAGGGCGATCAGCTGGGGAACGGCTGGGGTGAGAGCGGGTGGAGGCCTGCAGCCTCTGATCGTCTGCTGCTTTGCTCTGTGCTCCTGCAGCGGCGGTTGGGTCCGCTTTGTCATCCTCTGGTCTGGGTCCATTGGGCCATTTCATCTTGGGATCCTTCCTCTCTTGAGGATGTCAGCCTCTATCTTGGTTCGCACCTTGTCTTCTTGAATTTAATTTTATTTTAGTGGTAATTTTATTTTATTATAAATTGTATTATAAAAATATAATAAATTATATTATATTATAATTTCAATATATTATAATGTCTATATACTGTATACTATAATATAATAATTATGATATTAATACTAATAATATATGAATATTTCTTGATATATTAATATGTTAATATTAATGATGTGTAATATATAGTAAATATAGTAAGTAAATAAATAAATAATGTAGATGAGAATGTAGTTCAGCCTTTAGGTGCGGCCCTCCATAATATTTTTTGGCTCTCGTGTGGCCCCTTGGAAAAAATAATTGCCCACCCCTGTCCTACATTGTGGCTTACCTAAAATCACCAGGAAGACATTGATGACCAAAAAGGCTGCAGCGCCCGCTGTGAATCCCACGTGGCTCCTTGCATCCATCTCCAGGAGGGTTCCTGAAAGGAGCAACACAGTTGAAGGTTGCAAGCTAGTCTCCTGGGGACTGATGTTTTGCAGTCCTCTGCTGTCTTTGAGCAGGCTTTTGATGGGAAATTATGCACAATTGGATGTAGCCAGACTGCACTTCCCAGCATCCCTTATATAGGACTGCTGGGGTTTGTAGTCAGGCCCGGATTAACTGTTTTTGGCACCCTAGGCCACACTTTGGATGCCCCGCCATGTTCCTGGGTACCACGCATGCGCGGCAGCGGCCCTGGGGGCTTTCCTTCCTTCCTCCTTCTCGGAGAAGGAAGAGGAAGGAAGGGTCTCCCCCGGGTGGCCATTGGGGGAGACCCCAGGAACATGGCGGAGGCAGAGGCCGTGGCGCACGCCCTCCCTCCCTCCTGCTGCGCATGCCCGGCTTCCCTCGCCCTCTGGTTGCAGGAGAGGCACTCCATTGGCCGCAGACGACAACGCCGAAAAGGGGCGGGTGCAGGATGCTGGGGTGAAGGCAACCGGGGCGCCCTCCCCACCCCCACCCCCCTGCGGTGGCCCCCACCCCCTCTCAGATGTGGTGGAAGGGGGAAGGAATGAAAGAGAGGGAGGGAGAAGGAAGGAAGAAGATAAAGGTTTTGGGGGGGGTTTTGGTTTGCGATTTGGCGCCCTGCTAGGCCTGCGCCCATAGGCCATGGCCTATGTTGGCCTTATGGGTAATCCGGGCCTGTTTGTAGTCCAGAACCACTAATAGAATAGGAAAGGGTATTGTTTTCACCTGCAAATCGGAGCCAGGTCCACGTTGCCCATACGGCTGCGTAGCAGAACGGCAGGACTGGGCCGAACCGCCGCCCTCTTTGGACCTGCAGCCTGCAGATGTAGAGCTGGAAGATGGCTCCTGGGATCAGGACGGAGGGGATGCTGAGGTGCTGCCGGTTGGGGTCGTTGAAGGTCCCCTGGATGGCAGAAAAGGCCGCTAGCCCATTGCAGGCGTAGAACAAGGCTGCGGGGAGGTCCGAGGCCACCGCCTCTTGAGGGTCCTTTGACCACTTCAGGCAACGTCTGAGGCCCATCAGCATCTCCTGGAGCTTTAAGCTGGGCATCACTTGGACCCCAATGGGGACCAAGGCTTTCTCGGCGATTGAGTTGACAAGGCTAGAAAAGGTGGCGTAGAGGGAGACGGCCACGTAGAGGCTGCAGACAACACCGAAGAAGATGTGGCCTCCGCGGAGAGGGATCTGTTGGATGGTGGAAACCATCAGGAGGATAAACAGGGAGTTCTGGAGGACCTCGAGGAGCTCTCGGTCCAAGGAGAGGAAGAGCAGGATCCAAGCCGTGGCCAGGAAGAACCAGTTGCCCACCATCCCGGCTTGGCTTAGCTGGACCGCCTCAGGTGGGAGGAACATGGTGGCCGTGAACTCCTGCCAGGCTATCACCAGCCAGTAGAGACTGTGGATGCCCAGCTTGGTGGTATGGTAGGGGTCATCTCGGAGGTAGCCATAATAGCTGGACAGAAGCTGCCCGATGGCACTGATGCTGACCCACACGGCCCCAATGTAGAAGCTCCTCATGTACCCAAAGGCGTAGAAGGCGAAGACGAAGGCCGCGGTGGACTCGCACAGGTTGCCGAGGGCCATGGGTTCGGCGTACTTGGTATTCTTCTTCTTCTCCTCTCCGGGGCTCTTGGAAGAGCCGCGGCTGGCGGATCCGAGAAGGAGCACATTGAAGAGAGGGTTCCCAAAGCCAGGGAGGACATACCTTTGGGTGACCCCTTTGAGGAGGAGGGCAACGGCGCCGTAAAGGCCGCAGACGACGATGGCAAGCTCCAAGACCCCCGAGACCACCAGAGCCCACTGGGCAAAGAGCCCCACCGCTTCGAACACCAGCGCCAGCGTGATGGCCCCAAAGACAAAGGGCATGATGTAGTTCACGGTGGCCGAGCAGAAAGAGAGGATGGCCGAGATGAAGATGTAGGCCACCAGCCCGGCTGTAGCACTTTCGGGAACGGAGGGATGGGGTGGACCGAGGGAAGAGAGGAAGGCGGAGCCGTTTGGACTGATGGTCCTGTTCTCCAGGGAGGAGTAAGCACCCCCAATGATGCGTGTGGCCCCAAAGCTGCTCCATAGACCTGCAAAGGCCAGGAAAGCTGTTCCTCCCAGGTGGTCATACTTCCGGAAGGTGAGGAGTCCGGCCAAGAGCTGAGAGAGGCCTCCGATCAGGATGAGGTGGACTCCTGGGTGGAAAGATATCAAGGAGGAGAAGGGGCTGAGAACAGGACACAACAGGCCCAGGCCAAGAAATGGCCTCAGTTTCGGGGAGAGGACCAGTGTCCAGCGTGGGGATGGGTTGCCCTGGCCGCGGACTCACCTGCCAGGATGTTCTCCACTCCCGAGGGCTGGACATTGCTGTGAACAGAGGCAAAGTTCTGGAGGCAGACCAGGAAGGCGCTGGCCACGTTGGCCAGGAGGCCGAGGACGGAGGGCTCGCTGTAGAAGACGGCCGCAAAGCCTTCGCTGCTGGCCATGAGCGCCGTTTATAAACCAAGACTGTGAGCGAGAAAAAGGAAGGATGGGGTCAGTCCGGAAGAGCCAACCTTTCTTGCAGAACCTATTAAGGAAAGGCTTTGAGAGGCTGGAGATCCTCTCTCTCTGGAACGTCTCCAAGATAAGGATTCAACCAGGCCCGGATTACCCATAAGGCCACCCTAGGCCATGGCCTAGGGCGGCAGCCATGGAGGGGCAGCAGGTTCGGACCCCCCAAAATTAAAAAAAAATTAAAAAAGGTTTGATCTTTGGGTGCTTCTGCGCCTGTGCGCAGTGCGCCATAGGCCCTAGGGCCTCTGACACATAGGCCCTAGGGCCTTGCCCCTTCCTTCCTTCACTGAAGGAAGGAGGGGCAGGCTTCCCGAGAAGGAGGCCTCCCTCCTCGCTCGCGTCGGCATCGGCCCTCCTTCCTTCAGTGAACCAGGCCCGGATTACCCATAAGGCCACCCTAGGCCATGGGGGATGGCAGGTCCGGACCCCCCAAAATTAAAAAAAATATTTTTTAATAAAAAGTTCGAACTTTGGGCGCTACTGCGCCTGCGCCCAGAGCGCCATAGGCCCTAGGGCCTCTGACACAGGTTCCCACTGCCCCCTCCTCGCTCACGTCGGCCCTGCCCCTCCTTCCTTCACTGATGGAAGGAGTAGCGGGGCCGACGCGAGCGAGGAAGAGGCAGAGGGAAGTTCACTGAAGGAAGGAGGGGCGGGGCCGATGCGTTGAGGAGGAGGCGGAGGGAAGTCCCCCCACCCCCTCCCCCCCACAAGTGCACCCCCACACATGCAGCCCCGCCCCCCGGGTGGGGGCAGCGCTTCCGGAGTGTGGCCTAGGGCGCCACAAACAGTTAATCCGGGCCTGGATTTAACCCATTGGGGAAGCCCTTCTTTGCCACCTCTGATTTCCCCATGATGTGAGTGGCATCTGCTCTCCTTAGCACAAAAGTCCCTTCTGTTTCCCTTGAGTCCATTTGGTCCAACTGGGATTTTCTACCTCTGTGTAGAATCATTGAAATATATCCCAGTTTACCCTCCCCAAAAATTAAAACCAGACTATTTTTATTTTAGACTCATGATCAGGTGCTCCGAAGGGGTTTCCCCCACTTTTTCCTCGGCCAGACTTTTCCCGAGACCACGAAAGGCTGGAATTGGCACTCAGCAGCTGACGGCTCTTTGGCCTCCAGCCACCCAAAACACCCAAATATCCCTTCTGGAGGGAATCTGGGAAGGTCAAAGAGGCTTTTGAGCTGAGGTTGGGTGGCCATCTGTCTGGCAGAAGAAGGTTGGACTAGAATCCCTTCGGGTGCCAAGATTCAATAATAATAATAATAATAGAATTGATAATAATAATATTGATGACAGAGTATCCTCCTCTGGAGATCTTTAAGCAGAGGCTGGGTGGCCATTTCCCTGGAGTGGTTTGATTGAGGAGGTTTGTCCTTGCTTTGCTCTGAGGCTGAGAGAGTTGCCCTGTGGGTCTCTATGGCTGAGTGAAAGGGTCATCGGGTGCCATTGCATTGAATGCTATGGCTCATTGCGGCAAAATCTTGTGAAATGTACTTATTGTTGTCATTATTTGCATCCCACCTTTCCCCCCCATAAAGACTTCAGGCTGTTAACAACCACACCAGTTTACATTTAATGTACCCTAAAATCATAACAGTAAATAAAGAACATCACTCAAAAACAGGGGAACTCCAGACAAGAAACAATCAGGGACGGCTAACCACCTCTCGACAAAGGATTCCCTCAGGCAGTAAGTCAGGTTGCTAACAACCTGTTAGAGTTCTTAAATTTTTTACATTTCCAAAATCCTGGGGCACACCACCAACCAAAATGACACAAAATGACACTCTAACACAGTCATACATATAGTTAATATGTTTTTAAATGTATTTACACACTCAGTGTGAAACCTGGGCCTGTTTCCATGAACACAACATAGATATCCTGGCAGGAATGGCAGAAAGACACACACAAAGGTCTGGGAGTTACAGTTCACCCGCAATCAAAGAGCATTCTGAACTCCACCAATGATGGAATGGAATCAAACTTCCCACACAGAACTCCCATAACCAAGAGAAAATGCTATAAGAGTTTGCTGGGCATTGACCTTGAGTTTTGGAGTTGTAGTTCGCCTACATCCAGAGAGCACTGTGGACTGAAACTGATCAGGGACCAAACTTGGCATGAATACTCAATATGCCCAAATGTGAACACAGATGGAGTTTGGGGAAAATAGATCTTGACATTTGGGAGTTGCAGTTTCTGGGATTTATAGTTAACACACAATCAAAGAGCATCCTGAACTCTTGCAACAATGGAATTGAACCAAACTTGGCATATTGAACTCTCATTACCAACAGAAAGTACTGAAAGGGTTTGCTTGGGAATTGACCTTGAGTTTGGTGAAGAAAGGGTATTGGAGGTTCCAATTTCCCACGGCCCACCCGACGATCGCTCTCGGCACACTACTGTGCCACGGCACACTGGTTGGGAAACTGGTTGGGAAACTGGTTGCCATAGAGACTTCAGGCTGTTAACAACCACACCAGTTTACATTTAATGTACTCTAAAATCATAGCAGTAAATAAAGAGCATCACTCAAAAGCAGGGGAACTCCAGACAAGGAACAATCAGGGACAGCTAACCACCTCTCGATAAAGGATTCCCACGGGCAGTAAGTCAGTTCTTAGAGCATCGGGAATGCCTTTGAATGCACAGCCTACCTTGAAAGTCCGGGTATTCTCCTTCTTTGGATGACTTCGAATAAAGGTGAGGTGGCCCTTCAGTGGTGGACGGTAGCAAGGTCCTGGTTCCTAAGCCTGACCTGTAAGAAAAAGTCAGAAAACATGGAAAATGTATATAATATAGAGATATCTTAATCTGTTCCATGACTTCTCTCCATAAGAAAGAGATGTCAGTCCAAAGTTTGATTCCAGTTTCTTTTTCCACCTCTTCCTGACCCCCCCCCCTGCAAATCGAGGTCCCCCCAGGAGCCTCACAATTGGTCCCTTTGACCCTTTGACCCTTGGAGAGTGTCACGTCCACCACAGAGTGCTATATTGGCTACTCAGGTGCGAGGCATGCGAAGCAGGAAAGCAGCAAGAAGGAAGTCAAGGTGAGTAGTAGGTAAGGGTCACCGCATTCAAGTCAGACCTGCCGGCCTCTTCTGTCCGGACGCAGAGAGGTCTCCTCTTCTCTGGCCATTTCTTGGTTGCTAATCAGTTTTTATGGTCGCCTTCGGAGGCGGGGAGGAGCCTGGGAGGACGGAGGCCTCATTTCTTGGCAATGTCACCTGTGGGGCATTTCCCTCCCTGGTGTTTCCTGGTCTCCTGCCCCCCAGGTGTGGTTCTGGACCATCCACACCCACTGCTTCCGGAGGCGGAGAGGGGTTTCCCACCGTTTCAGGGGTCCCCTCCCATGGGTTGTGTCACCGGCCTCCTCGGGTGTCACGGGCCACCCCCGAAACCTGGATGGAGATAAAAGCCCCGGCTCTACCAAACCCCTTCAGACACCACAGCATCCTTCTGGAAGCAGCACCAGCACCAGCGCCACTTCTCTGCTGAGACTCACCGAGGACAGACACCAGGATGGTCTACACAACCCTGAAGGTAAAGCCCGGCTGCTCTCCTCCTTGCCTAAAAGCCTTTCCTTCCCTTCCTTTGCAGTATTGGCTTCTGCAAACGGAAAAGTCTTCTCTATGGGGCAAGCCAAAGGACCTCTGGGTTTTCCCTGGCACCTGCTCCTCTATTTCTTTCTATCCTTTCTGTGGGATGCTTGGAGTCCACCAAAGCTTGTGGCCAAACGAAACGTCTGAATCCTTTCACTGTCCCTTGTTTATTTATTTGCTAGCTTGGGGACCCGGCGGTGCCCGGCTTATTTGAGAAACATATTAGTTGGCCTGTAGTAATTATTTATGTGGCTCGCAGTGGTGTGAGGAAGTTAGTGAAGGCACTGCAAGTCCCATCGTCCATGGTGTACCCTCTCCCAAAGTGCAGCAGGATGTAGAGTGGGCCATGGAGGGTCTGTGTGCCAAGTGTGGTCTGTATTGGTGAATGGATGAGGGTTGCATTGTTTTTAGGAAGTGAGTGAAGGTACTTCAAGTCCCATCATCCGTGGTCCATCTCACACAAAACTGCACCAGGATGTAGAGTGGGTCATGAGGGCTCTGTGTGCCAAGTTTGGTCTTGATCCATCATTATTGGGAGTTGTAGTGGTATCATGAAATAACTGAAGGTACTGCAAGTCCCATCATCCATGGTCTGCCCTCCTCTAAACTGCAGTAGGATGTAGAGTGGGTCACTGGGGCTCTGTGTGCCAAGTGTGGTTTTTATAGGTGTTTGTTGGGGGCTGCAGTGGTCTGTGGCAGCAGAGGGGTGTGAAAGTACTACAAATCCCATCATCTATTGTCATCCCATCCCCCCCCCCGGCAAACCTCACCAGGACGTGAAGGGAGTCATGGGGGTGATGTGTGCCAAGTGTGGTCTCGATCAGTAATTGGATGAGGGTCGCAGCGGACTTGGGAAGTGAGTAGCGGTACTTCAAGTCCCATAATCCATGGTCCACCCTCCTCCAAAGTGCACCAGGACGTAGAGTGGGTAATGGGGATGTGTGTGCCAAGTGTGGTCTGTATTGGTCCTTTTAGGTGGCCGCAGTGGTCTGTGGGAACCAAAGTGTTTGAATGTACTACAAATCCCATAATACGTGGTCCATCTCCCCCAAACGGCACCAGGACGTAAAGGGGGTCAGAGGGGTTATGTGTACCAAGTTTGGTGCAGGTCTATCACCCACGCTGGTCGTTGTGGCATGTGAAAGTGGCAGCCAATCAGAACGCTGCCACATACATACATACATACATACATACATACATACATACATACAAACCCACAAACATTCCGCTTTATTATATATAGAGATGTATTATTTATTTCCACAATTTCTACCCCACACTTCTCACCCCGGGGGGGGGGGGGGACTCAGAGTGGCCTAACTATGGCAACAATTTGATGCCAAAAACATAGTATACATATAATAGAAAACCAAAAACAGTCAAAATTAAAATACATTAAAATACAATTAGCATTATATACATTCACCTAAGTTAAAAACAGTATGCCGTCCATAATAGAAGCATTGGGCCATGTCCACCAGTTTGCCATTTCAAACCAGTTTGCCATTAGCAATCGTGCTAATGTGCAAACGCCTGGTCCCATGTATAGAGCTTTAAAGGTCAAAACCAGCACTTTGAATTGAGCTCGGAAGTGGACAGGCAGCCAGTGGAGCTGACACAACAAGGGGTGGTATGCTCCCTGTATGTCGCTCCAGTTAGTAATCTGGCTGCCGCCCGCTGGACTAACTGCAGTTTCCGAACTGTCTTCAAAGGCAGCCCCACGTAGAGTGCGTTGCAGTAATCTATTCGGGATGTGACCTGTTTAGTTCTGGAACAAGTTGACAAGCCTCTGGGCGATTTCCATTAAAGTCTCTGTGATGCGGCAGCAAAAAAGGCCAATGGGATTTTGGCCTGCATTAATAGGAGCCGAGTGCCCAGATCAGGGGGGGTGCTCACACCTTTTCAGCATGTGAGCTACTTATACAACAACCAAGTCACAATGATCTCCCTCCCCACGACTCAGAGAGCCATAAAAGCAAAATATTTGGAAATGTATTTCAGTGGAAGCCATATAATACATTTTAAAGCTGAATTCAAGTAAATTTGAGTACAATAAGCCCCTGAATTTATTCATAATAATAATGATGATGATATTCATTCAGCCTCTGTTACTACTATTACTAATAATAACAACAACAACAAGAACAATAGGTTCCTAGAGTAGAAGGAGACCTCCAAGGGCCTTCCAGTCCAACCTCCTTCTGCCATAAGGGAAAAACACAATCAAAGCATTCCTCACAGATGGCCATTCAGCCTCTGGTGATAATAATAATAATTATTTATTTATTTATTTACTTCATTTCTATTCACTTACTTTTTCTTCTACACTGGTCGCTTCTGCCGCCATTTTGATCCGAGGACAGTACACTATCCTGGACAGCACACTAGTCCAGGATAGTGGACTAGTGATCCTGGACAGCACACTAGTGTGCCACGGCACACTGGTTGGGAAACAATGCTATAAGGGACTTCTTCGGTGCCACTTTTTCTAACCAAGCCAACCTTCCCCAGGCTCAGAAGTGTTGTGCTTTGCTCTGCAGCCTTTCTCCCCACACCCAGGTTGACTCACCCCCTGAGACCACGGTTTCCTTTTTGCTTCCTGATGCATGGCTGCTCCAACAGTTCCAACAGTTTCAAACAGAGAATTATTATTATCAGAGGAATGGATGGGGTTGGGGTGACCACTGACCACGTGTGGGTGACCTTCTCCTTTCCTCCTTTCCTCCTAGAGCTCCCACAAAGTGTTCGCTGCCTCCAGACAGGCCCACAAAGTGGCCACCAAAGGTACGTCTCTCTCCTGATGTGAGGCACTAACATTATTATCCTATTATGTGAATCTCATGTGCACCCTAATTTTGGCAAGGTAATTTAGCCATAAGAGTGAGTGTTAGATTGGAGTAAATATATAGCATATCCCAGGAGTCCCCTTGGGGAGTGAGGGCATATATAAAGCATATATAAAGTATTATTATTATTGTTAGTAGTAGTAGTAGTAGTAGTACTATATTGACACTCTTTTTTCTCCCTTGGCAGCCCGGGAGAGAGTTGCTCTGGAGGAGACGGTCACCGGCACCTTCGCCGCCTTCATTCACGGCGTCCGCCCCGACCTCTTGTCCGAAATGGTGCGCCACCGGAGCAAGCGCATGATCCTGGACAGCATTGGGGTGGGGCTGGTGGGCAGCACGACCCACGTCTTTGACATCGCCCTCCACTTTTGCCAGGTAAGGACCAGACCATTCGGATGCCCACAGACACTAGTGGTCAAGGGTCTGTGCAAACCAAGGCCCAAGAGGAGCTGAAAAAGAAACTGAATGCGGGGAAGGCACGTCCTGAGCTTCTCTTCCTTCTTTCCTTCCTTCCTTCCTCCTGGACAGGAAACCTTCTCTTCCAGCCCAGTGAGCTCTGTTTACGGGAGGAAAGGTCTCAAGATGTCTCCTCCTCTGGCTGCGTTTGCCAACGGAGTGGCGGTAAGGCGTTCTCCACCCTTTCGGGAGTGGGAAGGTTGGTCGGGCGATGTCAGAAGGAGCCTCAGATGGGCACAGCACGCAGTTCCCAAGTTACAAACACCCGACTTACCAAACGACTTATAGTTACCCACCTCCGGGCACGCGCAGCAGGAGGGCGCCTCCTCCGACATGTTCCTGGGTGCCACGCATGCCTGGCAGCAGCCCTGGGGGCTTCCCTTCGCCTCCTCCTCCTCCTCCTCCTCACGCCCTCCTTCCTTGACAACATTTTTTTTGGTCCATGTGAACTGCGCCCCCCCCCCCCTTGGCTTGCGCCCCTAGGCCATGGCCTAGGGTGGCCTTATGGGTAATCCGGGCCTGTCCAGCAGCGTGCAAAAGAATGAGGAAATGCCCCATCAGTGTCACAAGTGGGTGATGAAGTGGGGACTCTGGGAACTAAAAAGGTGGGTTTGACATGCCTGAGATGCACCAGAGGTAGGGAAACTGAGTCCGACCCTCTTGCCTGACCGGCCTTCTGACCTGTGTCTTCTGCATTCTGCAGTCCCACTCCATGGACTTTGATGACACCTGGCACCCGGCCACACACCCTTCGGGAGCCGTCCTGCCGGCCCTCCTGGCCGCCTCTCAGATGCTGCCGGCCTCCTCCAGGCCCTCCGGCCGCGACTTCCTCCTGGCCTTCAACGTAGGCATCGAGGTCCAGGGCAGGCTCCTGCGCTTCTCCCGAGAGGCCAGCAACATCCCGAAAAGGTACGGCCCTTTTGTGTCCTCCTGTCCGTGGACACGGCAACTTTGGGGTGCTTTAGGTGAAGGGGGGCCATCCTTGGCTATTTTGGAAACAGGGGACATTCATGTCCTGGGACAAGGGAGGTGGGAGGCGTTTGCAGAGGCCCACAAAACAACAGATACAACTAGGTCTGGTTTTTGCAGAAAGCAAGGGCCACGTCGCCCACTTTCAAGGCCACAAAATACCAGGAAGGCAGATCTACCTACCAACTGACCAACTGTAGAACTAGTCATTTCAAAGCAGATATATAAACCCTGTTGGTCGTGGGAGTTCTGTGTGCCAAGTTTGGTTCAGTTCCATTGTTGGTGGGGTTCAGAATGCTCTTTGATTGTAGGTGAACTATAAATCCCAGCAACTACAACTCCCAAATGTCATGGTCTATTTTTCCCAAACTCCACCAGTGTTCACATTTGGGCATAATGAGTATTTGTGCCAAGTTTGGTCCAGATCCATCATTGTGTGAGTCCACAGTGTTCTCTGGATGTAGGTGAACTACAACTCCCAAATTCAAGGTCAATGCCCACCAAACCCTTCCAGTATTTTCTGTTGGTCATGGGAGTTATGTATGCCAAGTTTGGTTCAATTCCATCGTTGGTGGGGTTTAGAATGCTCTTTGATGGTAGGCAAACTATAAATCCCAGCAACTACAACTCCCAAATGTTGAGATCTATTTTCCCCAAACTCCACCAGTGTTCACATTTTGGCATAATGAGTATTTGTGCCAAGTTTGGTCCAGATCCATCATTGTTTGAGTAGGTGAACTACAACTCCCAAATTCAAGGTCAATGCCCACCAAACCCATCCAGTATTTTCTGTTGGACGTGGGAGTTCTGTGTGCCAAGTTTGGTTCAGTTTCGTTGTTGGTGGGGTTCAGAATGCTCTTTGATGCTAGGTGAACTATAAATCCCAGCACCTACAACTCCCAAATGTCATGGTCTATTTTCCCCAAACTCCACCAGTGTTCACATTTGGGCATAATGAGTATTTGTGCCAAGTTTGCTCCAGATCCATCATTGTTTGAGCCCACAGTGCTCTCTGGATGTAGGTGAACTACAACTCCCAAATTCAAGGTCAATGCCCACCAAACCCTTCCAGTATTTTCTGTTGGTCGTGGGAGTTGTATGTGTCAAGTTTGGTTCAGTTCCATTGTTAGTGGAGTTCAGAATGCTGTTTGATTGTAGGTGAACTACACATCCCAGCAACTACAACTCCCAAGTGAGAAAACCCTCTAATTGTTTCAATCTCCTTTTCATGACTGTTTAATCGGTCATTCTGGCCTCTCCCTTGACCCTTCTGGCCTTTCCCTCCTAGGTTCCACCCTCCTTCCGTGGTGGGCACCCTGGGCAGCGCTGCAGCCACCGCCAAGCTCCTCTCCCTCGATGCTGCCCGGTGCGGCCACGCTTTGGCCATCGCGGCCTCGTTGGCTGGGGCGCCCATGGCCAACGCTGCTACCTCAGCCAAGCCCTTCCACGTTGGCAATGCCACGCGCCTAGGGCTGGAGGCCGCGCTACTGGCCGCCCGGGGGATCGAGGCCAATCCCCGCATCCTGGACGACGTCCCTGGCTGTGCCGGGTTCAGCGCTTTCTACGGCGACTACGATCCCAGGCCACTGGCCCTGCAGGCGGAGGGCCACGAGTTCCTCCTCGAGGAGCAGGACATCGCCTTCAAGAGCTTCCCGGCCCACCTGGGCATGCACTGGACGGCGGAAGCGGCCCTCTCAGCCAGGAACCTCTTGGTCAACCATTACGGGCACTTCTCTCCCTCGGACGTCCGTACCATCATCCTGAGGGTCCCCGTCTCCAAGTACATCAACCGTCCCTTCCCGGAGTCAGAGCACGAGGCCCGGCACTCCTTCCAGTTCAACGCCTGCGCGGCTCTTCTGGACGGCGAGGTGGGCATCTCCTCCTTCCACGACCACCAGGTCCGGCGCCCGGAGCTGGCCCAGCTCCTGTCCAAGGTGGTGGTGGAGCACCCAGAGGACAACCCGGCCAGCTTTGAGAAGATGTACGCGGAGGTGGCCCTGGCCCTGAAGGACGGGGACGTCCTGACGGGGCGCTGCGACACCTTCTACGGCCACTGGAGGAGGCCCCTGAGCAGGGAGTCGCTCCTGAGGAAGTTCCGGTCCAACGCTTCCCAGGTGCTTCCTCAAGACAAGGTCGAGAGCATCGTCCAAATGGTGGACGGCCTGGAGAGTCTCTCCGACGGCGCGTTGCTGGCCTCGTGCCTGTAGAACAGCGGGGGGCCTCGGCTCCAACGCGGAACAGGCTCAACGTTTCAAGGACGCGGCCTTCTCCTATTTTCAATGATGACGACGAATAATGTGAATCTTGCACCTGATATTATTTATTTATCACCCTCTGTTTCCTTTCAGGGATTCAATTTCCCTTGTTCTGCTGGTCAGACAAAAATCGAGCGCTTAAGAGGTCCGATTCATATGGAACTATATGACAATGTCACCCCCACCCCCACCCAAAAACTCCCGAATTTTAAATCACCTGGTTTAATTTTGCTTTATTATTATCACACCTCAGATTTGAGAAGCTGGTGCTGACATTTCAATCACAAAGCAACTTTGGATATTATCTAATATCTATATATATAAAAAGAGAGCTGTCATCCTAAGTAGCCTATAGAGAGCAAAGCCACACAAGGCAGACACGCCAAATCAGCCCACATACACACAAAACCCCACGGGGTATGTTTACCACCCCCCCCCAAAATTAAAAAAATTAAACAACACGACTAAAAATACGAAAAAACAATTGGACTACAACTCCCATGATCCCCACGCCACCCACCCTTTGGCAGTTTAGAGTGTCGGAATGTTGGTGGTGCTGGCCAATTAGAGGCATTATGCAAATACTCCCTCAGTTAGAATGTAGAGGCTGGGATCCACCCGCCTCTGGCAGTTTAGAGTGTTGGAATGTTGGTGGTGGTGGCCAATTAGAGGCATTATGCAAATACTCCCTCAGTTAGAATGTAGGGGCTGGGAGCCACCCACCTCTGGCAGTTTAGAGTGTTGGAATGTTGGTGGTGCTGGCCAATTAGAGGCATTATGCAAATACTCCTCAGTTAGAATGTAGAGGCTGGGATCCACCCGCCTCTGGCAGTTTAGAGTGTTGGAATGTTGGTGGTGCTGGCCAATTAGAGGCATTATGCAAATACTCCCTCAGTTAGAATGTAGAGGCTGGGATCCACCCGCCTCTGGCAGTTTAAAGTGTCGGAATGTTGGTGGTGCTGGCCAATTAGAGGCATTATGCAAATACTCCCTCAGTTAGAATGTAGAGGCTGGGATCCACCCGCCTCTGGCAGTTTAGAGTGTTGGAATGTTGGTGGTGCTGGCCAATTAGAGGCATTATGCAAATACTCCCTCAGTTAGAATGTAGAGGCTGGGATCCACCCGCCTCTGGCAGTTTAAAGTGTTGGAATGTTGGTGGTGCTGGCCAATTAGAGGCATTATGCAAATACTCCCTCAGTTAGAATGTAGAGGCTGGGATCCACCCCCCACCCCGGTAGTTTAGAGTGTCGGAATGTTGGTGGTAGGGAGGGAGGGAGAAGAGGCAGGAGGACAGAGAGAAGAGAAAAGCTGAGGGATGAGGGAGAGAGGGAAGAAAGGAAGTATAAAACGCAGGAAGGGATGTTACTGTAGGTCTTTGCCACATGTATATGTACACACGTATGTACATATAGACATGCACACATACACACATATATACATGCACTGAAATATACACATGCACACATACATACACACATCTGTACTTACACACATCTACACATATACACGCATATACATATACAAAAACACACATATACATAAGTACACACATATACATGCATATACATATACACATATACATAAGTACACACACATATACACACACACATGTACACATAGACACAAATCCATATATATACATACATACACACACAAAACACACACACATATATATAGACTGGGACATAAGAAAGAGAAAAAGCCACAGCAGCGCGTGGCCGGGTTCAGCTAGTTAAGTGTAAAAAGTTAAAGGTTTCCCCTTGACGTGAAGTCTAGTCATCTCCATTTCTAAGCCGAAGAGCCAGCATTGTCCATAGACACCTCTAAGGTCATGTGGACAGCATGAGTGCATGGAGTGCCGTTCTTTTCCCGCCGACGCGGTACCTATTGATCTACTCACATTTGCATGTTTTCGAACTGCTAGGTTGACAGAAGCTGGGGCTTACAGTGGGAGCTCACCTCGCTCCCTGGAATCGAATTGGAAGTTCAGCAGCTCAGCGGTTTAACCTGCTGCACCACCGGGGGCTCCTATATTAAGTGTATTTATTCTCAAAAATCAGGAGCTTTTGGTAGGAAGGAAGATGCTGAAAGGCCGTGAAGCCTGACTTGACCAAAGACACTTTCCCCAACTGCTTCCCTTTTAATTTCCCTTTTTTCCTGTCTTGCATTGCTAGTGATCCATGTTCTTAAATTATGAAATATATTTATAAATCATTTGTAAGGATGAAGAAAACTCAATAAAACATTTCTAGTTTGTCTTATCGAGTTGACTTTCAATATATGTTTTTTCCAACGAAACTGCACCTGACAGTTCATCTATATATATAAAAATGCTGTTGTTGTCATTAGTACCTTAAAAACAGAAAAACTATGGGGCCAATACCCACCAAATTTGGCAGCAAAACGTCTCACAACACAAGGTGTGACCAACAATCAAAAAAATCCCCCCAAAGAAACCCTCAAAATTCATTAAATTAACAAAATACAGATCCTCTGTAATCCCGCTCTGGCCCCGCCCCCTCTTCCTCGCCACACTCCCCCCTCCTTCCCTCTAGCGAGCGTTCCTGCCTTCCTTCTTTCCCTTTGGCAAGGAAGGGGGATGTGGAGGAGGGGTAAAAAGGGGCCCCGCCCCCTGCTCCGGTCCCATCCCTTACTCCAGCCCCGTCCCCGCCTCTTCCCCGCTCTGGTCATCCCATGACCAACAGAAAACACTAGAAGGGTTTGGTGGGTATTGACCTTGAGTTTTGGGAGTTGTAGTTCACCTACATCCAGAGAGCACTGTGGACTCAAACGATGATGGATCTGGACCAAACTTGGCACGAATACTCCATATGCTCAAATATGAACACTGGTGGAGTTTGGGGAAAATAGACCTTGATGTTTGGGAGTTGCAGTTACTGGGATTTATAGTTCAACTACAATCAAAGAGCATTCTGAACCCCAGCAATGATATAATTGGGCCAAACTTCCCACACGGAAGCCCATGCGCAACAGAAAATATTGTGTTCCCTGGTGATCTTTGGCCACCCTTCTGTCCCGACCCCCAGGTTGAGAAATTACCTATGGGTAATCCGGGCCTGACACACACACACACACACACACGTATTTGACAGATATAGTACTGTAGATTTGAAAGGGAGCCCTAAAGAAGGACAATAATATGTTGCATGTTCCAGTGTAGACAAACCAGGCAATCTCCACATCAACATTGACAAAGAAACCACAAGAAATGCTTTTTACCCACAAGCATAAAGAAATTACACAGATTAGAAACCAACACTTTCTTATTACTTTATTTTCCAGGACACCAGGCTGGGCCACAGCAACGCCCGGCAGGGGACGGCTAGTATATTTACAGGTCCTTCTCAAAAAATTAGCATATAGTGTTCAAGTTCATTATTTTCCATAATGTAATGATAAAAATTAAACTTTCATGTATTTTCGATTCATTGCACACCAACTGAAATATTTCAGGTCTTTTTTTTGTTTTAATACTGATAATTTTGGCACACATGTCTCAAAAAATTAGCATATTCCATCCGACCAAATATGCTAATTTTTTGAGACAGTATTTTTGGGTCTGATTTCCCGCAAGAATCCGCCACTGTTGGCAGGGCCAAGTGGAAAGGGAGTGTTGGACTCCTTCTCTCTCTCTCTCTCTCTCTCTCTCTCTCTCTCTCCCTCTCTCCCTCTCTCCCTCTCTCTCTGGTAGTCTTTTGAACACGGCACGGCTGCCATCTAATGGTGAACCACTGAAGGCTATGGGTGGAGAGAAAGAATGGCTGCAATGCAGACTCCCTCTGGGGCTTTGCACTCTCTGCAAGTGGACGTTGCCTTGCAGGATTGTGGCCTGCATCAAGAGGGGCCTCGTGCCTCGGTCCAGGGAAGTCACGCTGCCCAAGCTCTATTCTGACTTGCTCAGACCACGTTCCCGGGAATCCCACTGTGTCCAGTTCTGGGCACCACAATTGAAGGGAGGTGTTGACTCTAAGCTGGAATACTGTGTCCAGAGGAAGAGGGCGACTCAAATGACCAAGGGTCTGGGGAACAAGCCCTATGAGGAGTGGCTTAAAGCAGTCTTTCTCAACCAGTGTGCCGTGGCACACTAGTGTGCCGTGACGGACCTCCTGCTGTGCCGCGAGAAAAGCTCTCTGCCCCCCTTCCTCCCCCCCTCCTGCCGAACTCCTGCTGCTTGAGGGAGGAGGAGGAAGGGCCGGGCAGTGGCGAAGAAAAAGAAGAAGGGGCCGTGGCGCCGCCTCCTTCGGCCATTTCCCCAGCCAGCCTCCAATCCGCCATGACTCCCACCATGACTCTCGCCCCTCGCTCTCTGAAGCCGCGTGGAGGAGAAGCCCTGCCCACTGAAGCCCATCCACTGCTCATGCTCCCCCGGCTTCGGCACTCCCAGCAGCTGCTCCAGCCTTGAGGGGGCAGTGCCAAGCCAGCATTGTGCTGGCTCTGGCACTGCTGGCTTGGCACTGCCCCCTCAAGGCTGGAGCAGCTGCTGAGAGAGGTGAAGCCAGGGGTAGGGGGTGGGGCATGGCACAGCTTGGCTCCACCCCCTCCCCAGCTTTGGCACTCCCAGCAGCTGCTCCCAGCAGGCCACCAACCACCAGCCGTTCTTTACTGTGTTAGAGTGTCATTTTGTGTCATTTTGGTCAGTGGTGTGCCCCTGGATTTTTTTAATGTTAAAAGTGTGCCACGGCTCAAAAAAGGTTGGGAAACACTGGCTTAAAGAGCTGCTGGCAGGCCGGGATTACCCATGAGGCCAACCTAGGCCCAGGCCCGGATTACGGAAGTTTGCCGCCCTAGGCCAGCCTCGTCCTCTGCGCCCCGCCCCCTACCTTCAGTCAAGGGAGGAGGGCGGGGAGAGGAGGGGAAAGAGGTGCCTCCCGCCGCACGCACATGCGCGGCAGGGGTTCCTCCGCCTCTTTCCCCTCCTCTCCCCGCCCTCCTCCCTTCAATCAAGGGAGGAGGGTGGGTGAGGAGAAAGAGGCGGAAAGATGCCTGCAGCGCATGCGTCAAGCGGTGGGAGCGCCTCCTTTCTCCTCCTCGCCCGCCCTCCTCCCTTGATTGAAGGAAGGAGGGCAGGGAGAGGAGGGAAAGATGTGCCTCCCGCCACGCGCGCATGCGCACTTTTTGATTTTTTAAAAAAAACTTTTTGGGGGGTCCGGATCCGCTGCCCCCCCAAATCCGCCGCCCGAGGCCATGGCCTCGGGTGGCCTTATGGGTAATCCGGGCCTGCCTAGGCCATGGCCTAGGGGCGCAAGCCGAGGGGGGCGCAATTCACGGACCAAAAAAAAAGTTAATTTAAAAAAAACCGTGGCCAGCCCTTGGGAATGGCGGGAGTTGAAGCACAAAGTCCCTGGAGGGAGGGAGGGAGGGCCGAGCCTGGACTCAAGGCAGGACACAGGGCGAGGAGCAGCAGCAGCGGCGGCGGCGGCTTCTCGCCCTTCCTCCCTCCCTCCTCCCCGCTACTCAGCCGGGGGCGGAGCCTCCCAGGGTGACGTCACTCCCTCCCTCCTCCTCCGCCAGGCCCGCCTTCCTTGTTTGCTTTGTCGCCTCCCCGGGTGACGTCACTCCTTCCTTCCCTCCCTGGGAGGCGGGGAGTGGGCGGGGCCAGGAGTGAGTCCTCCGAGCTCGCCTCCTGGCCCCGCCTCCCGTCTTGTGACACCCATCGATCAAAGCTGAAGAGCGGCAGCAGGCCAATCGGGGGGGCCTCCCTCCCTCCTGGGCGGGCGTGGCACCGCGGACTCGGCCAATAGGAAGGCGAGGGCCTGCTTGGAGGCGGAAGCCCACGGAGGGGGGTTCTCCCTGTGCCACAGATTGCAACCAAGAAGGAGGAGGGGCCCTGAAGGAGACAGAGATGGGTAGGTGTCTCTCTCTCTATCTCCAGGGAGGCCCCCCCTGAAGGAAGGAAGGCTCCCCCAGGCCTCTCCCCAATACTCTCCCTCCCTGGGGCGCGGGGATCCTAATCAGATGGCCACCCCGCCACAGCCCCCAAGCCCCCGGGGGAGGAAGGAAGGAAGGAAAGGCAGGCGCGGCTTGGGCCCCACCCTCCCTTCCCGGATCACAAACAACAACGTTCAGTGCCGGTAGTAGGGGGGGGGGGCGTAATTCCACAAGTGTGGCCTAGGGCGCAAAAAGGTGTTAATCCGGGCCTGCTTCAAACTACAAGAAAGGAGATTCCACCTGAACAGGAGGAAGAACTTCCCGACCGTGAGAGCCGTTCAGCAGTGGAACTCTCTGTCCCAGAGTGCGGTGGAGGCTTCTTCTTTGGAGGCTTTTAAGCAGAGGCTGGATGGCCATCTGTCGAGGGTGCTTTGAATGTGCTTTTCCTGCTTCTTGGCAGAGTGAGGTCGGACTGGATGATGGCCCACCCGGTCTCTTCCAATCCTCGGATTCTATGATTCTTTGATTTCAAATCAAACTTTGCAAGCTCAGTTCCTTGAATGGGTTCAGTACCTTGGGCAACCCCTTTAATGTTCTGACTAAATCCCAGAACGGATTTTCAAAGGTCCCACTACCCACAAATCAAACTAGAACTGAGCATAGATGATATTTTCAGACCTCAAAACGGGACGGACGGACTTTGCTGATCCAGAGAGGAGTTGACTATGGCTCTAACTCTTTGCCGTAGTTGGAGACTTCTAGCAGGTTCTGGTCAGGATCTCGGAAGTAAACAGACCTTATTGGGCCCATTGCCCCTGTTCTGGACACCGGACCTTCTTCAATTTTGACCCCACAGGCCTGCAAGCAAGGAAACGGAAGGCTATTATTATTATTATTATTATTTGCCATCCCCTGCCACACGTTGCTGTGGTCCAGTCTATGTATATGTGTTTTGTGTGTATATATATGTTTGTATGTGTATGTATATCTTTGTGTATATGTGTATATATGTGGTTTTGCGCATGTGTTGTAATTTTTAAAAAACCTTTTGGCTTTTTAAGTCCCTTCCGCTGTGTTTTTCCGTGTTTTTCTGAGTGATGGTCACTCGTTGGCCTGAGAGGTGTCTTGTGTCCAAATTAGGTGTCCATTCGTCCAGTGGTTTTTGAGTTATGTTCATCCCACAAACGAACAGAGCATTTTTGTTTATATAGATGATGATGATTATTATTATTATTTCTGTTTGTGTCCCACTTCCCCCCCCCCCCCCAAAGAACTGGATCCAAAGCAGCTCAATCTATTTATCTATCTATATAATAAAAGAGAATGTTTGTATCTATGTATGTATGTGTGTGTGTTTGTGGATATGTGCCAGCTTTCTGATTGGTTGCCACTGTGGGATTATTTGCATAACACCTCTGATTGGCCAGCACCATCAACATTCCGAAACTCTAAAGTGGCAGAGGGGGGTAAGGAAAAGCCCTGAGGCAGTCAGACATGGTGGCAGTTTAAGGTCAACACACTTTGCGGCCCCCAACAATGACAGAACAAGACCAAACTTGGCACACAGAACCCCCCAACACCCACTCTACATCTTGGTGCAA
Source organism: Anolis apletophallus (assembly GCA_030556195.1). Taxonomy (NCBI): domain Eukaryota; kingdom Metazoa; phylum Chordata; class Lepidosauria; order Squamata; family Anolidae; genus Anolis; species Anolis apletophallus. Next base: position 965,349 of record JARBWK010000016.1, on the reverse strand, counting down.
TTTGAGGGAGGGTGGACCATGGATGGTGGGATTTGCAGTACTTAAACTCACTTCCTTACAGCACTGTGGCCCACACCAATGACGGATCAGAACCAAACTTGGCACACAAATCCCCCATGACCCACTTTACATCCTGGTGCAGTTTAGGGCAGGATGGGCCACAAATGATGGGATTTGCAGTACCTTCACCCGATTCACTTCCCACAGACCACCGCAACCCCTACAAATCACAGACCAGGCCCAAACTTGCCACACAGAGTACTCATGACCCATTCTACATCCTGCTGCAGTTCTAAGGGGGATGGACCATGGACGATGGGTCTTGTAGTACCTTCACTCACTTACTGAAACCGCTGCGACCCTCATCCAATGACCAATGCAGACCAAACTTAGCACACAGAGCCCCCATGACCCACTCTACATCCTGGTGCAGTTTGGAGGAGGATGGACCATGGATGATGGGACTTGAAGTACCTCCACTCACTTCACAAGACCACTGCCAACCTCACCCAATGACTTATCAAGACCAAACTTGGGACACAGAGCCCCCATGACTCATTCTACATCCTGGTGCAGTATCGAGAAGCATGGACCACAGATGATGGGACTTGAAGTACCTCCACTCACTTCCCAAGACTGCTGCGACCCTCATCCAATAACTGATCAAGACCAAACTTGGCACACAGAACCCCCGTGACCCACTCTACATCCTGGTGCAATTTGGAGGAGGATGGACCATGGATTATGGGACTTGAAGTACCTTCACTCACTTCCTGAGACCACAGCGAGCCAAATAAACAACTGATAAGGACCAACCTTGGCACACAATGCCTTTCTCAAAGAACCCGGGCAGCGCCGGGTCCCCAAGCTAGTCTTAAATACAAGTTAGAAACCAGAAAGTATATTCTGCTTTATTGAACTGTGTTTCCCAGAAGTGGACAAGGAATATCCAAGTAAGGGTCTACCTTGACCAAACCCAAATGGAACAACATGGTGACTTCTCTTAGCTGAGCATTAATCGATGCAGCCGAGGATTACAATCGCCTTTTTTGCTGCTGCATCACAGGGGGGGGGGGGGCCTCCCCTTGGGCAAACGGCATACAGAACGTATAATAGGCCTAACCCTCAAGTGCTCCGTGAGCGTCTCCAGAGGCATCTCCGTGATGAAGCAGATGTCCAAGGAGCCTGGCGTGGGACGGAGGGCTTTGGGCTCAAACTCCTTCCCCGTTTCGTGGAGGTTGATCTTCTGGTTCCCAAAATGCAAGGCTTTGCGGTTCCCCTGTTTAGTCGAGCAAAAAGGACACCAAATAGATGTGAGGATCATCACTGGAAGAGACCCCAAAGGGCATCCCGTCCAGCCCCCTTCTGCCAGATAGGACACCATCAAAACCCTCCCAAAAGATGGCCATCCAGCCTGTCATAGAACCATAGAATCATAAAGTTGGAAGAGACACCAAAGGACATACAGTCCAACCTTCTCCTTTCTGCCAGGCAGGAAAAGCACAATGAAAGCACCCCTGACTGACCGATAGCCACCCAGCCTCTGTTGAAAAGCCTCCAACAAAGAAGCTTCTACTGGACTTTGAGGCAGAGAGTTCCACTGTTGAAAAGCTCTTTTTAACACTGGCACCTAGTTGTGAAATGCCGTCTTTAGAGAAACGTGCCCGGCATCAATTTTTTAAATCCCTTAAAGTTTGGAGTTTGAGCCCCTTTGGGCCTTTCCAGCCTTTGTACCTTGAAGGAGAGCACCTCCATGCCCAGCACCTTGGAGTAGAAGGCCGCAGTGTCCGCAATGCTCCTCACGGTCATCACCACGTGGTCCACGCCAAGGATGAGGCCACGGTGAGGAGGTGGCGGGGCGGCACCATTCCCTCCTTGAGACATGGCCTGAGAGCTGCCAACCTGGGAACCACAAGAAGCAAGGGGGTTTCCTCCGCTCAAGGCATGGGATATCCCATAACCTCCTTGGGAGGTCCCCGAAGTCACCCTCTGCACTGACCACTTAGGCCAGGCTCAAACAGACAAAGAGGAAAGCACTTTTGCATGTCCACACTGCCGTTCATAGAATCATAGAGCTGGAAGAGACTCCAAGAACTCTATGTCTGGATCTGGACCTGGACCTGGACCCAGGCCCGGATTACCCATAAGACCACCCCAGGCAATGGCCTAGGGGCGCAAGCCAAAAGGGGCACAGTTCAGGGACCAAAAAAAAATGTTGCAACAAAACCGCAACGCGCGGCATGGAGAGGACTCTCTCTGGGGAGGGGGGGGGGAGAGCGCTGTGAGGGGACGGGAGAGGAGGGAATGGCGCCCCCCCTCACCATCGCCCCCACCCCCTTGTCAAGGAAGGAGGGCACGAGGAGGAGGAGGCGGAGGGAAGCCCCGAGGCCGCTGGCAGGCATGTGCAGCACCCAGGAACATGGCGGAGGAGGCAGAAGCCATGGTGCTCACGCCCTACCTCCTGCCGCTCATGCCGGGCAGTGGCCCCGGGGGCGGGGCTTCCCTTCACCTCTTCCTCCTCCTTGCCGTGCCCTCCTTCCTTGAGTCACGACGGAGGAGGAAGGAAGCCCGCCCGGGGCCGCTTCCGGGCATGCGCGGCAGGCAGGAGGGTGTGAGCGCCACGGCCTCTGCCTCCTCTGCCATGTTCCTCACTACCGCAGCAGCCCTGGGGGCTTCCCTTCCTCCCTGGACCTGGACCTGCATCTCCATCTGTATCTGCATCGTATCTATATCTCCATCTCCAACTTTATCTCCATCTTTATCTGTATCTGTATCCGTATCTATATCTCCATCTCCATTTGTATCTCCATCTCCATCTGCATCTCCATCTACATCTTTATCTGTCATAGAATCCTAGTGTTGTCCAACTACTGTATGTGCTAGGCCAAAGGTTCTGCCTCCGCCGCGGCTCCGCCTCTGCCACAGCTCCACCAGCGCGAGGAGGAGGAAGGAAAGCATACGCGGCAACGGCCCCCGAAGGCAGGGCTTTCCTCCGCGGCTCCGCCCCTTCCTCCTCGTGCAGGCCTGAGAAAAGGGGGCCGGCATGGTGGCTTTAGGAGGGAGGGAGGAGCCGCAGGAGCCTCCCGCAGCTCCTCCCTTCCTCCTAAAGCCACCACGCTGGCCTGAGAAGTGGCCAAAGATTGTCGTTTTTTCTCAGGCCGGCATGGTGGCTTTAGGAGGGAGGAGGAGTCGCGGGAGGCTTCCCTGCAGCTCCTCCCTCCCTCCTAAAGCCACCACACTGGCCTGAGAAGCAGCCAACGATCGCCCTTTTTTTCTCAGGCCAGCGTGGCCTGAGAAAAACAATGGGTGATCTTCGGCCGCTTCTGCGCCTGCACGCGGGGCGCCATAGACTCTCAGAGGCAGCAAAACGGCCTCTGAGATTCTGTGGCGCCCCGCGCGCAGGCGCAGAAGCAACCGAAGATCGACTTTAAAATTTGGGGGGGGGGATCTGGTACCCCCCTAGGCTGCACCCCTAGGCTGTGGCCTAGTGTGGCCTTATGAATAATCCGGGCCTGTGTATGTGTATGTGTAGTATATCTTCATCTCCATCTGCTTCTCTCTATCTGTCTATATCAGTCATGGGCAAATTTCAGCCCTCTTGCTGTTTTGGATTCCAACTCCCACAATTCCTAACAGCCTCGGGCCCTTTCCTTTGCCCCCAATGCTGCAGGACTAAACATCCACATCACATGGGATAAGGTCTAAAGGTGAGGGCCGGGGAAATGGCCTTGGAGGGCTGCATCTGGACCCGAGGCCATAGTTTGGGGTCCTCTCAGCTAAAGGGGGCAGGACCCACACTTTAAAAAAAAACCCTGCTTTGGACTGCTCATGACTCAGGCCATATGCTGCCCACCTGGGACCACCAGCCTCCTCATTGCATGATGGACAGAAAAGCAGCTTTGAGACTTGACTGAGAAGGAATGCATTCCAGAAGAAACCAGGAGAGGAGGACGACTACCTGGAAGGAGCGCGGCAAGGCCAGCAGTCGGGGTGCCCTTGGGCTCAGCATTTCCTGGGGGTGGAGCCCAGCAGCACCTGGCAGGTTTGGCAGGCACCTGCTCCGTGCAAAGGTCAGTCCTCCCTGGAGAACCAGGCTTGGCTGCATGCACAGAGCGAGGGGTCAGTCCAAATTTATCATTTTTTGCTACTCTATGTCATACATTTTCTCTTCCTGGGTTTAAAGTGTCCTCTCCTCATTGGGTCTATCATCAAAACCTGGGGGCAAGTTAATTAAATTGCAAAAACTTTGTTTTGGCGGGAGGGGCATCATCCTGCGGCACCTGTCGCTATGGTTTCTTAATGAGTTTCGACCAATTCAACCTAGTTTCTGGTGGCAACAAAAAACAATGAAGTACCTGGAGTAGAGCAACTACTTTCAAAGGAAGGACTGCGCAATCAAACAGGAAATAACACTTTCAAACCAGATTTTTTAACATTTTGTTACTTGTTGTTGTTTGTTAAGCAGGTTAAACTACTGAGCTACAGAACTTGGTCGGCGGTTTGAATTGGGGGAGTAGGGTGAGCTCCCGCTATAGGCCCAGCTTCTGCCAACCTAGCAGTTTGAAAGCATACAAATGGGAGTAGATCAAGAGGATGACCACTGCAGATTCCTTGTCGCAAAGCAGTCATAAAGTTACGTTCAAAAGATATGCCATTTTTATAAGGTTACAGATTCAAATGTCCCACTTCCCACCCCCAGATCAGCTTTGTGTTGATTGGATAGAATCGCTGGGGCAGCTGGATTTTGGTCCAATAGTGAAACAGTGCCACTTCTTGTTCTGGCGAATGGGGAGCGAGGAGCAGGAATGTTTTCAAAACAAAGCAGCTGGAGTTTTCTTGATTAGATCATGTCCACATGTAAATGAACATCCGAGCCCCTGACCTTTCGAGTCAAAGGAATTCTTTTGTTCTTGGTAAAAAACAGGAATTTGTCCTTAATGACCCTTCCTTTGTTGACAAAGGGCCATGTGCAGATTCTATCCATGAGAAGTTTCAGCTTTCTGGATGGTAAATAAATGAAATAACTGTAGCCATGTGCTGGTTTCCGAAGCCAACAGTGACGGCCAGTTATGAAATATGAAATATAGTTATGCCATACGTTCTATAAGCCAAAAATGAGACTAAACTCTGAGGGTTTGAGGCTTATGAAACGAAAAGGGGTCTTTCAAAATGGGGAGAGGGGAAAGAAAGAGAACCTCTCCAAACCAGAAAACGTCCTCTGTCATGCAAATTGTTTCAATGATTGGATTAAAGGGTGCAGCCAGGAATGTGGTTTCATCCTGACCTTGAAAAACAACAGCTGAGTCATGTAGCCTTCCTCATATTTTTAAAAACATATAGGAAAGGAAAAAAACATGCAGGAAAATGGTTACATAGAAGGGGAAGGTTTCAGGGAAATACCACTACTAATATCTCATAATTATTTCATATACAAGGAGTAGAAAGAAAGTCCATATGATCTTGAAAAGCATCAAATCCATATGCTTTGCGGAAAGTCCATCTGTGTCCTTGGGAAAACTATAAAAGTCTTTTCCCCTAATAGCCTGAGGAGAGTCCAAATACATGAAAATCCTTGGAAAACTATGTCTCCCAAACCGCTCAGGGCTTGCCCCTGTTGGCCTGTCCGCATGCAACTCTGTGCACAAAGAGTACATGGCTTTAGGTTAAGTGAGGCAAGAAAACAGAGAGGTAGAAATGGCTGGAGGTCTTTTGATGCCAAATCCCAGCCTTTGGTGCTAGAGATGCCAGACCACATGTGCAGGAACGTTGGAACTCCCTGCTGCAGGTCAAAGCAATTAGGATGCAGATGGGCTCTCTCTGGGGCTTGCCTTCAACATGACCTTGGAGGTGTCTATGGACAACACCGGACTCTTTGGCTTTGAAATGGAGATGAGCACCAGAGTCCCAGAGTTAGAGAAGAGTTGCGTTTTAGTCTGACGAACTGGGAACATGGAAGGCACCAGAGTCCCAGAGTCTGGCACGATTAGACTTTATGTCAGGGGAAACCTTGACCTTTCGAGGGACTCAGCGGAGCCTTCTTTGGCTGGGGATTTGCAAGGCGGCCGCCAAACAGGATCTGGTGAAATCCTTCCTTATGATCCAAAAAAACTGGGCAGGTAATGGTGTGCCCTGTTCCTATTTAGGGACCTGAAGGTCACCTGAAGGAGCGTCCTTTATTTCTGAACACTGTACGATCAATACGCGGCACACCTGAAATAGCGGCGCTGGAGGGGAATGGCACCAACGCAAGCGGAGAGGGCCGGGAAACCCGACCCATTTCCCACAGAGATGGCGGCATCGGTGGCTGCTGCTCTTCTGGTCAGGAAAGGAATTAATGATAATAATAACAACAACAGCACAATATTTGTTCCTGGGTTATTAATGTCATTTCCTAATTGGTTCTATCGTAAACACATGGGAAACGTTTATGGAGCTGCAAAAACTTTCTTTTGGCGAGAGGGACACCCTGCAGCACATTGGTCTCTAAAGATTTATCAATGGATATATCTATTCATCAGGCCCGGATTAACCCCTTTTGGCGCCGTAGGCCACACTTTGGAATTACGCCCCCAAACCAACCTCTACCGCACCCTCCCTCCTCCCCTTCGTGGAGGGGGCGGGGCTACTCTCCTCCTCGCGCCCTCCTTCCCTCCGCCTCCTCCTCATGGCGCGACCTCCTTCCTTGAGTCAAGGAAGGAGGGCATGAGGAGGAGGAGGAAGGAAGGGAAGCACTGGGCCCGGCCACTGCCGGGCATGCGCGACACCCAGGAACATGGCAGAGGAGGCAGAGGCGCTCGCGCCCTTCTGCTGTGCATGCTCGGCAGCGGGCCCGGGGGCGGGGCTTCCCTCCACCTTCTCGCGCCCTCCCTTGACTCAAGGAAGGAGGGCGCGAGGAGGCGGAGGGAAGGCCTGCCCCGGGGCCCCTGCCGGCAGGGGCGGTCCTACCGGTAGGCAAAGGATGCTGCTGCATGGGGCGCCATCTGGGTAAAGGGCGCATTCCCCCGCCGGCCAGACAGCATCCGGCCGATGTTCCACTTGTGCGCTCCGACGCCACACCGTAGCAAACCTCACTGCGTGCGCACAGGAGCTTCTGGGCATGCGCGGAGGGGGCGCATGCCGAAAAGGGAGTGCTGTGTTTACAGGCTTCTGCGCCTGCGCACAGGAGCTTCTGGGCATGCGCGGAGGGGCTCCCTCGCCAAAATAATGTTTTGGGGGGGGGGGCCAAAATAATGTTCGCTTACCATTTAAAATTACCTTAGACTGCCCCTGGCTGCCAGGCATGCGCAGCAGGAGGGCGCGAGCACCTCTGCCTCCTCTGCCATGTTCCTGGGTGCCACGCATGCCCGGCAACACCCCTGGGGGGTTCCCTCCACCTCCTCCCCACACCCTCCTTCCTTGACAAGGGGGCAGGGGCGATGGAGAGGGGAGGCGCCATTCCCTCCTCCCCTGCCCCCTCGCAGCGCTCTCCCCTCGCCCTCCCCCAAGAGAGAGAGAGAGAGAGTAATCTCCATGCCGTATGTTGCGGTTTTGTTCCAACATTTTTTTTGGTCTGTGTGAACTGCGCCCCTAGGCCATGGCCTAGGGTGGCCTTATGGGTAATCTGTGCCTGTTATTCATAGAGTCTCAGCAAATTCAACATAGTTTGTGGCAGGAAGTTAAGACAGCTACGACAGGATAAACAACAACTAGAGATGGAAAACCTAGCTAATCAATATAAATATATAAAAAGGGATACCTTCGAGAACGCAAATAAATCTGGGAAATGGCTGGCGAATAAATTAAAAAAGAAAAAACAGGCTCAATTAATAACAACAGTAAAGAAGGTTACAAGAGCAGGAGAAGCGATATTAGGAAAAAAGGAAGAGATACAAACAGAGTTTGTGACGTATTTCAAAGAGCTATATAAGAAAGATCAAGTTAGAGAGGAAGAGATATACGAATATTTATCAAAACGGAAAATAGAAAAAATCTCAGAGGAAGATAGAGAAAGAATTAATGGAGAAATAACTGAACATGAAATCACTGAGGTAATTAAGGCCATGGACTCAAATAAGGCACCGGGTCCGGATGGATTCTCAGTGGATTTCTACAAACAATTATTGGAAGAATTAGTTCCCTATTTGAAAAAATTAATGAACAAAATTCTACAAGGTGAAGAAACCCCTAAGTCATGGTCAGAAGCAGTTATTACATTAATAAAAAAAAGGGGACGTAACAATACCAACAGTAGGAGACTTCAGACCTATCTCGCTACTCAATGTAGATTATAAAATATTCACAAAAATATTAGCAAACCGACTTAAAAATTTCCTGGCCAGATGGATTGGAGATGAACAAGCTGGATTCCTTCCAAACAGGAGTACCAGAGATAATATAAGGATAGTACTGAATACAATTGAATATTACGAGACGAATAGCCAGAAGGAAATGACGCTTCTCGCACTGGATGCTGAGAAAGCGTTCAATAATCTAAATTGGGATTTTTTAAAGATAATTTTTAAAGAATTAGATATAGGTCACCAATTCAACAATGCGATCTCCACCATTTACAATAAACAAAAAGCAAAAATACAAATAAATGGAGAATTAACGGAAGAATTTAATATAACCAAAGGGACACGACAGGGTTGTCCCCTCTCCCCTCTATTATATATTATGGCCCTAGAGATTTTGTTGAAATCAATAAGGGAGAATGATACTTTACAAGGCATAAAAATAGCTAAGCAGGAATACAAAACGAAAGCCTTTGCCGATGATATTGTTTGCATTATCGAAGATCCGATTAAAAATATAACAAAGTGGGTAAAAGAAATAGAAGATTATGGGAAAGTAGCAGGCCTGAAGGTAAATCACAATAAAACCATGCTCTTAACGAAAAACATGACGATGTCCAAACAAGAGATTCTACGGAGAAAAACTAAATTCCAAATAAAAAATAAAATTAAATATTTGGGAATCTGGATAACAGCAAAAAATTCAAAACTTCTGGAGAATAACTATATAGAAAAATGGAATTTAATAAAAAAAGATTTAGAACAATGGAAATACCTCAACCTATCCTTGTTGGGCAGGATAGAAGCTATTAAGATGAGTGTTCTACCAAAACTCTTGTACTTATTCCAGAATATTCCAATAATTAGAAACCAAAAGATATTCAATACATGGAACAAAGAAATTAACAAATTTATTTGGAAGGGTAAAAGGCCAAGGATAAACCATAAAATAATGGTCGACAAGAGACAAAGAGGCGGGTTTGGCCTCCCGGACCTAAGGAGCTATCATGAAGCTTGTGCCCTAGTGTGGGTTAAAGATTGGATTGCACTCCAAAATGAAAAACTTTTAACTTTGGAAGGGTTCGACCTGAGGAGAGGTTGGCATGCATACCTCTGGTATGGCAAAACGGAGATAGAAAAGAACTTTGGCAACCACTTCATCAGGTCAACCCTCATAAAAATATGGCTAAAATATAAAAAAAATTTCCATCATAAGATACCTTTGTGGGTGTCTCCTATAGAAGCTGAACATAGACGGCAACAAGGATGGAGAAAGTGGATGACGTACAAAGATTTATTAAAAATAGAGAAGGGCATATTAGAAATAAAAACCCAAGAAGAAATGTCCACGCTCTCAGGGGGGTCATCATGGTTAATGTATCATCAAATTAAGTCAGCGTATAATAGAGATAAAAAAAGTGGCTTTGACGAGAATGAAGATTTCTGGGAGAAAATCATAACATCAGGGAAAAAATTGATAACAAAATTATACAATAAATTGATAGAAAGAGAAACAGAGACAGAAACAGTGAAAAGTTGCATGATTCAGTGGGCAAAAAATATAGGGAGACCGATAAAATTAAATGAATGGCATTTAATTTGGACAAAGAAATTGAAATATACTTATGCTATGGACTTGAAAGAGAACTGGATGAAGGTATTCCATCGCTGGTACATTACTCCAAAAAAAATCAAAATAATGTATAAGAATAGTAATTCCAAGTGTTGGAAATGCCAAGAGCATCCAGGCAGCTACTTTCATATGTGGTGGTCTTGTCCACAAATAAAGAAATTTTGGGACCAAATTCATGAAACCATGCAAGATATTTTCAAAATAAAATTCCCTTCCAAACCAGAATACTTCCTTTTGGGAATTCTAGATCAGGACTTAGTATTGGAAGAAAATGAAGACAAGCTATTTTTTTTTATATGTTTACAGCGGCAAGAATCGTTCTGGCCAGAAAATGGAAGACTGATAAAATCCCTGATAGAGCCGAGTGGATGGAAAAGGTATATGAAATAAAAAATATGGACACACTGACATTCTATCTAAAAAGGAATACCCCTATGCCAAGGAAACAGACAAACTGGACTCAAATAGACGACTATTCCAGAGTAAACTTTTAATAAAGATAAATAAGAAATAAGGACTTATACACCAGGATATTGTATTAAAACCACACCAAGAAGAAGAAAAGGAAGTCAACTGTACATAACTTTTCCCACAGAAATTCAATCCCCCTTTCCCCTTCCCCCAAGTTCCCCTTTTCTGCATTTATCTTTTCTTTGCCTTTACTATACTTGACTTACTATTAGTAGCTTAATGCCCCTACCCCGTTTCACCACTCCCTTACCCTATCCAACACCCCGATTATAATAATGAAAAGTTGTAATTTTCTTTTTCCTTTTTTCCTTTTCCCTTTGCTCTATATTGTTCTTATAAGAAGGTGGTATTTACTACCCTCGTTTTTCTTTACTTAATTTTGAAAATCAATAAAAACTATTTTTTTTAAAAAAACATAGTTTGTGGCAGCCACGAAAATGAAGATTCTGCAGTAGAAGAGCTCCTTTGAAAGTCAGGGCACAACTGGCCACACGAGGAAGCGAGAGCAAGACGCGGCCATTTGCAGCCGTTGAAGTGGGCTGAGGATCAGGCCCGGATTAGCGGACTGTGCCGCCCTAGGCCCCCCTGTCTAAATGCCGCCCCCGGGGGGGCAGGGCCTCTTGCGGGGGGCGGGCCTGGCGCAAGGGACAAGAAGCCGGGGGGAAGTCCCGCCCCTAGGGCGACTGACACGACTTTCCCCCGCCGCCGCCCCCGCTCGTGTTTGGGGCACAGGCGAGCGAGGCGGCGGGAAAGTCCGCGTCAGTCGCCTAGGGCGGACTTCTCGGCGCCTTGTCCCTCATGCCGGTTCCGCCCCTCCTCCCTCAATGAAGGGAGGAGGGGCAGAGCCGCTGCCGGCGTGAGGGACAAGGCACCAGGGGAAGTCCCACCTCTAGGGTGACTGACGCGGCTTTCCCCACCGTCGCCACCGCCTCCCGCGGGCGGGCACCCCTCCTCCCTTCACTGAAGGGAGGAGGGGTGCCAGTGCGAGTGAGGCAGCGGCAGGGAAGGCTGCGTCAGGGCCTCTTGCGGGGGGCGGGGCCGGCACGAGGGACAAGGAGCCGGGGGGAAGTCCCGCCCCTAGGGCAACTGACACGGCTTTCCCTGCCGCTGCCTCGCTCGCACCGGCGCCCCTCCTCCCTTCACTGAAGGAAGGAGTGGTGCCCGCCCACGCGAGCGAAGCGGCAGAAGGGGAAGCCCCGGTAGACGCCCGAGGAGGGGCGGCGGGGCTTCCCCGGCTCCTTGTCCCTCGCGTGGGCGGGCGCCACTCCTTCCTTCACTCCTTCCTTCAGGCCCGAATCTGCCGCCCCCCAAAGCTGCCACCCAAGGCCATGGCCTCGGGTGGCCTTATGGGTAATCCGGGCCTGCTGAGGATGAAGGGGAGCCCGAGAGAGAAACAGGGCTATTCCATGGTCAGAGGCTGGACTGGGACTGTCTTCCTAAGCCTTTTACTCTGGGCGCACCCAGAGAGATGGAGAGAGAGAGAAAGAGAGACAGAAGACCCCATTCTCTCCTATACCCCAGACGCAGCAGAACAAGCCAGGCTTCGCCCTCTGATCCGCCTGAATATTTAACAGGTGACTCCAGGGCCGTCCTGCCGCTTAATAGTTCCCCATCAAACCCGATGGCCATAAATCCCCCTCTTTGCCCAAGCTGTGCCAAAGTGGCCATAAAGTGTGATGAGGACATGATGGATGGTTCAGAGGGGTTGAAGGGCCCATAAAATGCCGGAGGAGGACTGAAGGAATGGTCCAACTCTCTGGTTTTTTCCTCCCACTTTTATTGGTCAAATCACAATAAGCTTGGCTTTGGGCCTGCGGTGCAGTGCAGAGCTGCGATCGGGCAGTGCCTTCGGGGCGAAATGTGGCTGCAGCAAAAAGTGACTCCAAGGCCTGGGGAGGTTTGCCGAGATGCGCGTAAAATTGGAATGAATTCGGGTTAAATCCCCTTTTGAAGTGGTATTGAAGCGATGTAAGCGACCCGGAAGTAAATTTGCCATTTCGAAGCCGCCACCGCCATTTTTTTCCGATCCACTTCTTGGTCCGGGAAGGAATCAGCCTTAGCTTCCCGTCCCTTCTGAGGTGCTTTCCCCTCATTGGCTGTTTAACCCAGGCTGGATGGGGATATCTTAAAACAGCTGTGTTTAACCCACTTTTGATGCAGCTGTCGCCCCAGTTCTGACACGAAGGGAAGATATCCCCATCCAAACTGGGTTAAACATGCGTGTCCGCCATTAACGAAGCGACTCCGAAATTTCCAAAATTTCTGAAATTTCCAAAATTTCTGAAATTTCTGAAATTTCTGAAATTTCTGATATTTCAAATTTTTTATCCAGAAAATTTCGGAAAGCATTTCAAAATCAAATCGCCAGCGCTCCCTACATCCACAACGAGTATTGAACCATTTTTCCCTTGATCAAACAGGCCTAGTGACTCCAAGGCTCCCGGGTGGCAATGTCCACAATTCGTTCTCTGAGGCCAACTGCACCACCCATCATCCACTTTCCATTCCCGCTGTTGGACGAAATGCTGTTGGAAACAGCAACCTTCCAAGCCTTCACTATTTGTTTGTTAATGTATTCTGTATACCTTAATAAAGCTGAATGTTTGTATGTGTCCGGAGGGCGGAAGGGCGGAAGGACATGTGGTAGCTTCCGGATTTGCATAAACAACTCCCATTGGCCAGCCAACACGAACATTCCAAGACTCAAAAGTGCCAGAGGGGAGTAAGGAAAAGGCCTGAGCCAGTCAGGCATGGTGGGAGTTTAGGTCCAATACACTTTGCAGCCCCCAACAATGAGACAACAAAACCAAACTTGGCACACAGAACCCCCAAGACCCACTTTACGCCTTGGTGCAGTTTGAGGAGGATGGGCCATGGATTGGCCAGCATCCCAACATCCCAAATCTCAAAGGTGCCAGACAGAGTTCTTTACACAAAGGCTTCCTTCAGCTGATTTTAAAAACTAGCCCTCAGCCTGAACTGACAGTAAGGCTCCCTCAACTTGATTCTCCTGACTAGGCCTCAGCCGGACCTGAACCAAACTTGGCACACATAACCCCCATGATGCCCTTTACGTCCTGGTGCAGTTTGGGAAAGATGGACCACAGATTATGGGATTTGTAGTACTTCCAAGCGCTTTGCTTCCCAAAGACCATTGTAGCCCACAACAAAGACCGATAAATATCAAACTTGGCACACAGAGCCCCCATGACCCACTCTACATCCTGGTGCAGTTTGGAGGAGGGCAGACCATGGATGATGGGACTTGCAGTACCTTCCCCACTTTCCAAGACTGCTGCAAACCTAATCCAATCACTGATCAACACCAAACCTGGCACACAGAGCCCTCATGATCCACTCAACATCCTGATGCAGTTCTGTGAGATGGACTACAGATGATGGGACTTGAAGTACCTTCACTCACTTCCTAAAAACAATACAACCCTCATCCATTCACCAATACAGATCAAACTTGGCGCACAGAGCCCCCATGACCCAATATACATCCTACTGCAATTTGGGGAGGTTGGACCACAGTTGATGGGACTTCCAGTTGCTTCATTAATTTCATTATACCACTGTAACTCCCAATACTGATGGATCAAGACCAAACTTGGCATACAGGACCCCCCCCCCCCAAATGACTCACTCTACATCCTGCTGCACTTCTCAAATGACCCGGGCACTGCCGGGTCCCCAAGCTAGTATATATATATAAAAAGATCATGCCTTTCCAAAACGGGTTCTTGTTCTACTATTGATTGTTTACTTTGACACCCCGCATGCTTCCCATTCATTCCAGAGGGAAGGGAGGCCATTACTAGCTTTGGGGGAACATGGAATCTCTAATGGATCTTGTCAGGGACGTTTAACAACAAGCAATTAACACTCCCTTCCGTCTGGCGGCCGGCAGATGTCTTTGCCTTCCTAAGGCAAGTGGCATTCGATTCCCTGGGACATAGAGATGTATCTATGAGCGTATGTTGCATGCATGGCTTCACTCCTCATTAAGGCTGTGGCCGCAAGGGCAGAAAGGGAAATGATCCACGTAGGATCCCCAGAGAGAGCCCATCTGCATCCTAATTGGCTTGACCCACAGCATGGAGTTCCAACGTTCCTGCACATGTGGTCTGGCACCTCTAGCACAAAAGGCTGGGATTTGGCATCAAAAGACCTCCAGCCATTTCAAACTCTCTGTTTTCTTGCCTCACTTAACCTGAAGCCATGGACTCTTTGTGCACGGAGTTGCATGCGGACAGGCCAACAGGGGCAAGCCCGGAGCAGTTTGGGAGACATAGTTTTCCAAGGACTTCCGTGTGTTTGGACTCTCCTCTGGCTATTAGCAAAAAGGACTTTTCTCTTATAGTTTTCCCACGGACACAGATGGACTTTCCCTAAAGCATGTGGATTTGATGCTTTTCAAGATCATATGGACTTTCTTTTTACTCCTTGCATATGAAATAATTATGAGATATTGGTGATATACTCCTGAAACTCTCCTATGTAATCTCCCTGCATGTTTTTCCCTCCCCATGTGTAAAATAATATGAAGAAACACTACATGTTTGTGAAAGACCCAGCTGTTGTTTTGAGATCAGGATGAAACCACATTCCTGGCTGCACCCTTTAATCCAATCATTGGAGCAATTTGCATGACAGGGGACTCTTTCTGGTTTGGAGAGGTTTCCTTTCTTTCCCTTCTCCCCATTTTTTAAAGACCCCTTTTGTTTTATAAACACCGGACCCTCTGAGATTAGCCTCGTCCCGCGTTTATAGAACGTATGGCATAACTATATTTCATATTTCATAACCTGCCGTCACTGTTGGCCTCGGAAACCAGCACACGGCTACAGTTATTTCATTTATTTACCATCCAGAAGGCTGAAACTTCTCATGGATAGAATCTGCACGTGGCCCTTTGTCAACAAGGAAAGGTAGTTAAGGACAATTCCTGTTTTTCACCAAGAACAAAAGAATTCCTTTGGCTCGAAAGGTCAGGGGCTCGGATCTTCATTTACATATGGACATAATTTAATCAAGGAAACTCCAGCTGCTCTTTGTTTTGAACACATTCCTGTCCCTCGCTTCCCATTCGCCAGGACAAAAGCGGCGCGGCTTCACGATTGGTTCCCGCTACAGCTGGCTTCCAAGGTTCCAACCAATCATCATGAAGCCTACAGCGTGCAGGGGCGGGAAAGTTTGAATCTGACAGTTCTGTAAAGTGTATAAAATGGCATATGTTTTCAATGTACAGTATCTTTATGACTGCTTTGCAACAAGGACACTGCAGTGGTCATCCTCCTCAGCTGACAAGAATAAAAGCTTCAGTGGCACCTTCTTCCGGACTCCTTTGGTGAGATCATTTGGGAAAGGGATTTTTAGTTTGCTTTTAAAGCTTCACCAGAGGTTCCGCTGAAATCCTCGTTTTAGGGGTACTTCTGGGCCTCTGCCCCCTATGGGCCAGGCTGTCCTAAATTGTTCGGTAACACAGGCCAAATGGAGATGGACTCTCCGACTCATAGAGGCACGATGGGCACCCAAGTTGGCTTGGTTGCATTCCCGACGTCACATGGCTTTTTGACCGCAGCAGCCTTTGGGGTTTTCCTGTACTACGTTTGGGGTTTTACCTGACTTCACATTTTTCAAAGCTGTTCAATAGTTTAGACTAGGTTCATTTTCCTGCGAAGTGGTTTCAATTGTTTCTATTCATGTTGGGCATAAATAGAGATGGAGGGGCCACAGTGGTGCAACAGCATACGCTGCTGAACTTGCTGACCAGAAGGTCGGCGGTTCGAATCCGTGGGATGGGGTGAGTTCACGCTATTAGTCCCAGCTCTTGCCAACCTAAGGTAAAGGTAAAGGTTTCCCCTGACATGAAGTCCAGCCGCGTCCGACTCTGGTGCTCATCTCCATTTATAAGCCGAAGAGCCGGCATTGTCCATAGACATCTCCATGGTCATGTGGCCACTGGCATGACTGCATGGAGCGCTGTTACCTTCCCAACAGAGGGGGACCTACTGAATGTCTCACATTTCATGTCACATGTCATTCATACCGCGTAATTCCCTCCCTGTGAGGCTGAGAGATTCTGACTTGCGCAAAGTATGTTTCCGTGGCCAAGCGGCGATTCAAACTTGGGTCTCCCAGCATCCTAATTCATGGGTGAAATGGTTCAGGATACAAGGAGTGAGGCCAACATCCCTTGCAAACAAGCAAAGTGCCCCCGCGTCCTCAAGCGACCCTGCCGTGCCCCACTTTTCATGCACGTTTAAGCTTTCCTCTTTGACATTTCGAAGCAAGACTTGCAGCCTTCCAGGTTCACTGCCGTGCCGGCACCTCCGTCGTTGCCGATCACTCATCCTCGCCACCTGAGCCATGAATCTTGTGAAGGATTTGCCTTTTCCCTCTCTCTCCCAAATTGACTGCCCTTTGGTTTCAAGCCGTCCCCTTTTCTCCAAGGGACTGGCTTCCTTCGGCAAAGATGCGCAGCGGAGGCACGTCTGTGACCTATTCTTCCGTCCCAAACGAAATTGATGGCCAGGCGGAGGCTTCAAGGCCGGAGAGGAGCAGGCAGAGCACAATTCTCTTTTTACAGCCTTGGCATAAAGGGCAGGAGCCCAGGGTTGGTGTGTCCTCAAATGCATAAGCCGAGCCGCAATAGACGACGCAGGCCCATGGGCAATGAGCACGCAGCGTGTGACAACAACAGGAATGGACATTGGGGACCTTAAGGTGTATATGGCGGCTGTGCTCTGATCCCAGGCCTGAGCCATTCTTCAGCGATTGGGGCTTGCCTTTTGGGGTGCAGGGACTGATCTTTGTACAAGGCACCGGGAATGTGGCGCAGCTGGCTAACTGTCAGCTGCATAAGATCGCTCTGACCAATAGGTCATGAGTTCGAGGCCTGCCCGGGTCGAGGTGGGTGCTCGACCGTTAAGTGTAGCCTGCTGTCAACCTTTGCAGCTCGAAAAACAGTTGCATCTGTCAAGTAGGAGATAAAGGTACCACATTAAGTGGGGAGGCAAATTTTGACTAAATCATGAGACCATTAAAGAACTCCAGGAACGCTGAGGAATGCGGAAGGAACAACAAGGAACGCTGAGAGGTGAGGAGTGCGTCAGCTCCCCCTGGTGGCCAGAGTTTGCCTCTGTTCGTCTATATGTTGTGTATGTGGAAATGGCAGGGATTGTCTGCTAAGTATGTGTACCCTTCGGGGTGAGAAGAGCGGAATATAAATAAAGTGTATTATTATTATTATTATTACTACAAGGGTTGAATGAAAAGTAATGCCTCCACCTTCGTAACTCCTCAACAGATGGTAGTACTGGTATGCGGCAGGTACTGGCTTGTTCAGTAGACTCTCCTCTACAGTTCCATTTGGGCGAGAAGCCTGAGCATTGAACGGTTGTGTTGTTAAAGTGCAAAGAACCCTGCGCAGACAGTCGGTCAATGCGACGTAAGCAACGCGCAGTCATTGAATTCTTGACCGCAGAAGGTGTCACCCCAAAGGAGAATAATCAGGGAATGGAAGCTGTTTATGTGGATTGTGTAGATGTGAGTACTGTGCATAGTTGGGGGAGTACATTTCAAGATGTTGAGGTGGGAACATCTGACTTGCGCAACAAAGAAAGAGATGGATGTCCTGTGATAGCAACCACCGAGTTCCACAAGCAAAAGGTTGACAGATTGATTCAGGATGATCGTTGCATCACTCAGAAATTTCAAGCTTAATTGGCATTTCACAAAAACGTGTGGGTCACATTATTGCTTGGCTTGGCTATCGGAAGATCTGTGCACGATGGGTACACAGCAGAGCTTCAGAGAGTGGATCTCACCACCGCACGGCATCCTCCATACAGTCCAGATTTAGCACCGCCTGACTTCCACCTCCTCCTGATAATGAAAGAAGATCTGTGGGGACATCATGACGCTTCTGACGAAGACGTTGAGAGAACGGTGAGATGCTGGTTGCGGAAACAGAGTGTCGACACTATTGCTTTGCTTAGCTAAAAGATCTGTGCACGATGGGTACCCAAAACAGAGTGTCGACTTCTTCCGTGACGGCTTCAGAAAACGTGCTCATCATTGGCAGAAATGTATCCAATTGTCTGGTGATGATGTGGGAAAGTGAAGAGTGGTCGTTAAAGAGCACATTCTCGGGATTATTTCTGCGTTTGATTTATTAAAATATTCCCATCCAAACGCAAGTAACAAAGGTGGAGGCATTACTTTTCATTCAACCCTCGTACTCATTTCCTTCCTGAGGTCCCTTAGTATGCGGCAGAAGGGAGAAACGCAACCAGTCCCTCTCCTTCACATCACGTTTCCCTTTCCCCATCTGCTTTCGGACAAGCGTGGCCGTGTGCCAAGGCTTTGGGCACTTCCACGTTGCTAATTAAGCCGTGCTTGTAACAAATCCGAGGGCAGCGCGCCAACCTCAGGCAGAGTCCAAGGGACCAGCAAAGCTCTCCCTGTTTCCCTGCCATTTGGAGCAGGACATGCACTTCCTTCTCAATGGGGACGGGAAAGGGTGCCCTTAGTATTTGGGAGCATTGCATGTGTGGCAGCGCGACATGACTTTAGGCTGCAATCCCTCTCCCTCTCTTTGCTGCATGCGGCAGGACTGCATTTCCCCCGCATGAGAGTCACTGCATGGGATCAAGGCAGCTGCTGCTGTGGTTGCTGCAAGCTCAGGGTTTAATCCTTTGCCTCTCTTTGGCAAATCACTCTCTTCGGGGGAGCAGAGGCTTCGGCGTGGCCCCCTCTTAAGCCGCCTTGTAACAAATTCGGCTGGATTCAGAAACAAGAGGGCAGTGGGACTTGAAGGCCAAAGCCGGACCTCTTTGATGTCTCAAGGGAAAGGCCCGCAGGGGAGCATCTCACCCTCTTTCTTTCAAAGAGAAGCCAGGGGTCCACCTCTCGTGGGGACTTGATCTCGGATTCCTGTCCTGACTTTGGGATGGATTCGATGGACCTTGGAGACCCTTCTAACCTGGCCCGGATTACCCATAAGGCCAACCTAGGCCATGGCCTAAAGGCACAAGCCGGGGGGGGGGGGCGCAGATCTCGGACCAAAAAAATATATGTTGAAACAAATAAAAACGCAACGCGTTTTTCCCACCCTCCCTCGGCCTCGCCCATGGATGTCTATGAGAGCGGGCCCTGTCCTGAAGACTACACTTCCTATCGTGCACCTCTCTCCGCTTCCGCCTCCCTCCCCGCAGGAGAAAGACTACGCCTCCCGGCATGCCCCGTGGGGCTGCGGTGGGGCCGGGCCAATGGGAGGCGGCAAGGGCAGAGCCAGGGGGCGTTCCGGGTGGCGGAGAGAGAGAGAGAGCGGACTCACAGGGATGGTGGAGGGTGCCAAGGAGGGTCCGCCCTTCCAGCTGGCGCTTCTAACAAGGCACACGATATCAGGATCACAGGAATGCCAGAGACAAGCAGACATCTGGGGTGACTGGGGTGCCGCACGATGGGGACTGGGAAGGCCCCGCAGGAGATGGAGTCACTCCCTCAGGGAGCCTGCGTTGCTTGCCTTAGGTTGCCCTGCCCCCTCGGCGCCATCCCGTCCCCACATTGGCCCTGCCGGGTGTCACTCTCCCATTTGAAATCCTGCCCTTGGGAAAGCGCTTCTGTGATTGGCTCCCGCTTCCCTTGATTCCTCTTCGGGGGTGGTGCTTCTGTCTTAGCATCCTGAGTTCGAGTCCCGCTTTGGGCAGAAAGCGTGACTGTAAAACTCCCTGCCACTCACTGCATTGGGATGGCATTTTTTAAAATGGGCCCGGGCACGGCACTGATGCAGGTTTGTCCGGCCCAGGTGCCCCGCGGATACACCTGCGCTGATTGGCGTGGGTTGTTGTTTTATTTGGACATTACTGATCAACTGAGATGTCTTGGGCTACCTGAGTGAATTTGAGGTAAGTTGTATGATAGGATATATTTTTAGTGTGGGTCTGAGTGATGGGGGGGGTGGTAGAAGTTGGCTTAAAGGGAGCGTAATTCCAAAGTGTGGCCTAGGGGGCAAAAAGGTATTAATCTGGGCCTGCTTCTAACTGTACGAATCCATATCTTCTCACTGCCTCGATCGGGCAACCCTGAATGGTCTTCTTCTTCTTCTGTCTCACCTTTTCAGCTGCTTTGAAAACTTCCTTTGTTGCCTCTGCCAAGCGGCTTCAGCTTCCACAAGAATCGCAGGTTCAGGACCCAGCATGCCCAGATCCCAAAGGATCCTGATAGGATCTGGCACATTAGGGTCCCAGACGGGGCAAAGGCAAAGAACAGAAGCTTTACTCTCCTTGGGCCAAAATTGTCACTTCTGATTGGCTCCGGTTGTGGTGGGGCATTTAATAAGCTGCCATTTGCTGAATTTGATCTCGAGTGGCTGTTCTTCATCTGCCCCGGAAAGGGGTCCTGGAAGAAAGGGGTCTCGGAAGTAATGGCATGGGATGGCCCTGTTCCCGCCTGTTTAGAATAGGACAGAGGGATTTAACCAAGCATACAATGGGCGTTGAGGGTGTTGGTATGCTTTGAATGGGATCCCCAGGGAGGGGGTCCAGAAAAATATTAGGATAACACCTGGAAAGAAGCCCCATGGCTCTTCCTAAGCACATGACTTGCCTCCCAGGGCATTGAGAAGGGATTAGGGTTATTCCTAGGCTCAGCGTTGAACCGTGTCCTAAAGTGTGGGGTGTGTATGTAATAATAACAACAACAACAACAATAATCTTTATTTATACCCCACCACCATCTCCTCAATGGGGGACTCGGGGCGGCTAACATGAGGCCAAGCCCAAAATTACAATACAGCACTAAAGGCGAGCCCCAGAAAGAGCCCATCTGCATCCTACTTCGTTTGACCTGCAGCAGGGAGTTCCTGTGTCTGGCATCTCTAGCACCAAAGGCTGGGATTTGGCATCAAACGACCTCCAGCCATTTCTACCTCTCTGTTTTCTTGCCTCACTTAACCTGAAGCCATGGACTCTTTGTGCACGGAGTTGCATGCGGACAGGCCAACAGGGGCAAGCCCGGAGCGGTTTGGGAGACATAGTTTTCCAAGGATTTTCATGTATTTGGACTCTCCTCGGGCTATTAGCAAAAAGGACTTTCCTCTTATAGTTTTCCCAAGTACACAGATGGACTTTCCCCAAAGCATATGGATTTGATGCTTTTCGAGATCATATGGACTTTTTTTCCATCCCTTGCATATGAAATAATTATGAGATATTGGTAGTAGTATTTTCCTGAAACCCTCCCTTTCCATGTAACCATTTTCCTGCATGTTTTTCCCTCCACATGTGTAAAATAATATGAAGAAACATTACATGTTTGTGAAAGACCCAGCTGTTGTTTTGAGATCAGGATGAAACCACATTCCTGGCTGCACCCTTTAATCCAATCATGGAAACAATTTGCATGACAGGGGATTCTGTCTGGTTTGGAGAGGTTTTCTTTCTTTCCCCTCTCCCCATTTTGAAAGACCCCTTTTCATTTCATAAGCCTCAAATCCTCAGAATTTAGTCTCGTTTTTGGCTTATAGAACCTATGGCATAACTATATTTCATATTTCATAACTGGCCGTCACTGTTGGCCTCGGAAACCAGCACATGGCTACAGTTATTTATTATTGAGAAGGCTGAAACTTCTCATGGATAGAATCTGCACATGGACAAATTCCTGTTTTTCACCAAGAACAAAAGTTGACTCAAAAAAGGGCTCGGATCTTCATTAACATATGGACATGATCTAATCAAGAAAACTCCAGCTGCTCTTTGTTTTGAACACATTCCCTACAGCTTCCCATTTGCCAGGTCAAAAGCGGGCTGTTTCGTGATTGGGCTATAAAGTTTGAAAGTTTGAATTTGACAGTTCTGTAAAGTGTATAAAAATGGCATATGTTTCAATGTAACTTTATGACTGCTTTGCGACAAGGAATCTGCAGTGGTCATCCTCCTCAGCTGACAGGAATAAAGACTTCAGTGGCACCTTCTTCCGGACTCCTTTGGTGAGACTTCATTTGGGAAAAGGGATTTTTAGATTGCTTTTAAAGAAAGACTTGCCAGAGGTTCTGCTGCAATCCTCGTTTTAGGGGTGTTTCTGGGCCTCTGCCCCCAATGGGCCAGGCAATCCTAAATCGTTCGGTAACAGCACAATAAAATATAAAATACAGAAAACAAAATTGCATCAGAAAATAATAACAATAACAAAATAAGTAATATAAAATCGAACAGGATGGGCAGGCCAAATGGACGAGATCAAATGATAAAACCCTGGGTGAGGTTGGAATAGAAAATAAGTAAATAAGGGGAGCCCAAGGAGGATAAAACAGGGGGGCAAGGCTGCAACTGGTGGGGTGAGTTCACTGAGACACTGCCTGAAACTGGGGGGAAGGTCATTGTGGGCTTTCAGTGCTGGCGATTATAGGACCATGGATTTTGGGGTTCAATTTGGGGTCCTGGTGTTTCCATAACACCTCTTCATCCCATTCCCGCTATACATCCTTACTTTGCCTTCAAAATGCAAGTGTTGTTGTCGTCCTTCCCTATCAATATTTCTTTCTATCGGACATTGCATGGCCACACGTCCCGTACCTCACCGACCATCTTCAGGTTACCTCATGGATCTCATCGATCTCATTTTTGATCACAATTATTTTCTATTCAGAGATCAATATTATTTGCAAGTGGGGGGAATTTCTATGGGTCAGGCCCTAGCCCCCACAGTCGCCAACATTTTCGTGGGGGCTCTAGAAGACACTTTTCTTTTCTCAGAGGAACATACCCATTTTTCGGGTCATATCAAACATTTTTTTAGGTATATAGATGACATCCTATGCATCGTGGATGGACAGACTAATCTAAAGAATTTTCAGGACTGGATGAATAGTTGGCATCCTAACATGACTTTTACTTTTGATTGTAGTAATAAGGAGGTTAATTTTCTTGATTTGACCATTTTTACTCATAATAATCATATTAAAGTAAGGAATTACTCCAAACCTACGAACACCAACTCCCTCCTTCATTACTCCTCCTTTCATCCCCACCACCTAAAGAACAACCTACCTTTTTCCTCTCTATTACGCCTTAAACGTAATTCATCCTTTCCCCACCACTTTGACCATGACGCCCATCTCTTTCTTAACAATTTAAAACAGAGAGGTTACCCTGACAAGGTACTGAATACGGCCTTGAATCGAGTAACCAACATTCCTAGAGACCAATTACTCTCTCCTAAAGACAAAACATCACCTTCCAAAATTATCTGGCCTTTGACTCTATCACCGCATTCTCAAAAAATCAAAAAAATCATCTCTAATTTCTGGCCTTTGGTGAGTTCCATCCCAGGCCTCGAGAATCCACCCTTAATTGCATACAAGAGATCCCAGAATCTCAGAGACATATTAGTACATACTAAGGACAACCTATTTGACAACCGTCCCCCCACCATCCCCTTACCTTATGGCGCCAAGAAATGCGGCAGATGTAGTATTTGCAGGCACATTTCTCCCCTGACTCAAATACAAAACCCAATCACCAACAGGATACATAAAATTAACACTTGGGCCACGTGCAATTCAAAAAACATAATATATTGTTTGATTTGTGGCTGTTGTGGGGGTCTTTATGTTGGTTTATCGACCAGAGAATTGAAAACAAGGGTGTGCGAACACAGGTCACGCTTTCATACGGGATATGACAACTCAGTATTATACATGCATTTCAAAACATGTAACCCAAAATATGATAATTTCACAGTGACTGTTCTAGAAAGCATCCACCCTCAACCCCACTCTGACATAAAAAGGACTTGACTTTGCCTTGAAAATAAATGGATAATTTCTTTAAATTCAGAGACCCCTAATGGGTTAAACGACAAACTATCTGTCAGTGAATTATTAGTTTAAACCACACACCTGTGTTTCACATTACTTAAGAGCCTTAGATTGAAGCCTCTGTGCTTCCAGCCCAGTGTCTGCTGATACTGTTTCCATCTGCGGTGCTCCTGTTGTCCCATGCCTTGGTATGTTATTATCTACCTGTCTTTTTTGTATTATAGAATTTAATTGATTATATTAGTTCCATTACCCCTGCTGTTCCCTTTCCTAGATAGCTTACTGCTAATATTATCGGAATTTGATGATTGTATATGTAGTATTATCACTCTGTATTGCTGTAACTCTAGTGCCACGACACTGTGAAGACGCTCGCGAGATTACGCCATCCAGGCCCCGCCCCTGGCCCTGAGGAAGCCCCTACGGGGGAGAAACGAAGGCGCGCGACCCTTTCGTCGGCCCGTGGGACGACCTTCTCCCACACCCCATTATTTTCGTGAGACTTTTCTACAAACTGTGATATTATTTGGAAGATTTACTGGGTTGGGGGAGGCGTCCGGGACCTGTGCCTGCATTATTCTACCATTTACTCTCCTCGTTGAGCCCGGGCGTCTTGGCTCGCCGCTTGTGCGAGCTTGCTCACCGCCATTATTGTTTGTTCATTTACAACGTTGGTACTTACCTAATAATACAATGTATTCATGATATGTCGCACTTATGATGTTCTTTGCATTCATGAGATATTTATACAATACATATTGCATTTAATAGAGAATATTCCATTGTTTTATTTACCATATATAGAATGCCATTGCCTTGACTGGCTATCTTTTCCACTGTATTGCTCTGTATATGCGGAACAGCATTTCTTTTTCCTGTATGTTCATCGAAACAGGCCCAGGTTTCACACTGAATGTATAAATATATTGAAAAACATATTAACTATATGTATTATTGTGTTACAGTGTCATTTTGGTTGGTGGTGTGCCCCAGGATTTGGTAAATGTAAAAAATGTGCCGTGGCTCAAAAAAGATTGAAAAACACTGTGTTACATGACGATATGTGATCTGAAAAACTCGACTTTTCCCGAACTGGGCCTAATTTTCCCTCCATCCGACCTCTGGGATGGCAGGAAGCATGCCTCTTTGCTTGCAGCGCTCTTCCTGGCAGCCAATGGCTCACCAGCCAACATCCATGAAGCCACCCGCTCAGAGGCTTCTCTGGTGAGCCATTCCTTCCTACGAAGGTGACCTAATTTCTTGTGACACACGTCGGAGGGGAGACCCATGGGATGCACGCTTCCCTTTCATCAAGACGCAAAGGCAGAGCTCTCCAACTCAGCCGCAGACCCCAGAAAAACTGCAGCGTTGACGGCTGGAGCCAGTTTACCCGTGGCATTTGGGTCACTTCTGTGCTTGTCCAGCAAACGCCGCTGTCCAATTTTGTGGCCGCAATGAAATTACAAGTCAGGGGTGCAGGAAGGGCTGGGAACGTGTGCCGTGGAGTGTGCTTGGAAGCCAAAAACATTGGCAAGGTAGTAGTACTATTATACATATCCCGATTCTCCTCCTAAAGGAGATTCAAAGCATCCCTTTGACATTAGATGAGAGCCGAGAGCAGATGCTGAGCTCCAAAGGCCAAGTCAGTGGCTGCAAAAAAGAGTTATTTAATTTTAGATAAAAGATAAAAG
Source organism: Anolis apletophallus (assembly GCA_030556195.1). Taxonomy (NCBI): domain Eukaryota; kingdom Metazoa; phylum Chordata; class Lepidosauria; order Squamata; family Anolidae; genus Anolis; species Anolis apletophallus. The sequence goes on along the minus strand of JARBWK010000016.1, from coordinate 939,450 downwards.
GCGCAATGGGTTAAACCCTTGTGCCGGCAGGACTGTTGACTGAAAGGTTGGCAGTTCAAATTCAGGGAGCGGGGTGAGCTCCTGTCTGTCAGCTCCAGCTTCTCATGCGGGGACATGAGAGAAGCCTCCCACAGGATGGTAAAACATCTGGGCAACGTCCCCTGGGCAACATGTCCCTTGCAGACGGCTAATTCTCTTACATCAGAAGCGACTTGCAGTTTCTCAAGTCACTCCTTTTTTTTTGGAAATATTTTTTATTAAAAAGGAATTTTTTTCAAGTCACTCCTGACACACACACACACACACAAACAAAATCTATTGCCTTCATTTGCATCCCACTTTCCTCCCAATATAGTTACTCCATGCGGTTAAAAATAAATATAAGGCAATGTTCCACTCCAAGTCTGAAACCTCCTCTGTAGCAATACTGTCGTAGCACAGAGACCCAAGAAGCCAAGCCCAGAAGTAAAAGGGGAGAACAGAAGGTTTATCTATATATATAAAGGAAGACCCGTCATGGAACGACCGTCCTAGGCAGAGAAACCTTACAAGGCAGAGACACAAAATTTGGCAACAAAAATAGGCCTCAGGCAAGGAAGGTTTTTAGCAAAGAAACACCCCCCCCCCCAAACCTAGAAGGCCCCCAAAACAACGATTTAAAAACTACATTTCCCAGCGTCCTCTGCGGCCGCCAGCGAATCCCATTGGCCAACATCAGCCCACACAAAGTCTCCCTCCCATAGCAATGGTGGGCGGAACACACCACTGTACTGATACTCTACAAAAACACACAAACACCCAAAATACCCCACCCACACAAGCATCAACCTCTACATCAACACAGCAGACGGAAAGACAAAAAACATTGTATATCCACAAGCTCTGCAGAACGCCAGCAACACCACACAACAACAACTCCCCAGAACTTCAACATCCCACCCACCAGAACAACCCACAATGACACAGCCATGACCCCACCAAGACCATGAGTAACATCAATTCCAACCCTTACATACTCAGACTTTCTCGCATCTCCTAAATAGGGCACAGCAACGCGTGCCGGGTACAGCTAGTTGAACAATAAATGGAAAAGGACTAACAAAAAAAATAGCCAACTCGGCTCAAAAAACCCTCAAAAATCCCAGGAACCCCCAAAATCAAAGCGGCAAAAAGCCCAAAACAAAACCAGACGTCCATCTGCGAAGTCTGAAGGGAGAAACCAGAAGCGTAGTCGTAAATCCAATCTAAACGTCCAGGGCAGGAGAATGACGGATGAAAGGAGGAGACGAAATCAGGAGCGGAGTATACATGAATAGCACAAATCACAGTCCCCATAAAACACAGTGTCAGCCTCCCTCCATGTCATACAATACCAAACTCTGTAGCAGGAACTCACGTAGACTTAGCGGAGACCAAGCCCCGCCACGGGAATGCACGGCAGGCAACTAAACAGAAAAGCAGACATTGAATTCCAACCCCCCCACCTTTTCCCAAACATCAGCTAGAGCTGCCACAGCAGCTCACCCCAAGAACAAGGTGGAGAAGTAGCCCATAACTCACGAGTAACTGGAAACAGGAACAAGGCACACGATATCAGGATCACAGGAATGCCAGAGACAAGAACCAGACATCAATTCTTTGACCGCTGCAAATGCAGCCCCATAAAACCATTTCTTATATGGCACTTAAACATCACTGTTGTCTGAAGACCCTCCTTGATCATGAGCACCAGCTGCTTCATCTCCTACAGCTGTTGTGCTCTGTGCAGACCTCCAATCTTGCCAACGCTGTTGGAAGCTTAAAGTATCCCAATCTGTTTCTGAAGCCTCAGAAGGCCAGTCTAAGTCACTGTCGAAGCCAAAGAAGGTATCAGAATTAGACTCTTCGTTACACACATCCCTTACTTCCTTAACCAATGTTGATTCTAGATCCGTATCACTTTCCTCTGATCACATTTCTTCTTCCCCAGAAAACCCTTCCAAGGTTTCTGGATCAGAGGGAGCTCTAAGTATCTGCTGGATCCCTTTTCCCTGTTCCAGCCCTTCCAGGCTAGAATCACTAGCAGCCCTTTTCCTCCCAGCTACAGAGTCTGGATCACACAGAGCCTCACCCCATTCCATACTATTCCTTGATGCTATTGACCCAGCATCTTCCCCAATACTACTACTACCGTAGCAGTAGCCGAAGGATCAATTACAACAAATATCCCTTTTGGACTCCTTTCCGCCAAACTCCAAGGAAGCCTCCAGGACCTTGAACCAGTGCCTGACCACTGTGATGGACTGGATGAGGGCTAACAGGTTGAAGCTTCATCCAGACAGGACAGGGGTCCTCCTGGTCAGTCAGGGGGCCGATCAGGGTATTGGTGCTCGATGGAAGGGGTCCCACTCCCCCTGAGGGTGCAGGTCCACAGACAAAAGGGGCGACAGGGGAGAGGGAAAAGGCAGCAATTCCCCGTCCCCGGCACCGCTCTCCGCCATGACTCTGGCCCCTCTCTCGCTGAGGCCGTGCAGAGGAGGAGCATGAGCAGTGGATGGGCTTCAGCCCCGCCCACTGAAGCCCGTCCACTGCTCATGCTCTTCCTCCTCCACGTGGCCTCAGCAAGCGAAGGGCCAGAGTCATAGTGGAGAGCGGCACCGGGGACGGGGGCCGCTCTCCGCCATGACTCAATCAGGCACAAGCAAGCTTCTGCCGCTGGGAAGGGGCGGGGCGCAAGCGACGTCACCACTCATGCTCTTCCTCCACCACGCGGCCTCAGCGAGTGAGGGGCCGGAGTCATGGCAGAGAGCGGCGCCGGGGACGGGGAATTGCCGCCTTTTCCCTCCCCCCCGTCGCCCCTTTTGCCCGTGAACCACTACCCATGGCAATGTTCGGCAGGAGGGGGAGACCGGGGGGGGGGAGACGTTTTTCACGGCACACCAGATGATCCGTCATGGAACAGTAGTGTGCCGCGGAACAGCGGTTGGGAAACACTGGTTTACTCTGTATGTTTTGGTGTTGTTGCTTGGAGACCGCCCTGAGTCCCCTCAGGTAGATAGAGCGGTATATAAATAAAGTATTATTACTATTACATTATTATTATTATTATTATGCTAGTTCCCCTATGCTTTTGGCTTGGCTCAATAAATGTATTGCCCGGGTGAGGATTTGGGATATTATGTGTGTGTGTGTTTTATGGCCTGCAAGGACTCCAAGCCTGGAAAGAGGGACATCCATCATTCCCGCGCCTTTGGCAGCCCACGAGCATTCGTTTTTATTGACGCTGTCGGCAAGACAACACAATTCCGAAAATACGGTCAGCAGACACGAATGTGCTTTCCAAGCCCACATTCATCCCCTGTGTGTGTGTACGTCTTTTTCCTTTCCTTCTGTGGCTGAAGAAGAAAACTACAAGGAACGCGCAAACTAAGCGTGCAGTTCAACCCTCCATGGAGTGGCAGGCCCAGATTGACAGCTTTTGGCGCCCTAGGCCACACTTTGGAATTACGCCCCCTTTAAACCAACCTCTACCGCACCCCCCCCCACACACCCCTCCCCCCCCGCCTTGCGCCGCCGCATCCTTCCCATCCTGTGCCAATGGGGCTGAGGGGAAAGATGTGTGTGCACTGTCACTGAAGAGAAGGGAACGAGTGCCTTTGTGTGGCGGGGAGCGAGTTCGTTACCCCTCGGGAAGGAGGCAGAGGAGGGGGAGCGAGTGCCGCAGAGCCAAGGGCCAAAGGGACGGGGAAAGCCGGGCTGGGTCCAGAGCATGCTCTTCGTCCGGAGCAGCGGCTTCAGAGGCAGCCCCACGTGCGGCTCATGGCCCAGCGGCTGCAGAGAGTCGGGGCCTTCCTCCGCCTCAGGCTCCCCTCCGAGCCTCCACGCCACCACACGCCGCCCTTCTTTCCCGCGGCCTCCTCTTCCCTCAGTAGCCTGCGAAGGAAGCCACTCCGAGCCAGGCCAGGCGCCCCCTCCCCTCAAGCGCAGAAGTGCTGGCTGAGAAGCAGCGGTGTAGATGGATGGGCTGAGGCTGACGCGGCGAGCACGAGCGCTGCCTCCGCGGAGCCTGGCCTTGGCTCCGCCTTCTTTTGGGTACCAGGCGGCAGGAGCCAATCGCGACGCGATTTTTAGAATTATTTTATAACTTTTTTTGGGTCCGTGATTCTGCATCCCCCTCGGCTTGCGCCCCTAGGCCATAGCCTAGGTTGGCCCTATGGGTAATCCGGGCCTGTGGAGTGGCACATCCAACCAGGGGCAATCTAAGGTTATTTTATATAGTAAGCGAACATTACTTTGGTGCCCCCATTTGTCTCCGCCCCTTTTCCCTTTGTCTCCGCCCCTCTCCCTTTGCCTCCGCCCCCTGCCTGCCCAATTGCGTCACGTGACGTGTTTACAGGCTTCTGCAGGCGCTTCTGGGCATGCCCAGAAGCTCCTGCAGGCGCAGAAGCCGAAGCCTGTAAACACGTCAGCACTCCGTATTTGGCACGCAGGGGGCGGAGGCAAAGGGAGAGGTTAAGCCTCTTCCTTTGCCTCCGCCCCCTGCGTGCCGAATACGGACAGAGTGCTGACGTGACGTGTTTACAGGCGTCGGTGCCTGCAGGAGCTTCTGGGCATGCGCAGTGGCTCTGGAGCTCAACTTCAGCTACGGAGCCACTGCGCATGCGCGAAAATCTCCACGCATGCCCAGATATGGCGGCGTGGCCAGTGTGGTGCCGCCCTTCCCAGAAGATGGCGCCCTACGCGGCTGTGTACTTCGCGTATACGTCGGACCGCCCCTGCATCCAACGCAACTCCTGCAACGTCGAGCCAAAGTGCCCATGTCTTTCCATCAGGGGATGGACCCAAAGGCCCAAAGGGTGCTGGTGCTGCCATTCTGCGTGATGGCCCACCAAGGAATGGCTGAGACTCGGGGGCCGATATGGACTCTGATGTTCTTCAGGCTGATTCTGCCTCTTGGTCTCCTTGCTGCTCTCTCCGCCTCCCCCGACTCTGTATTTATGTCGGGCGGATGAGTCTCTCCTGTCTTGCATGCCCCAGATAATTCGCTCAGCGTAATCCTCTTCCCTCCTCTTCCCTCCTCCTCTCCTCTTTCCCCATCCTCCAGTGATTATCAAGGCCCTCCATCCCTCATGCTGCGCTGGCCACGGAGGTGAGGGCGTGCCTCTCTGGTGTTGGGTTTGCCATGCCGGTTGTGAAGCGGAGACCCCTTCGTGACCAGAACCCGGACCTTGTGATATCTTCTAAAGACTGTCTGGGACTCATTGACAAAACCAGCATTGATTTGACTAATTTGCGTAAGTTCAGAAGAAGGCCCTTGTGGTCCAGCCATAAGGAACAGAACAAGGTTGACCTTTGCGGTTCTGTCCCTGGGATCGGCACGTGGTGCCTTGATGGCTTTGCGTGGAGAATCATAGCTGAATGGAGCTGGAATGCATAGAAATTGGAGGTTTCGCTTCATTGGATTGGTCCAGAGGAGATCCCAGTGTATAAACCAAGCCTCTCCTGTATTTCCGAAGGCTTTCAAGGCTGTCTGGCCATGTTCAAGAAGCATTCTCTCCTGACATTTTGCCTGCATCTATGACAGGCATCCTCAGAGGTTGTGAGGATAATTCATTTACATCAGTGTTTTTCAACCTTTTTTGAGCCACGGCACATTTTTTACATTTACCAAATCCTGGGTCACACCACCAACCAAAATAACACAAAATGACACTCTTAACACAGTAATACGTATAGTTAATATGTTTTTAAATGTATTTATACACTCAGTGTGAAACCTGGGCCTGTTTCGGAGAACACAACATAGATATTCTGGCAGGAATGGCTGAAAGACACAAACTTCCCACACAGAACTCCCATAACCAAGAGAAAATACTATAAGAGTTTGGTGGACATTGACCTTGGGTTTGGGAGTTGTAGTTCACCTATATCCAGAGAGCACTGTGGACTCAAACAATGTTGGATCAGGACCAAACTTGGCATGAATACTCAATATGCCCAAATGTGAACACAGATGGAGTTTGGGGAAAATAGACCTTGACATTTGGGAGTTACAGTTTCTGGGATTTATAGTTAACACACAGTCAAAGAGCATCCTGAACTCTTGCAACAATGGAATTGAACCAAACTTGGCCTATTGAACTCTCATTACCAACAGAAAGTACTGAAAAGGTTTGCTTGGGAATTGACCTTGAGTTGGAAGTTGTAGTTCACCTACAGCCAGAGAGCACTGTGGACTCAAACAATGTTACGTTATGTTGTTTGTTTTCTATCCAGAATCCCAATGTTGGAAGGCGGCTCACCACTTTAAGGTCCTTAAAACAGGCATGGGAAACCTTCGGCCCTCTGGGTGCTTTGGACTCCAACTCCCACCATTCCTAACAGCCTGAGGCCCTTTCCTGCTTAAGTGGCTGAGGGGGAAAAAGGAAAAGGGCCTCAGGCTGCTAGGAATGGTGGGAGTTGGAGTCCAAAACACCTGGAAGGCCCAAGTTTGCCCATGCCAGCTTCCGACAGAGACCTCTTCCTCCCCCTTCGCGCCCTTTCTTCCCCCTCCTGCCCAACACTTACTTTTCCTTCTCCACTGCTGCTTCTGCCGCCATTTTGATCCGAGGGGGCAGCGTGGCATGTTCGGGAGGGGAGGGGAGAGGGAGGAAGGCGTGACCCGTGTGGGCACTACTGCGCAGACTCGTCCCAGAGCAAAGCGAACAGAGCGAGGCTGGGAAGAAGGGAGCCCGAGTGGAGAAGGAAAAGTGTTCGGCAGGAGGGGGAAGGAAGGGGATCGGAGGCTCCAATTTCCCACGGCACACCTGATGATCGCTCACGGCACACTGATTGGAAAACACTTATTTATATGACAATTCATAACAGGAGCAAAATGACAGTTATGAAGTAGCAACAGAAATAATGTGATGGTTGGGGGTCATCACAACATGAGGAACATGAGGAATTAAGGGGTTGCGGCATGAGGGAGGTCGAGAAGCACGGAGTTCATCCCTTCGTGTCCATTTGACCCTTTTGCACGATCTGTCTCCCTTTTTGCAAAGATCCGGATTAATCGCTTTTTGGTGAGGCGTCCTCTTAAAAGAACTGAGTGGAAACCGATTAGGGGTGGAGGTGGGGGGTCTGTGGACTACAACTCCCATCAGGCCTTGTGGGTGATGTGGAAGGAAGGCATGGGCCCCGCCCCTCCCAATAACAAAACCAGAGGCTTTAAACTAAAATCAATGGACAGCTCAACCAAAAGAGACAAAAGACATTAATTTTTGAGACAACATAATTAGCTTAGGAAGCCGGACGCCAAGATAACTTGGAACTCAGACGTCAGAAGGAAGGAAAGAAGGAAGGAATTAAGGAAAGAAGGCAAGATGAAAAAGACAAAAGGAAAACCAGCCAGGAGTCTCTCAGTGATAATTAGGTAGGCAAACTGAGCTTCTGTGTCGCAAACTGCTCAGAGCCTGGCAATAGCAAAGGGGAGCGGTCCTCCTTCCTGGGCCCATTCGTGGTCCTAGAGTCATAAGGGACCCCCAAAGGCCATCTAGTCAAACCCCATTCTGCCGTAAAGAAAGACACAATCAAAGCCCTCCGGTCAGATGGCCATTTGGCTTCTGTGTCAGGATCCTACATGCCTAGGCCCTGCTATGTTTCTATGTTATGATTGATTGACAGTATTTATATTCCGCCCATCTCACCCCGCAGGGGACTCAGGGCGGATTACAATGTACGTATACATGGCAAACACTCAATGCCATAGACCAGTGTTTCCTAACCGGTTCGCCGCGGCACACTAGTGTGCCGTGAGTGATCATCAGGTGTGCCGTGGGAAATTGGAACCTCTTGAGTCTTGAATAAGTCACGCCCCTTTATTCCCCATGGGCCAATCCTGTCATGGTGGCCTTGAACTCCCGCCCGGCACCAAGATGGCGGCGGCGGAGGCGGTGGGACCGGAAGCGCCTTTCCTGAGGGGAGGCCAGTGGAGCGGAAGTGCCTCGTCTGAGATGATGTGGAGGCGGGTGTGTCTGGCAGTGCTGGACTTGGCAGCGGGCCTGGCGCTGGTCCGTCCGGCCGGGGTGGCGGAGCCCTTGAGCCTGAGCCTGGCCCTGGCCCGCACCGCCGCCTTCACGGGCTTCCTCTCCTACCTCTTTGCCCACTGCTGCCACGACACAGGGAACAATGGGGCCCGCCTCCGGGCAGGTACGCGAGCGGCCTACCGGGCCTCAGAGACTGTGATGTGACGTGGAAGGAGCCTCATGGGCTATATTATTAATATTATTATTAACTATGTATTAACATAATATTATTATTTCCCTTAGTATATGCTATTATATTGTTATATTATCAGTATTTGTCATAGTCATGGTGTATATTGTTATTGACTATGGGAGTAATGATAACAGTCAGGATTAACTCCTGTGCTTGACTGATAATATATTGTATGTACCTATCATATTTATATTATTATAATGAAATACAAGGTAACACTTTTTAAAATAATACAATATTGAAATTATATATTATATATTACTTGTAATAGTACTAATAATATTACAGTGTAATGGTATAGTACAATATAGTAAGTTAGAGTGTCATTTTGTGTCATTTTGGTTGGTGGTGTGCCTCAGATTTTGGAAATGCGGGGCGGTCCTACCGGTAGGCAAAGGACGCCGCTGCGTGGGGCGTCATCTGGGTAAAGGGCGCATTTCCACGTCCGCCAGACAGCGTCCAGCCAAGGTTTCGCTTTTGGGCCTTGTGCGCTCCGACGCCACGCTGTAGCAAACCTCCCTGCATGCCGAATAGGTGCTGAACTGGGTGCTAGGCAAAGGAGCTCTCCAAGGTGCTGGACTGGGTGCTGGGCAAAGGAGCTCTCCAAGGTGCTGGACTGGGTGCTGGGCAAAGGAGCTCTCCAAGGTGCTGGACTGGGTGCTGGGCAAAGGAGCTCTCCAAGGTGCTGGACTGGGTGCTGGGCAAAGGAGCTCTCCAAGGGGCCAAACTGGGTGCTGGGCAAAGGAGCTCTCCAAGGTGCTGGACTGGGTGCTGGTCAAAGGAGCTCTCCAAGGTGCTGAACTGGGTGCTGGGCAAAGGAGCTCTCCAAGGTGCTGGACTGGGTGCTGGGCAAAGGAGCTCTCCAAGGGGCTGAACTGGGTGCTGGGCAAAGGAGCTCTCCAAGGGGCCGAACTGGGTGCTGGGCAAAGGAGCTCTCCAAGGTGCTGGACTGGGTGCTGGGCAAAGGAGCTCTCCAAGGTGCTGAACTGGGTGCTGGGCAAAGGAGCTCTCCAAAGTGCTGGACTGGGTGCTGGGCAAAGGAGCTCTCCAAAGTGCTGGACTGGGTGCTGGGCAAAGGAGCTCTCCAAAGTGCTGGACTGGGTGCTGGGCAAAGGAGCTCTCCAAGGGGCTGAACTGGGTGCTGGGCAAAGGAGCTCTCAAGGGGGCTGGACTGGGTGCTGGGCAAAGGAGCTCTCCAAAGTGCTGGACTGGGTGCTGGGCAAAGGAGCTCGCCAAGGGGCTGAACTGGGTGCTGGGCAAAGGAGCTCTCCAAGGTGCTGGACTGGGTGCTGGGCAAAGGAGCTCTCCAAGGGGCTGAACTGGGTGCTGGGCAAAGGAGCTCTCCAAGGGGCTGAACTGGGTGCTGGGCAAAGGAGCTCTCCAAGGGGCCGAACTGGGTGCTGGGCAAAGGAGCTCTCCAAGGGGCTGAACTGGGTGCTGGGCAAAGGAGCTCTCCAAGGGGCTGAACTGGGGGGCAAAGGAGCTCTCCAAGGGGCTGGACTGGGTGCTGGGCAAAGGAGCTCTCCAAGGGGCTGGACTGGGTGCTGGGCAAAGGAGCTCTCCAAGGGGCTGGACTGGGTGCTGGGCAAAGGAGCTCTCCAAGGGGCTGGACTGGGTGCTGGGCAAAGGAGCTCTCAAGGTGCTGAACTGGGTGCTGGGCAAAGGAGCTCTCAAGGGGACTGAACTGGTGCTGGGTGCTGGGCAAAGGAGCTCTCCAAGGGGCTGAACTGGGTGCAGGGCAAAGGAGCTCTCCAAGGGGCTGAACCTAGGGCCAAGGAGGCCCTATGTTCCTCCTTGGCCTTTTCTTCAGGTGCCACACCACACATTGGGCTCATGTTCAGCTGGGGGGTTACTAAGAACTATGGATCCCATTATTGTTGTTGTTGTCGTCGTCGTGGTCATTATGTTTGTTTATTGATACCCTGCTTTTGCTCTCCACAAAGGAGACTCTACAGGGCTTCCATTGAAAGCATTTCAATACCATTTAAAAGGCCACAAATATACAAGCAGTGCATTTCCTGCCTCAGCACAGGCCAGTACCTTTCCCTGCTTCTCTTTCTCTTCTTCCTCCTTTTTTTCTTTTACTTTCTCTTCCTCCACCTCTTCTTTCTCCTCCTCCTTATTCCTCTTTCTCTTCCTCATCCTCTTTCTCTTTGTCTTCCTCCCCTTCTTCCTCCTCTTTCTCTTCTTCCTTCTCCTGCTTCTTCTCTTCATCCTCTTCCTCTTCTTTGTTCTCCTTTTTCTACTTTCTCTTCATCCTCTTTATTCACCTTCTCTTATTCCTCCTCCTCTTTCCCTTCTTCATCTTCCACCTCCTTGTCATTCACATTCTCTTCCTCCAACTTCTCCCCTTTCTCTTTCTCTTCTTCTTCCCCTTACTTCTATCCCTCGTCCGCCTCATTCACCTTCACTTTGTCTTCCTTCTCTTTCTTTCTCCTCCTCATTCACCTTCTCCTCCTCTTCCTCCTGCTTTCTCTTCTTCCTCCTACTTCTATTCCTCCTCCTTTACACCTTCTCTTCTTCATCTCCCTCCTTGTCCTTGTTCACCTCCTCTTCCTCTTGTTTGTTCTCCTTTTTCCTCCCTCCTCCTCCGTATTCACCTCCTTCTCTTCCTCCTTTTTTTCTTCCTCTTCTTCCTCTTCCACCACCACCTCCTCCTCTTTCTTTCCCCCTCATTCAACTTCTCCTCCTTTACACCTTCTCTTCTTTCTCTTCCTCCTCCTCTCTCTTCTTCATCTCCCTCCTTGTCCTTGTTCACCTCCTCTTCCTCTTGTTTGTTCTCCATTTTCCTCCCTCCTCCGTTTTCACCTCCTCTTTCTTTCTCCTCCTCATTCACCTTCTCCTCTTCCTCCTGCTTTCTCTTCTTCCTCCTACTTCTAGTCCTCCTGTCCTCCTTTACACCTTCTCTTCTTCCTCCTCCTCCTTGTTCACCTCCTCTTCCTCTTCTTTGTTCTCCTTTTTCCTCCCTCCTCCTCCTCCTCCTTCTTCCTCCTCCTCGTTCTCTTCCTCTTCTCTCTTCCTCCTCGTTCTCTCTTCTCTCTCTTCCTCCTCGTTCTCTTCCTCTTCTTTCTCTTCCTCCTCGTTCTCTCCTCCTCCTCCCGCCCTCCCCCCACCCTCTCGGGGGGAAGGCCTTCAAGGGGCGGGCCTGGGCGGGCCGTCCTTGGTGGCGGATAAAAAGCCCTCCCGCCCTTGAAGGGAAAGAAGCCAGGAAGGGGAGCGGGAGGAAGGAAGGAAGGAAGAAGGGAGGAAGGCAGGCAGGCAGGCAGGCAGGCAGGCGGCGGGGGAGAAAGGAGAAGGAGAAGAGGCCCCGCCGCCTTCCCCGCCTGGATGCGCCTTGCGAGGAGGAGGCGGCGGCGGAGGAAGAGGCGGAGGGGGCAAGGGCAGGGTGCGGGGCAAGGGCAGCAGGGGCAGCAGGGGCAGCAGCCCCCCCCAGGCGCCCACTCCCCTCGCTCGCCCTCGCCCGCTGCTGACCCCTAGCAGCCCCTGCCTTCCTCCCTCCCTCCCTCCCTCCAAGCCAAGGGAAGGAGGGGGCCCCATTCTCCCGCAAGGCTTCCCAAGAGGAAGGAGAGGAGGAGAGGAGAGGACGCCGCCCGAAGGAAAGGTAGGTGGGCCCCCCTCCCCCCCCTCCCCCACCCTCGCCCCCACCCCCACCTCGAGAAGGAAAGAGAGCAACGGAAGGGGGGGGCTCTCCCTCCATCCCTCCCCCCCACTTCCTGGAAGAAGAAAGGAAAGACACGTGGACGCGCCTTCCTTCCGACGTGCAGACCTCGCCCTCCTGGGCGCTGACACGCGAGAGCCTCCCCTCCTCAGGAGGCTACTGGGAGGCTATTATTATTATTATTATCGTCCTTCCTCAGTAGCTTATTAGTAGGCTATTATTATTATTTTATTACTATTTTATTATTATTATCATGCTTCCTCAGTAGGCTATTGAGAGGCTATTATTATTATTATTATTTTTATCAGCCTTCCGCAGTAGCTTATTAGTAGGCTATTATGATTTTATTATGATTTTATTATTACTATCATGCTTCCTCAGTAGGCTATTGAGAGGCTATTATTATTATTATACCATTATATTATCATCCTTTCACAGTAGGCTATTCGTAGGCTATTATTAGTAGGCTATTATAATATTATTATTATTATCATGCTTCCACAGCAGGCTATTATTATACTGTTGTTATTGTTATTATTATTTTATCACCCTTCCTCAGTAGGTTATTAGTAGGATATTATTATTTTATTATGATTTTATTATTATTATCATGTCCTTCCTCAGTAGGCTATTGGTAGACTATTATTATTATTATTATACTATTATATTATCATCCTTTCACAGTAGGCTATTCGTAGGCTATTATTATTATTATCGGCCTCCCGCAGTAGCTTATTAGTAGGCAATTGTTATAATATTATTATTGTCCTTCCTCAGTAGGCTATTGGTAGACTATTATTATTATACTGTTGTTATTATTATTATTATCCCCTTCAGTCAGTAGGTTATTCATAGGATATTATTATCGTTCTTCCGCAGTAGCTTATTAGTAGGCAATTATTATAATAATATTATTATTGTCCTTCCTTAGTAGGCTATTGGTAGACTATTATTATTATTATATTGTTGTTGCTGTTATTATTATTATTATCACCCTTCCTCAGTAGGCTATTGGGAGGCTATTAGTATTATAATAATATTTTATTACTATTATTATCGTCCTTCCTCAGTAGGCTATTGGTAGGCTATTATTATAATAATATTATTTTATTACTATTATTATTATCGTCCTTCCTCAGTAGGCTATTGGTAGGCTATTAGTATTATAATATTATTTTATTACTATTATTATTATCGTCCTTCCTCAGTAGGCTATTGGTAGGCTATTAGTATTATAATATTATTTTATTACTATTATTATTATCGTCCTTCCTCAGTAGGCTATTGGAAGGCTATTAGTATTATAATAATATTTTATTACTATTATTATCGTCCTTCCTCAGTAGGCTATTGGTAGGCTATTATAATAATAATATTTTATTACTATTATTATTATCGTCCTTCTTCAGTAGGCTATTGGGAGGCTATTATTATAATAATATTATTATTTATTATTATCATCATCCTTCTTCAGTAGGCTATTGGTAGGCTATTATTATCATTGTCCTTCCTCATTAGGCTATTGGGAGGCTATTATTATATTATTATTTTATTAATATTATTATCGTCCTTCCTCAGTAGGCTATTGGTAGGTTATTATTATTATCATCGTCCTTCAGTAGGCTATTTGGTAGGCTATTATTATCATTGTCCTTCCTCAGTAGGCTATTGGGAGGCTATTATTATTATAATATTATTTTATTACTATTATTATTATCGTCCTTCCTCAGTAGGCTATTGGGAGGCCACCCTCATTGGACGGCTATTATTATTATGGTCATCTTTCCTCGGTAGACTATTTGTAGGCCATCCTCATTGGTAGGTTATTAATAATAATAATATTATTATCAGCCTTTCTCAGTAGGCTATTCATGGGCCATCGTCACTGGTAGACTATTAATATTGTTGTTGTCCTTCCTCAGTAGCTTATTGGTAGGCTATTACTTTATTATTATTATCATTATTATTAGTATCCTTCCTGAGTAGGCTATTTGTAGACCACCCTCATTGGTAGGATATTATTATATATTATTATTATGATGATTATTATCACCCTTCTGTTAGGAATGGTGGGAGTTGGAGTCCAAAACACCTGGAAGGAGGGCCCAAGTTTGCCCATGCCTGGTGTCAATCAAATGCATTTTGACCCTTACTTGAACTGCATGGCAGGACTAGCGGTGTCACACTGCATTCATTCTGCAGTGTAGATGCACCTTGAGTTCCTAACCGGCAGAAGGTGGAAAAGAAGAGAAGCATCCGTGCCCGTTTGATGCGATAGAATCGTGCAATTGGTCCTTTTGCAAAGCCATTTTTGCACCGCCTTTGCCAAACGACAGCTCTACGGATTCCCATCGAACCCAGCCACCATGGCAGCTCAAACTGGTGTCAAACTGCATTCCTTCCACAGTGTAGATGGCCCCCAGGAGCAGAAGGGAGTCATGTGAGGAGAAGGGGGAAAGGGAAGGAGAGGGTTCTGTGCCTTCTGTCACTTGTCACATTTGTGGCTACCAATCCCATTCTGGCCAATGTCTGGCTGCATTGGATCAAAGAAAGGCCTAGGGCAGTGTTTTTCAACCAGTGAGTTGGGACCCCTGGTTGGGAGGGGGGGTGTCTCAAGGGGGTGTCAGAGGGTTCACCAAAGATCATCAGAAAACACAGTATTTTCTGTTGGTCATGGAGGTTCTGTGTGCCAAGTTTGGTTCAATTCCATCATTGGTGAAGTTCAGAATGTTCTTTGATTGTAGGTGAACTATAAATCCCAGTAACTACAACTCCCAAATCTCAAGGTCTATTTGCCCCAAAGTCATATCTGGGCATTTTGAGTAACATTGCCAAGTTTGGTCCAGATCCATCATTGTTTGAGTCCACAGTGCTCTCTAGGTGCAGATAAACTACAACTCCCAAACTCAAGGTCAATGCCCACCAAACCCTTCCAGTATTTTCTGCCAGTCATGGGGATCCAGTTCTTTGTTTGAGTCCAAGTTTGGTGAACTACAACTCCCAAACTTCCACCAGACCCTTCCAGTATTTTCTGCCAGTGGGGTGGAGTTCAGTCAATGTTCAGAATGCTCTTTGATTGTAGGTGAACTATAAATCCCAGCAACTATAACTCCCAAATGTCAAGGTCTATTTTCCTCAAACTCCACCAGTGTTCATATTTATGTAAGCATATTGAGCATTCGTGCCAAGTTTGGTCCAGATCCATCATTGTTTGAGTCCACAGTGCTCTCTGGATGTAGGTGAACTAGAACTCCCAAACTCAAGGCCAAGGCCCACCAAACCCTTGCAGTACGTTTCTGTTCATCATGGGAGTTTTTTGTGCCAAGATTGGTCCAGATCTAGTTCCGTGTGCCAAGTTTGGTTTGAGTCCACAGTGCTCTCTAGATGTAGGTGAACTACAACTCCCAAACTCAATGTCAGTGTCCACCAGGCCCTTCCAGTATTTTCTGTCGGTCATGGGAGTTCTTTGCCCAAGTTTGGTTCAATTCCATCAGTGGTGGAGTTCAGAATGCTCTTTGATTGTAGGTAAAACTATAAATCCCAGCAACTACAACTCCCAAATGTCAAGGTCTATTTTCCCCAAACTCCACCAGTGTTCACATTTATGTAGGCATATTGAGTATTCGTGCCAAGTTTGGTCCAGATCCATCATTGTTTGAGTCCACAGTGCTCTCTGGATGTAGGTGAACTAGAACTCCCAAACTCAAGACCAAGGCCCACCAAACCCTTGCAGTACTTTTCTGTTGGTCATTGGAGTTCTGTGTGCCAAGTTTGGTTTGATTCCATCGTTGGTGGAGTTCGGAATGCTCTTTGATTGTAGGTTAACTATACCTCCCAGCAAGTACAACTCCCAAATGACAAAATCAATCCACCCCGGCCCCACCAGTATTCAAATTTGGGCATATCGGGTATTTGTGCCAAGTTGGGTCCAGTGTATGAAAATACATCCCGCATACCAGACATTTCCATTACGAGTCATAACAGTCGCAAAACTATAGTTGAGAAGTAGCAACGAAAATAATGTGATGGTTGGGGGTCACCACAACGTGAGGAACGGTGTCAAGGGGTCGTGCCATGAGGAAGGTTGAGAAACACTGGCTTAAGAAGTGATCAACAGCCTTTAGGGACGCAGAGCAACAAGAGCCTAAGGCCCCTTCTACACTGCCATATAATCCAGTTCAAAGCGGATAATCTGGATTTTATATGGCCGTGTAGAAGTGACGTCTTATTATTTTTGTTGTTTCCGTCTTATCTGCTTTGCTGTGTCAAATATGATAATTATATTATATTTGACACAGCAAAGCAGATAAGACGGAAACAACAAAAAGTATTAACTTTGACGTTTTCAGCATGACACCCCCACTGTTGGAAACGTGTTTTTCTTTCCAGGAAATTTTGGAAGGCTTCCCAGTCTTTCTTGGCTGCCGAAGGGTCTTTGGTCTGCAGAGGATCTCCTGTCCAAATGTCCACCTCTGCTATTGCAATGTTTACGTTGCTTTCTGCTCCCTCTTGCAGGCCCGGATTAACCCCTTTTGGCGCCCTAGGCCACACTTTGGAATTACGCCCCCAAACCAACCTCTACCGCACCCGGCACCCCCCATTCCTTCTTTCCGCCTTCCTCTCCTCTCTCACCGAGGGGTGGGATGCCTCCCAGCTGGCGCACACGACCCCGGCTCCCGCCTTCGGTGCAGCAGTTGCCCAGGATGCTGAGGGCGAGGTCGAGGGTGCCTGGGGGCGCCGGCCAGGACCCTCAACAGTGACGCCAGTCCCCAGCGCTCCCGGAAGCGGGCAATGCCACCAGCCTCCTTGATGTGCTGCGTGCGGAGGGCCAGCAAGGCCTCGCCCAGGCCCGGCTCAGCGCCCTCAGCACTCCGAAAGGTCAAGGGAGCCACTCCCAGGCCCCTTCCCAGCCCCTGGGCCTATCGGAGCCAGCACCCCTGGAACATTGGGAAAAGAGGAGGGCACGAGGAGGATGAGGCAGAGGGAAGCCCCACCCCCGGGCTGCTGCCAGGCATGTGCGCGCGGCAGGAGGGCGCAAACGCACCTGTCTCCTCCGCCATGTTCCTGGGTGCCGCGCATGCCCGGCAGTGGCCCCGGGGGCTTCCCTTCCTTCTTCCTCCTCCCTTGGGAGGGGCCACTGCCGGGCATGCGCGGCACCCAGGAACATGGCGGAGGAGGCAGGTGCGTTTGCGCCCTCCTGCCGCACGCACATGCCCGGCAGCGGCCCTGGGGGCAGGGCTTCCTTCCTCCTCCTCCACCTCGCGCCCTCCATCCATGACAAGGGGGCGGGGGCAATGGCACGGGGGGCCAGTCCCTCATCCCCCCACGCAGCACTCTCCCCTCCGCCCTCCCCGAGAGAGAGTCATCATGCCGCGCGTTGCCGTTGTGTTTCAATATATATATATTTTTTTGGTCCGTGAATTGCACCCCCCTCGGCTTGCGCCCCTAGGCCATGGCCTAGGGTGGCCTTATGGGTAATCCGGGCCTGCCCTCTTGAGTGTGAGTGCGCTCATGATGAGTGGACTCTTACTTTAAAAGTGCCATTCCCATCTAGACATCTGCTGCCCTCTCGCTTGCCCAGCGCATATGGGACATGCTCACAGGAATCCTGGTCATCTGTGCAAAAACAGAGAAGGAATCGCTGCTGCAGGGACTTGGCCATGTCGCCTTCCGGCCCTCCCCCTCCTTCCCTCCCTCCTGGCCTTCCTTCCCGACGAAAAAATACTACTTTGCTTTGTGGTCGTTTTGGAAGAAGGATGTTGCAGTTGACCACCTTGATTAGCAATGAATGGCCTTTCAGCTTCAAAGCCTGGCTGATTCCTGCCTGGGGGAATCCTTTGTTGGGAAGTGTTAACTGGCCCTGATTTTTCCTTATTATATGAGAACACAGAAATGCTGGACCACTCGAACAACCACCAGGTCAGACTACACAGAGAAGCCCTTGAAATCCACAAGAAGCATGTGGACAATGTCAACACCATGAAAATGAACACAATCCGGCTCCCAGTATTTAAAATAATAATAATAATAATAATACCTTTAAAATAAATCCTCTGAAATCAGGACAATAAAGAAAGAAAAAACACTCAGAAGACAGGGAATTCCAGACAAGAAACAATCAGGGCTACTTAACACCTCCCAACAAAGATTCCCCCAGACAGGAAGCAGCCACGCTTTGAAGCTGCAATGCTATTCAGTGCTAATCAAGGTGGTCTATTGCTTAAGTGGCTGAGGGGGGAAAGGAAAGGGCCTGAGGGGCTGCCAGGAATTGTGGGAGTTGGAGTCCAAAGCACCTGGAGGGAGGGCCCAAGTTTGCCCATGCCTGCTGTAGATGCGCCCTTTGAGGTGGCATGGCCAGGCCTGTCCAGCAGATCCTAGGGTCAGGCTGGGTCTTGATCCAGAGGTGAGTTGAGATCCCATATGCCTTCCAATGGCCGGTGACATCATGCCAAACTTGACTGCAATAGCCTTTGCTGCAAATCCTGGGTGTCCATTTCTCCGTCCCTGCTCCTTGAATGCAGCGTCTTGGGCAAGCGAAGCAGCCTTGGTGCATTGGGCCATTCTCCTAAACTCCACTAGTGTTCACATTTGGGCATTTTCGTTGCCACATAACTCTAGTTTTGCTACTGTTATGAATTGTAATTGTAGTTATCTAATACGCAGGATGGATTTTCATTCAATTTGAATACTGGTGGGGTTGGGAGGGGGGAAATGATATTGTCATTTGGGAGTTGTAGTTGCTGGGATTTATAGTTCACCTACAATCAACAAGCATTCTGAACTCCGCTAATGATGGAATTGAACCAAACTTGGGCACACAGAACTCCCAGGACCAACAGAAAATACTGGAAGGGTTTGGTGGGCACTGACCTTGAGTTTGGGAGTTGTAGTTCACCTACATCAAGGGTTTGATGGGAATTTTCAAGAGGGATGCTGTCTGGATTGCTGTGAGTTTTCTGGGCTGTTCTGGAACATAGCCATACAGTCCAGAAAACTCACACAAACCCAGTGATTGGGGCCATGAAAGCCTTTGACAACACAGGGATGCTGTCCGTTCCAAACCAATTCCCAGAACCTTCTTTAGCCTAAAGTAACGTTGGGTGGGCAGATGTGGGAATCCATCTTGTGGGCACATCTCCAAAGCCCAGCATCCTATTTGCTTTCCATAGACAGCGTCTGGTTGGCGGAGCATTGTTGAAGCTCCATGCCCCCAAATCCCTTGTATCTATTTCCAATCAGAAACTAGAGATGAGGAGATTAATCTGTGGAATAACACTATTGGGTGCAATAAGATTGACCATCATTGGTATTATAGTCCAGTGTTTGCCAACCAGTGTGCCGTGAGCGATCATCAGGTGTGCCGTGGGAAATGGGAGCCTCCAATCCCCTTCCTTCCCCCTCCTGCCAAACACTTTTCCTTCTCCCCTCGGGCTCCCTTCTTCCCAGCCTCGCTCTGCTCGCTTTGCCTCGCTTTGCTCTGGGGCGAGTCTGCGCAGTAGCGCCCGCACGGGTCACGCCTCCCTCCCTCCCCCCTCCCCTCCTGAACACGCTCACGCTGCCCCCTCGGATCAAAATGGCGGCAGAAGCGGCAGTGGAGAAGAAAAAGTAAGTGTTGGGCAGGAGGGGGAAGAAAGGGCGCGAAGGGGGAGGGGGAGGAAGAGGTCTCTGTCGAAAGCTGCCATGGGCAAACTTGGACCTCCCAGGTGTTTTGGACTCCAACTCCCACCATTCCTAGCAGCCTCAGGCCCTTTTCCTTTTCCCCCCTCAGCCACTTAAGCAGGAAAGGGCCTCAGGCTGTGAGGAATGGTGGGAGTTGGAGTCCAAAGCACCTGGAAGGTCCAAGTTTGCCCATGCCTGTTTTAGGGACCTTGAAGTGGTGAGCCTCCTTCCATCATTGTGATTCTGGATAGAAAACAAACAACAACATACCATGACATTGTTGAAGAAAATCAACATGGTTTCTGCAAAGGCAAATCATGTCTTACTAACTTGTTAGAATTCTTTGAGGGTGTAAATAAACACCTAGATAAAGGGGACCCAATTGATATTGTTTACCTTGACTTTCAAAAGGCTTTTGACCAAGTCCCTCACCAAAGGCTCCTAAATAAGCTCTTCAGCCATGGAATCAGGGGACAGGTCTTGTCCTGGATTGGAACCTGGCTAAACTAACCTAAACAAGTGTAAAGTCATGCACATCGGGGCAAAGAACCCCAACTACACCTACCAATTGATGGGGTCAAAGCTTTCGAGACAAACCAGGAAAGGGATCTTGGGGTCTTGGTGGACAGCTCAATGAAGATGTCAACCCAGTGCAGCAGCAGTGAAAAAAAGCAAATTCTATGCTAGGCATGATCAGAAAGGGAATCGAAAATAGGTCAGCAAATGTTGTATTACCTCTCTACAAATCTATGGTAAGGCCACATTTGGAGTACTGTGTACAATTCTGGTCTCCGCACCTTAAGAAGGATATAACGGAACTGGAAAAGGTACAGAAAAGGGCAACAAGAATGATCCAAGGGATGGGAGCGGCTCCCTTATGAAATCAGGTTGCAACGCCTTGGTCTTTTCAGCCTTGAAAGACGGCGTCTAAGAGGTGACTTGATCGAAGTGTATAAAATCATGCATGGGATAGAAAAGGTGAATAAAGAAAAATATTTTCTCTGTCACAAAACACTAGGACTAGGGGCACTCCTGAAGCTCAAGGTAGGAAAGTTAGGACTAATAAAGGGAAATATTTCTTCACCCAGAGAAAGGGTCATTGGGTTATGGAACTCACTTCTAGAGGAGGTTGTGACAGCGGTCAGCCTGGACAGCTTCAAGGCAGGATTAGACAGATTCATGGATACCAAGTGTATCGGTAGTTACTGAAAAGGACATTCAAGTGCCACCTCGGAGTTGGTTGAGGTAGGCAGGATTTCCCTGGGTACTGGTTGTGGGGGTCGGGAGCAGGTCAGGGTTTTGCCCTCCCTTCTGCTCGAGATCCCCGTGTACAACTGGTGGGCCACTGTGTGACACAGAATGCTGGACTAGATGGGCTGAGGCCCGATTCAGCATGGCTCTTCTTATGTTCTTATGTTCTTATGAGTCCACAGTGCTCTCTGGGTGTAGGTGAACTACAACTTCCAAACTCAAGGTCAATTCCCAAGCAAACCCTTTCAGGACTTTCTGTTGGTAATGAGAGTTCAATAGGCCAAGTTTGGTTCAGTTCCATTGTTGCAAGAGTTCAGGATGCTCTTTGATTGTGTGTTAACTATAAATCCCAGAAACTGTAACTCCCAAATGTCAAGGTCTATTTTCCCCAAACTCCATCTGTGTTCACATTTGGGCATATTGAGTATTCATGCCAAGTTTGGTCCTGATCCAACATTGTTTCAGTCCACAGTGCTCTCTGGATATAGGTGAACTACAACTCCAAAACCCAAGGTCAATGCCCACCAAACTCTTATAGTATTTTCTCTTGGTTATGGGAGTTCTGTGTGGGAAGTTTGTGTCTTTCTGCCATTCCTGCCAGGATGTCTATGTTGTGTTCATCGAAACAGGCCCAGGTTTCACACTGAGTGTATAAATACATTTCAAAACATCTTAACTATATGTATTACTGTGTTAGAGTGTCGTTTTGTGTCATTTTGTGTCATTTTGGTTGGTGGTGTGCCCCAGGATTTGGTAAATGTAAAAAATGTGCCGCGGCTCAAAAAAGGTTGAAAAACACTGTTATAGTTGACCAGAGTCAGATTGAAATGGCCATGCAGCCACTGTAACCAAACCTCGGCCTCACCCACTTCCTTTGGTCTTTCCACTCTCTCCCATTCCCAAAACTCCCTTCTTCTTCTTCTTCTCCTCAAATCCACACTTAAAGTCTCAATCTCTTCAGCCTTGTGAAACTGACGCGCCTCTGTCGCTTCCTCTTCCAGGCAGGCAGGAGAACGGCGCCGGCGATGGCCTTGGCAGACTCCGGCGGTTGCGCCAAAGCCGGCGAGGACATGGTCTTCCCGGAGATCGTGGAGCTGAACGTGGGCGGGCAGGTCTACATCACGCGCCACAGCACCTTGGTGGGCGTCCCGGGCTCCTTGCTGTGGGAGATGTTCACCCAGAAGAGCACCCGCTCCTTGGCCAGGGACAGCCGAGGGCGCTTCTTCGTGGACCGCGACGGCTTCCTCTTCCGCTACATCCTGGACTTCATGCGCGACCAGGAGCTGGTGCTGCCGGAGCACTTTCCCGAGCGTGGCCGGCTGCAAAGGGAAGCCGAGTTCTTCAAGCTCCCCGAACTTGTCAAGTCCTTGGCCCCGAAGGTCAGCAAGCAGAACTCCATTGGGGACGAGCCTTGCCAGAGTGACCCCGAAGAGCTGTCCCCAAATGTGGACGTGGCCCGGTGCCTGGCCGCCGCGGGAGGGTCCCTGGCCCCGCTGCCCGGGGGTCCCGGCCAAGACCTACGGCGGTCGGGCTTCATCACCATCGGCTACCGGGGCTCCTACACTCTGGGCCGAGACAGCCAAACGGACGCCAAGTTCCGCCGCGTGGCCCGGATCATGGTCTGCGGCAAGACCTCCCTGGCCAAAGAGGTCTTTGGGGAGACCCTGAATGAGAGCCGGGACCCCGACCGGCCGCCGGAGCGCTACACCTCCCGCTACTACCTCAAGTTCACCTTCCTGGAGCAGGCCTTTGACAAACTGGCCGACGCGGGCTTCCACATGGTGGCCTGCAACTCCACGGGGACCTGCGCCTTCGCCCACGAGCAGACCGACGACAAGATCTGGACCTCCTACACCGAATACGTTTTCTACCGTGAGTGATGCTCCCGAAACCAAAAAAACCACCCTGCACCGAAAGGCCGTTCCTCCCTCAACTGACCCTCTTGTCTCTAGAACCTAGGCACCATTGAACCCTCGAACCTTGGACCCTCCTTCCCCCCTTGCTCTCCAAACTGGACCTTCCTTCGTTCCTTCCCCCCGGCTCTCCGGCTCCTTCCTTGCTGCTTTCCCTGAATCCGGGACTTGGACGCTGTTGTGTTTGTGGATGCGGGCAGGTTTCTTGGGGAGGGGTCGTCTGCCGGTATTAACCAGCATTGCAACATTGTGGGGGCGTTGGGGTGGGGTGGGGGGTCCTCATGCCTCCTCGGACTGCTTGTTGCCTTCGCTTAGGCCTACCCTCGGGCATTTTGTGTGGGCCGGGATCCACTCTTGGTGGACGGAGGGAGGGAGGGGGGAGAAAGAGATCCAGAACGCCTCTCTCCCTGCTGCAGACATATTAACAATAGCCGCCGTTAAGCGGCTTAGTGCATAGACCGCCAGCGCTTTGGAAAGGTGAACTAGAAACCATGCACTCTCCCAGCCATGGGGTACGAGTTCCCCCGTTGCCCCTGCGGAAAGCAATGCCATTTGACCCTTTCCTGTTCCTTGGAGAGATGGGGTAAATATGACCCTGGTTTGGGAAGGGCTAGAATCCAAGGTCACTGGGTTCCTTGTTTGCATGCAGACCGACTGGGCAGGCTCATGCCCAGGGGCAGTCCAAGGTAATTTCTAATGGTAGGCGAACATTATTTTGGCGCCCCCCTGGCGCCCCAAAAAACATTACTTTGCCCCCAAAAACATTATTTTGGCGCCCCAAAAAACATTACATTTGCTCCCCCAAAAACATTACTTTGCCCCCAAAACATTATTTTGGCGCCCCAAAAAACATTACTTTGCCCCCCCAAAATTATTTTGGCGCCCCCAAAACATTACTTTGCCCCCAAAAAACATTATTTTTGGCGCCCCCAAAAACATTATTTTTTTGAAGCCGTACCTTCTTTGCGCCTCGCGCTCTTTCCCCAAAACTCCTCCCGCGCATTGCCGCTCCTTCTGCTCCTCCCGCAAGACTGCGCGCGCCGCCGCTCTTGCGGGGCATTGCAGAGCGAGGAGGGGCCTTCGCGCTTCCAGTTTCCCCCCTGCCCGTGGGAGGGGCCGGCAGAGGGAACCAGCAGCGCGAAGAGGAGCCTTCGAAGGCCCCTCCTCTGGCTCTCCGGGGCTCCCCCTGCCAGCCCCTCCCCCGGAGCATTGCAGAGGGCGGGGGGGGGCGCTCTCCCTTGCCCTGCGCAACGCCCCGTGGGAGGGGCCGGCAGCGGGCACCAGGAAGCGTGAGGCCTTCGAAGGCTCCTCCTCGTTCTGTAATGCCCCGCGGGAGCGGCAGTGCGCGGGAGCGGCGGCACCCGGCGGGCGGGAATTCGCCCCACTTACAAGATGGCGCCCTAGGCAGCGGCCTACTTGGCCTATATCTGTGACCGCCCCTGCTCATGCCTCTGCTTGGAAGGAGTCTCCGGTAGGGTGGTATTTACCCTATGTATTAAGAGTCTAATGCACACCTCCATTTTCAAAAATCTGCCACACCTGGGGGTTGGGACCCCTTGGGAGGTCGCGAGGGGGGTTGCAGAGGGGTCGCCAAAGACCATCAGAAAACACATATTTCTGATGGTCTTAGTTGCCCCTTTGGCAGAGAAGGATGGAGATCTCTCCACCTGTCCTTCTCTTCCATTTTGGAAACAGATAGCGGATCCCCCCCACCAAAAGCCCTCCTCCCTCCGCTGTGATTGGCCGGCCTCTCAGCTGACCTCCCAGCCAAGGGGAGAGCTGTTTCTGAGACCAGTTCTGTGTGGCAAGTTTACTAGTTCCATCACCAGTTTGGTACGCAGTGCTCTCGGGGTGTTGGTGCACAGTGCTCTCGGAGTGTTGGTGAACTGCAGCTCCCAGGATTCAAAAACAGCTCCCCCCTGCTCCACCAGTATGCAATCTTGGCCATGTAGGTAGTGTGGCAAGTTTGATGCAGATCCATTATGGGCTGAGTTCAGAATGCTTTTTGATTGTAGGTGAACTATAAATCCCAGCAACTACAACTCCCAAATGTCAGGGTCTATTTCCCCTAAACTCCACTAGTGTTCACATTTGGGAATCTTGAGTATTGGTGCCAAGTTTGGTCCAGATCCATCATTGTCTGAGTCCACAGGACTCTCTGGATGTAGGTGAACTACAACTCCCAAGTTCAAGAACCATGTCTACCGCACCCAGTATTTTCTGTTGGTCATGGGACTTCTGTGTGCCAAGTTTGGTGCAGATCCATTATGAGCCGAGTTCAGAATGCTCTTTGATTGTAGGTGAACTGTAAATCCCAGCAACTACAACTCCCAAATGTCAGGGTCTATTTCCCCTAAACTCCACTAGTGTTCACATTTGGGCATTTTGAGTATTCGTGCCAAGTCCGGTCCAGATCCATCATTGTCTTGAGTCCACAGGGCTCCCTGGACGTAGGTGAACTACAACTCCCAAGCTCAAGGACCATGCCTACCGAACCTTCCCAGTATTTTCTGCCGGTCATGGGAGTTCTGTGTGCCAAGTTTGGTTCAGTTCCATTGCTGGCGGAATTCAGAATGCTCTTTGATTGTAGGTGAACTATAAATCCCAAAGGACAAAATCAATCCCTCCCAAGCCCACCAGTATTCAAATGTGGGCGCTTGGAGTATTTGTGCCAAATTTAGTCCAGTGAAGGAAGATACATCCTGCCTATCAGATATTTACATTCCCATTCGTAAGAGTAGCAAAGTTGCAGGAATGAAGGAGCAACAAAAATAACGTTATGTTTGGGGGTCACCACAACATGAGGAACGGGATTAAGGGGTCGCGGCATTACGAAGGCTGAGAAGCACTGCTGTAGAATGAATCCAGGTTAATTGCCTTGGTTCAATGCCGTGGAATCATGGGGGGATGTCGCGCGACAAGGTCTTGAGCTCAACTGCGAAAGGAACATGATGATGATGCCCCTCCAAACTACAAATCCCAGGGTGGCAAAACATTGAGCCCTGGCCGTTAGCTTAGAGGTGAGGCCCCTCAGAGAGGGGGTCCAGGTCAGGCCCGGATCACCCATAAGGCCACACTAGGCCACGGCCTAGGGGCGCAGTCAAGGGGGGGGGGGGCACCAGATCCGGACCCCCCAATTTTTTTTAAAGTCGATCTTCGGATGCTCCTGCGCCTGCACGCCATCCACGCCCCCGCCCCCCCTTTGCTGCACTCCTCCTTGGCTCCCCCCCCACCGCCTCGCGGCTCTGCGTGCCCTCTTCCTCCACACGCCCCGGGGGCGAGTCTTCCCTTCCTCCTCGCCACGCGCCCGGCTTCCTTGAGTCAAGGAAGCCGGGCGCATCGCGAAGAAGAGGAAGGGAAGCCCCAGGCCCGGATTACCCATAAGGCCACCCTAGGCCATGGCCTAGGGCAGCATCTTTGGGAGGGCAGCAGATCCAGACCCCCCCAAAAAGTTTTTAAAATTCAAAAAAAATTCGGGAAAAACAGTGCGCCAGCCCCGCCCCTCTTCCTTCCCTGACTTCCTTTCTTCAGTCAGTGAAGGAAGAGGGGCGGGGCCAGTGCGAGCAGCGGGGAGGGGGCCTAGGACTTCCCTCCGCCCCCTCCTGACGTGAGAGAGAGAGGAGGGGGCGGAGGGAAGTCCCGGCGCCACCCCCTCCCTGCTGCTGAAGTGAAGAAGAGGGGCGGGGCCGGCGTGAGCACCCCCGCAAGTGGCCTCGCCCCCTGGAGTGGGGGTGGCACTTCAAGAGTGTAGCCTAGGTTGCCACAATTGCGTAATCCGGGCCTGGGAAGCCCTGGCCCCGGGGGCGAGCCCTCCCTTCCTCCTCCTACTCACCATGCGCTTCCCTTCCTCCTTCTCCGCGATGCGCCCAGCTTCCTTCACTCAAGGAAGTTGGGCGTGTGGCGAGGAGGAAGAGGAAGGAAGGGAAGGCTTGCCCATGGGGCACTCGGAGGAAGAAGGTGGCGCGGTGAGCCGCGAGGAGGAGGTGGGGGGGTTGCGGTAGAGGTTGGTTTGGGGGCGTAATTCCAAAATGCGGCCTAGGGCGCCAAAATTGGTTAATCCGGGCCTGGCCAGGTACAGCTTTTGCTTTGGCTCGGCGCTAAGATCGCCGCATGACACATTAATGCGCACCCTCATTTTGGCCAGGCCATTCAGCCCCAACAGGGTGAGCATTAGATTTGAGGAAATACGGGATGTGCGCAAGGAATACTTGAGATGGAAGCTACACGCTGCCACGATTGGGTTGGAGACCCAGCGTTCCCTGGAAGTCCTCCCCCAAGGCAGGAAGGGGCAGGAGACCCCCAACATACAGCCACGACCCCACCATTGTGCTTCTTCCCAGTGGTACAGTGCCTCTGCGCACGGAGGTTCTACATAGGGAAGTAGCTCTCGGTGGTGGCTTTCCAGGCCTCCCTTTCTGCAGCAGAGCATGTTTACCTGGATGTCCCTTCCGGAAAAGCCATGGAGAGGGTATGCGAGGAGAGGGGACGTGGCCTACAGAGAGCCCTGCGCATAGGGTGTACGCATTAGTGGCGTAGGACGTGTTTCCTGTCCAGTTTTGTCCTCACTTTATAGACTAGGAAAAAAGAAAGAAAGGGAGACAGAGGCCTTGCTTTCCAGAGGAGCCGGCTTGCATTGCAGCAGCGCTGAGCCGCATTGGTGATGACCATTTGCTCATCCGGCCATTCCTTCCTTCCCTTCGGACTCCTCCGATGGCCGGCGGTTGGGGAAGGGTTGGGAGTCCAGAAAGCCATTCCTTTTCTTTAACTTGGGCTGCACCTTTTTTCAAAAAGCCTCTTTCTAAAGCATAGCAACCGCACTGTGTGTATTATGTATTATGGGGTGGGTGGGGGTGGGTTGTGGGTGGGGGGCAGGCGCTGAGCAGCTGGAGCTTTGGCAAGCCTTTGAGGGCAAAAAAGGGCTCTCGGTAATAAAGGACACAAACGGGAGAGTCGCGTTCTGCCCTTGTTTTCCGCTTCCGGGTCGCCGAGGAAAATCGAAAGTGCGTTGTTGTACGAGGGTTGAATGAAAAGTAATGCCTCCACCTTGGTAACTCCTCAACCAGTGGCAGTCCTGGTATGCGGCAGGTACTGGGTCGTTTAGTAGACTCTCTCTACAGTTCCATCTTGGCAGGAAGCCTTAGCACATGGTTGAATGAAAAGTAATGCCTCCGCCTTCGTAACTCCTCAACCAGTGGCAGTCCTGGTATGCGGCAGGTACTGGCTTGTTCAGTAGACTCTCCTCTACAGTTCCATTTTGGTGGGAAGCCTTAGCATTGAATAGTTGTGTTGTTACAGTGCAAAGTATGGAACCCTGCGCAGACGGTCAGCCAATGCGACTTAAGCAATGTACAGTCCTTGAATTCTTGACCGCAGAAGGTGTCACCACAAAGGAGATTCATCATCAGAGAATGCAAGCTGTTTATGCGGATTGTGTTGATGTGAGTCCTGTGTGTCGTTGGGCGAGTCAGGGGAAAACCTTTACCTTCGCTTTACTATATTGCACTATACCACTATACTACAATATTGTTAGTAATATACAATTATTATATTGTATTTAGGACCACCCCCAGTGGCACAGTGGGTTAAACCATGGAGCTGCTGAACTTGCTAACTGAAAGGTTACAGGTTTAAATCTGGGGAGCGGGGTGAGCTCCCGCTGTTAGCCCCAGTTTCTGCCAACCTAACAGTTTGAAAACATGCAAATGTTGTTACCGAACAATTTAGAACAGCCTGGCCCATAGGGGGCAGAGGCCCAGAAGTACCCCTAAAACGATTTCAGCAGAACCCCTGGTGAAGTTTTAAAAGCAAACTAAAAATCCCTTTCCCAAAGGAGTCCGGAAGAAGATGCCACTGAGGTTTTTTATTCTCGTCAGCTGAGGTGGATGAACACTGCAGATTCCTTGTTGCAAAGCAGTGGTAAAGTTACATTCAAAAGATATGCCATTTTTATAAGGTTACAGATTCCTATTTCCCACTTCCTGCCCCCAAACCAGCCTTGTGTTGATTGGATGGAATCGCTGGGGCAGCTGGAGTTTGGTCCAATAGTGAGACAGTGCCACTTCTTGTTCTGGCAAATGGGGAGCGAGGAGCAGGAATGTGTTCAAAACAAAGCAGCTGGAATTTTCTTGAGTAGATTTGTCCATATGTTAATGAATCCAAGGCCCTGACCTTTCGAGTCAAAAGTTCTTGGTGAGAAACAGGGATTGTCCTTAACGACCCTTCCTTGTTGACAAAGGGCCATATGCAGATTTTATCCATGAGAATTTCAGCCTTCTGGATGGTAAACAAATGAAATAATTGCAGCCATGTGTTGGTTTCCGAGGCCAACAGTGACGGACGGTTATGAAATATTTATTTATTTATTATTCGGTCTGCAGGCTCGGGGCGGATCACAGCGTACAGTAAAACATACAGTAAAAACATAAAACATAACAGTGATAAAATTGAGATTGCACTTCTTGAATTCAAGGACATACGCATGCCATTTACAATTCAGACTTAGCTAAAAGCAAGCCTAAAAAGGTCAGCCTTACATGCCCTTCGAAAGGGGGCGAGCTCTGAGATCCCACGAGTATGGTCTGGAAGCGAGTTCCAGAGCGCAGGCGCCGCGGCAGAGAAGGCTCGCTGTTTTCTCGTAGTAGACAGATGGCAGGAGCGGATCGATGGGATGACCAACAGGTTCTGCTCTTCCAAGCGTAGCGATCTCGGGGGAACATACGGGATAAGGCGGTCCCTCAGGTACACAGGCCCTAGACCGTGCAAGGCCTTAAAGGTTAAAACCAACACCTTGAAGGCAATCCAGTACTCAATGGGGAGCCAGTGCAGTTGCCATAGGATGGGAGTGATATGCTCCCTCACTGGTGCTCCCACCAGCAAGCGAGCAGCGGCATTCTGCACTAGCTTGAGTTTCCGGATTGTCAACAAGGGAAGGCCAACGTAGAGGGCGTTACAGTAGTCCAGCCTCGAGATGACCGTCGCTTGGATCACCGTGGCCAGGTCGTCCCTGGACAGGTAGGGTGCCAGTCGTCTAGCCTGTCGTAGATGGAAAAACGACGTTTTGCTAACCATAGAGACCTGGGTCTCCATGGATAGCAAGGGGTCCAATTGGACACCCAAGCTCTTTACAAGAGATGACGGGCTTAATGGCTCGCCATCCAGGGTAGGAAAATATAGTTATGCTATACGTTCTATAAACGCGGGACGAGGCTAATCTCAGAGGGTCCGGCATTTATGAAACAAAAGGAGTCTTTCAGAATGGGGAGAGGGGAAAGAAAGCAAAGCCTCTCCAAACCAGAAAGAGTCCTCTCTCATGCAAATTGTTGCAGTGATTGGATTAAAGGGGGCAGCCAGGAATGTGGTCACCCTGATCTCAAAACAAACAGCTGGGTCACGTAGCATTCCTTCATATTTTTAAAAACATATGGGAAAGGAAAAAACATGCAGGAAAATGGTTACATGGAAGGGGAGGGTTTCAGGGAAATACCGCTAGTCTCATGACTATTTCATGTGCAAGGAGTAGAAAGAACGTTCATATGATCTTGAAAAGCATCAAATCCATATGCTATGGGGAAAGTCCACCTGTGTCCTTGGGAAAACTTATCACAGAAAAGTCCTTTTTGCTAATAGCCAGAGGAGAGTCCAAACACACAGGAGTCCTTGGACAACTATGTCTCCCAGCACATTCTGGGTGGCCTCTTCATGCAGCCCTTGTGCACAAAGGGCCCACGGCTTTGGGCCTCCATTAAAAGGCCGCTTGCTGATGGCGGGAACGAAGGCTTTTCAAGAACCAGCGGGTTTTGGCAATCAGCCGGTCCGTGGAAGGAATCTATCTATATAAAAGTCGAGTGGTCGTGGGATGTCGTATATGCACGGCCAAACTATAACCCCCCCAGACACAAATCCCACGACACACATTCCCCCAGACCACGAGGTACAGACATAACACCAAAAAACCCACCTCACTAACTTTGCAACCCCCAAAAACAGCCCCCAAAAACCGCCCATTGACTCCCGTTCTGCGCTGCCCAGCGCTGCAGAGGGAGAAAAAACGCCGCATGCGCACAACCCCAAAACACACCAACCCACCCATCAACCTCTCTCCCCACTCACCGGGACCTTGGCCGCCACACCGGCAGAAAAAACCACATCCTCGCCATCCTCGCTCTTCACCACACCTCCCCGGTCCCATAACAGCTCTAGCCCGCCGAACTACACTTCCCAGAAACCTCCGCATAAACCGGAAGTGGCCATGCCGGGGTTTCTGGGAACTGTAGTACAAAACACACCCAGCACACAAAACAAGGGGCGGGCCGCGTACGACGCTGCCCATGCGCGCCAGGGCGGAAGGCAGGGCCGGAGATCGGCGCTCCGCCCTCCACCGTGTCCCCCACGATTCCCGGCGGCCACGCCTGAAAGAAGGTAAGCTCCCGAGCTTACCTTCTTTCAAGCGCGCCGCCACAACAGCGAGGGAAACGGCGGAGGGCGGAGCCCCAATCCGGCCCTGCCTTCCGCCCTCGGCCCCCCTCGGTTGCGGTGGCGCGCCTGAAACAAGGTAAGCTCCCGGCCTTACCTTGCTTCAGGCGCGCCGCCTAACCGCGGGAACACGAAGGGAGGTAAAAAGACAGAGAGGGGAGGCCTGAGACAGAAAGGGGGAAGATAGGGGGAATGACAGAGAGAGACGGGGCAGGCCAGAGAGACGGGGAAAGTAACACAGAAAGAAAGAGGGGGGGAAGGGGGAAATCAGGCAGCGAGAGAGGAGGGGGAGAGAGAGAGATGGGAAAGTGAAACAGAGAGAGGGAGGGCAGTGTACATACACACATACATACAGAAACACATACAGACACATACATACAGACACACAGACACATACATACTCACACACATACAGACACAAACATACATACACACACAACCATACACATACACACACAACTACATACACACACATACAACTACATACATACACATACATACACACACATATCTATAGACAGACACACACACATCCACACCCATACACACACACATACAAACACACATCTCCTAAATAGGGCACAGCAACGCGTGCCAGGTTAAGCTAGTATTCTTTAAAGTTTAAAGAGTTGCATAGAGGCAAAAAGGGGTTCAGAGGAAGGAAACCGAGATAGCAGAAAGTTTTAGAATAAATCGGAGAAAAATATGAAATTGGAATGAAGCCAAAATGGGACACTTTGTATCTTTGTGGAAAGGAAAAATGTTGCGATATGGAGTGTTCCTAATCTAAGCCGTGCTACAAAGTTTCAAGTTAACTGAGGCAAGGAAACAGGGAGGTAGAAATGGCTGGAGGTCTTTGGGTGCTAAATCCCAGCCCTTTGTCTTTAAAGATGCCAGACCACATGTGCAGGAACTTTGGAACTCCCTGCTGCAGGTAAAACCAATTAAGATACAGATGGGCTCTCTCTCTCTGGGCTCGCCTTCAATGTGAGCAGATCAATAGGTACCGCTCTGGCGGGAAGGTAACGTGTGGAAAAGATCTTGGAGTCCTCGTGGACAACAAGTTAAACATGAGGCAACAATGTGATGCAGTGGCAAAAAAAAAGCCAATGGGATTTTGGCCTCTATAGTGTCTAGAATCCAGGGAAGTCATGCTCCATATACTCTATTCTGCCATGCAGTCATGCCCATAGCCACGACATGGGAGGCATCTACAAACAATATTGTGTTACATAGTGTAAGAACAGCAATGACAACAGGCCACACACACACACACACACACACACACACAGCCAGGACCCAGCAGTGAGGTGATGGAAGCAGGCTTGTTCATTTCCCATCCATCCTGGCGGAAGTGAAGAGATCCCAGATGCCTTGGAGGGAAGAGAAGAGAAGGGGTGGGGTGGCCGAGGTCTTGGCACGCGATTCCCAGCCGGAAAATGGTTGGCGGGGAGGGAGAAGGCTCTCCACCCCACTGGAAGCATTCCTGCTGCTGCGGCTTTTGAACCACAGAGACTGAAAAGGAAAGCGTGCGCAAAGGAACAATGCCATTGGAAAATAACATAATTGGCCACTTGAGCCAATTCCTAAAAGCAAGCCATGAGGAAAAGCAGCGGAGGAGGTGAGCCGCCTTTTGCCTGCAACCTCCAGTTTTGCAAGGCACGCATTGCCATGGCCACACTGAGACAGGACTAAAGCATATGGGTTGGTTGCCTTGGGAGAAACTCAGCTTTGAGCCAGGTATAGAAGGCCTTAACATCCGCCCAAAATGGCTACCAGCTTCCACAGAGAAACACGTGCCTGCCTGCCTCGCATTCTTTGTTTTTCTATGGCTCTGAAAGGAACCCTCCTCTCTCTCTTCTCTTTGCCACGAAATACAAAACCACAGGGATGGGGGGGGGGGCTTGCTGTTCGCAAAGGCACAAAACAGAACACAAGGCTTCAGGCAGAGTGGGGGGTCTCCGCATTCCCTCAGCAATCCTTTGGGGTGGGAGAGTTCCCAGTTTGTTTGAAGCCATTCTGCAAGGACCGCCCCCCCCCTTGCCAAAAAAAAGGCCAGAGAAGCCCTACCTGGGCAACAGAGAGGATCAAGGCCCTCCCAAGGCCTTGAGCTGAGGGCCTTTGCACCCAAGAATGCCTTGAACATCTATGTATGTATGTATCTGGGCCCCTGGTGGTGCAGCAGGTTAAAACGCAAAAGCAATGCTCACTGTGTCAACAGTAAATAACTAAAGGCTATACTCTGCTGGGTTAGATCACTGGGGCTGTACCTCATATAGCCAACCACCTCATAGACAACTTTTACACCAAATATACATGAATATTATCGGTTTTTGTAATTACATCAATACTTATGAAGAGTATAAACTTCAGCGGACTCACAAGCTGGTGAACATCAACTACAGAACATCATTGAGTATCTGAAAACCATTGAGTATCTGAAAGGCAATGATGGGGGGATGCTCCAGGCCAGGGGTGGATGAAATAAGTGGCCAATTTTTTTTACTATACTTTACTATACTTTGTATCTGTCTTGAATGTTTGGTGATTGCCTACAAACAAACCAAGAACCAAAAAGAATACTTAATTCACACTAATAATCAACAACAACAGATAACGCATGACACAAACCCGGGCACAAAGAAATGCGGTTAATGCACCATCTGCCCTGTTATAGATACAACCATGGAAATATGGAATCGGAGTAATGGGAGGATATTTAAGAGACGAGATATTATGCACATCAACAGGGGTAGTTTATTGCATCCAGTGCGGTTGCAGATGTGGCCGGTATTATGTTGGAGTGACCTCTAGATCTCTGAAAACCCGCGTTATTGAACATCAATCGTGAATTAGATGTGGTGCACAAGACTCCGCCTTTTATATCCATTGTTCACAAGCCAAGCTCTCTCCCCAATCCCTTAAGGTAATCGGGCTCGAAAGAGTTAAATTCCATGCTCATAGTGACCACCAAAAAATACTTTTACGCACAGAGACAAAATGGATTATCCTACTGTCAAGCGAACACCCAGGAGGCCTCAATGACGCCCTATCGGTTCAATCACTAATTATGTAACCAGATCCACCTGTAATACTCCACTATATAGATTGGATAGGGGGAGGCACACGTTGCTGCATTCAGCCCTAGAAGATGATTTTCAGTGGCGACATAGACTTTGTTACATATGGTATGTATTGCCGATTATAATCTATTATATAAAGGAGGTCCCGTCATGGAACGACCGTCCTAGGCAGAGAAACCATCCAAGGCAGAAACACCAAATTTGGCAACAAAAATAGGCCTCAGGCAAGGAAGGTTTTTAACAAAGAAACTTTTCCCCCCAAAACCTAGAAGGCCCCTAAAACAATGATACAAAAAACTACATTTCCCAGCATCCTCTGTGGCCGCCAGCGAAACCCATTGGCCAACATCATTTAGTAATGGTGGCCAAAGCCAGCCAAGGCTAGATTAGAATGCTGAGTGAATTCAGTTTAGTCAGTTGGAGTTTGAGGGTTAAACTGTCAAGGCCAAGATCTAGGAGGCAGACAAATAGGGCATCAGGGACACAGGCACCACTGACAAACACATACCCCCAGAATAACACAAAAGTAATACCTACACAAAACACACTACACTAGCTTTTGCCATTACCATAAACAAGGCTCAAGGACAAACACTACAAATCTGTGGCATAGACCTTGACACAGAATGCTTCTCCCACGGACAACTCTACGTAGCGTGCTCCAGAGTTGGGAAACCACAGAACCTCTACTTCAACACAGCAGACGGAAAGACAAAAAACATTGTATATCCACAAGCTCTGCAGAACGCCAGCAACACCACACACCGACAACTCCCCAGGACTTCAACATCCCACCCACCAGAACAACCCACAACGACACAGCCATGACCCCACCAAGACCATAAGTCACATCCATTCCAACCCTTACATACTCAGACTTTCTCGCATCTCCTAAATAGGGCACAGCAACGCCTGTCAGGCATGTAGCCGGGGGGGGGGGGCTAAGGGGGCTTCAGCCCCCCCCCGAAATTCTCAGGGTGGTCCGCGAGAAGGCCTTACTGGTACATTATTTAAACTGTTATGTTTATTCATATCATGATCTGATCACCATGCTCATTATATCCCACATTAATGGGGTTATTGAGATAACAATACAAAAGATTTGCTAGGGTAGACCCTCTTCCACCTAGTCTCAGCCCCCCCCGAACCAAACTCAGCCCCGACTCACAATCCTGGCTACGGCCCTGCAGCTCGTTGATTATATTTGATATATCCATCTCTCCATGGTTATGGTTTTATGCTCATTGTTGGCTATACCTTTGTTTAGATTATCTGCTAGCCAAAGAAATAAGAAAATTTATCTTGTGATTACTACACTACCAAGGAGGAGCGCCCCAAAGCCGGAACGCCCAGAGGAAGCGCCCAAACAGCGCGAAACAGCCATATTGTGGCATCTTTATACACCAAGCCGTTGGCGGTTTTCCAGCCCTACTCACCTCCATTTGGTGTTCATCGGCTCCTCTTTTGGGACTTCCGGATTCTTCCAGTCCATGAGTCCATGCATGTTGGATAACTAACTATACGGGCACCTGGGCAGTTAGCTATCACTGC
Source organism: Anolis apletophallus (assembly GCA_030556195.1). NCBI lineage: Eukaryota > Metazoa > Chordata > Lepidosauria > Squamata > Anolidae > Anolis > Anolis apletophallus. The sequence goes on along the minus strand of JARBWK010000016.1, from coordinate 903,625 downwards.
CCCTGAGATTGTTCGGACTCCGTCTCGGACTCACCCCAAACTTACAACGGTTGGGAGATTCTGCGTTTGCCCTTGCGTCTTAAAGTAGAATGTGTATAGTCCACGGACATACTGTATATGATCTGAATAATTTTCAGATACTCAATGATGTTCTGTAGTTGATGTTCACCAGCTTGTGAGTCTGCGGAAGTGTATACTCTTCATAAGTATTGACGTAATTACAAAAACCGATAATATTCGTGTATATTTGGTGTAAAAGTTGTTTATTAGGTGGTTGGCTACATGAGGTACAGCCCCAGTGATCTAACCCAGCAGAGTATAGCCTTTAGTTATTTACTGGTGCAGCAGGTTAAGCCTTGGAGGTGTCTATGGACAACACCGGCTCTTCAGCTTAGAAATTGAGGTGAGCACCACTTCCCAGAGTCAGGCACGACTAGACTTCATGTCAGGGGAAACCTTTGCCTCTATCTATCCATCCATCCATTCATTCAGCCAGTCACCTATCCATTCATATCCATTGATTGCTCTGTCCATTGATCCATACAGCCATCTAATCTTCCATCCGTCTCTGTCCCTTTTTTCTCCATTTCTCTCTCATTTTCACCCACCCATCTTTCTACCTATCCACCTACCCGTCATATCTACTGTATATATCTATCTATCCATCCATTCAGCCAGTCATCTATCCATTCATATTCATTTATCTGCCTATCCATCTATCCAGACAGCCATCTAATCTTTCATCCATCTCAGTCTCTTTTTCTCTCCATTTCTGCTGGACTAGTTGGAGTTTCCGAACAGTCTTCAAAGGCAGCCCCATGCAGAGTGCGCTGCAGTAGTCTATTTGGGATGTAACAAGAGCGTGGGCCACTGTGGCCAGATCTGACTTCCCAAGGAACGGGCGCAGCTGGCGCACTAGCTTTGACGATGCAATAGCTCTCCTGGCCACCATCAAGACCTGAGGTTCCAGGCTCAGCGATGAGTCCAGGATCACCCCCAAACTGCGAACCTGAGTCTTCGGGGGGGGAGTGTCACCCCATCCAGCACAGGCTGTAACCTCATGCCCTAGGGCAGTGTTTTTCAACTTTTTTTGAGCTGCGGCACATTTTTGACATTTACAAAATCCAGGGACACACCACCAACCAGAATGAGACAAAATGACACTCTAACACAGTAATACATATAGTTAATATGTTTTTAAATGTATTTATACACTCAGTGTGAAACCTGGGCCTGTTTCGATGAACACAACATAGATATGACTTCCTCTCACATATTTCTACATGGCTATCATGTCTTCTCTCAGCCTTTTCTTCTGCAGGCTAAACATGCACAGCTCTTCAAGCCACTCCTCATAGGGATTGTTCCCCAGACCTTTGTGAAATTTCACCTTGAGTGAAACTTGGTTCCAGTTAACTATGGATGTCATGAAGCAGTTTCTGGGGGGGGGGGGAGGCAACTCTCGGAAAATCCAGTAAAATAGTTTAAAAAACCCCAACATTTCCAAGCGGAGAGGCTCAATTTGTTTCTTGGAAACCTGTGAGCGGGCTGCTAGGAGGGGGGAGAGTGCCAATTTCCCATGGCACACCTGATGATCGCTCACGGCACACTGGTTGGGAAACACTGCCCTAGGGTACCTATTAGGCCTGGGTAGGTTCGTCGGAGTGCTCGTAACCTCGGAGTGAATTCGGATTAAATTCACCTTTGAAGTGGTTTTGAGGCGATGTAAGCAACCCGGAAGTGAATTTGCCATTTCGAGGCCACCGCTGCCATTTTCGGACAGGAATTGGCATTAGATTCCCGCCCCTCCCAAGGTGCTTTCCCTTCATTGGCTGTTTAACCCAGTTTGGAGTTGGATGCCCTTCCCTCCGCTTTCCTTCACATATTGATCCATGGCCCTCATCATGCCTCCTCTCAGCCTTCTCTTCTGCAGGCTAAACATGCCCAGCCGCTCTTTAAGCCGCTCCTCATAGGGCTTGATCATTTGAGTCACCCTTCTCAGCTTAGTCAACATCTCCCTTCAATTGCGGTGCCCAGAACGGGACACAGTGTGATTCAGGTAAGGTGGAGGCCGAAGAGAGCCTGGGGAGCATGGCTCCATCCCTCAACCCAGGAACAGAGGCGAGACATCCCTGCAAAAGCGCTTGGCTTGGCTTGCACGGTGGCCGGTTTGATGCTCCGCAGGGCCCGCTTGTTTTGGCAAGGCTGGCCAGGGGCCCGGTCAGCGTGGATCCTGGAGGAAGAGCCTGCTGTTCCAAAGCAAAGCAGGCCCTCTGCTTTACGTCAAAGGCCTTGGGCCTGTCGGAGGTCGGCCAGAGTTCGCCTACCATCGGCCCGTGATTCATGCTCCTGTCCCACATCCCAGACAACAAGCCCAGCCGCCAACCGCGGGAGGCACAGCACACTTGTTTGCCTTGGCCTTGCCTTGGGCCTTGCCGTCAATTATTCCTTCCTGGCTGGAACATTGGGCCTGGGATCACAGAACCTGCCATTTGGGCCCATTCCTGGCTCCTCTGGAGGTCTGCAAAAGACGCCTGCCAAGGGAAGGCAAACAAACACTTGGGCCTGATGTGTTTACTCAAGGATTGCGCAGAGGAAGAAACCACTGTCTGTCTGGAGCAGCCGGTGTGGCTTGGGCCGGGGGCCACCGGGGCCGCCTTCGTCACCGGCAAAGAGATCATGAGAGGGCGGTTTATTTATTTTCTGAGAGGCCAGGCCAAGGAGAAAAAAGGCCAGGGCTACTCCCTTCCTTCCTTCTTTCCTTCTTTCCTTACTTACTTACTTACGTGATCCCTCGTTGATCGAGTAAGATTGTCCTCCAAGTTTGGTGTCCTGGTGGTGGGTCCGTAGGTGGCTGTTTAGCCCTATTCTTGACCCCCATGTTCTCCCGCAGTGAGGGCATCGGTTTCCAGGTGGGAGGTGGTTGGCTTGACGCACCTTCTTCTTGGCACATTTCTCTCTTTCGCCCTCCATTCGTGCCTCTTTGAATTCCGCAGCACTGCTGGTCACAGCTGACCTCCAGTTACAGCGCTCAAGGGACAGGACTTCCCAGTTCTCGGTGTCCATGCCACAGTTTTTAAGGTTGGCTTTGAACCCACCTTTCAATCTCTTTTCCTGCCCACCAACATTCCGTTTTCCAGTCTTGAGTTCGGAATAGAGTAACTGCTTTGGGAGATGGTGGTCGGGCATTCGGACAACATGGCCGGTCCAGCGGAGTTGATGGCAGAGACCATCGCTTCAATGCTGGTAGTCTTGGCTTCGTCCAGCATGCTGACATTTCCCTGCTTGTCTTCCCAAGAGATTTGCAGGATTTTTCAGAGGCAACGCTGATGGAATCGTTCGAGGAGTTGAGTGTGACATCTGTAGACAGTCCATGTTTCAGGAGTTGAGTGTGACGTCTTGTTGCAAGAGTTCAGGATGCTCTTTGATTGTGTGTTAACTATAAATCCCAGAAACTACAACTCCCAAATTTCAAGGTCTATTTCCCCAAAACTCCACCAGTGTTCACATTTGGGCATGTTATCCGCCCCGAGCCTGTGGGGAGGAGCGGAATACAAAATCGAAGAAATAAATAAATAAATAAATATTGAGTTTTCATGTCAAGTTTGGTCCAGATCCGTCATTGTTTGAGTCCACAGTGCTCTCTGGACGTAGGTGAACCACAACTCCCAAACTCAAGGTCAATGCTCACCAAGCCCTCCCAGTATTTTCTGCTGGTCATGGGAGTTTTGTGTGACAAGATTGGTTCAATTCCATCATTGGAGAAGTACAGAATGCTCTTTGATTGTAGGTGAACTATAAATCTCAGCAACTACAACTCCCAAATGCAGGCCCGGATTAACACTATTTTGCGCCCTAGGCCACACTTTGGCATTACGCCCCCTTTAAGCCAACCTCCCGCCACCTCCAAGGTTCCCAGGCATTCCCACGGGCTGGAAAGCGCCGCTCTGCTCTTAAGGTCTCCTCAGGAGTCGGGAGGCTTGGGGAGAGCGCAGCAGGTGCAAACTCGCTCCAAAGGCACGCACGAGAGAGAGAGAGAGAGAGAAAGAGAGCACACGCGAAGAGAGCGCGTGCGAGAGAGAGAGTGCACCCGAGCACGAGAGAGAGCGTGCACACGCGTGAGAGAGAGAGAGCGCGCAAGAGAGAAAGAGAGAGAGAGCCTGCAAGAGAGAGAGCGCGAGAGCAAGACAGCAGGAGAGAGTGATAGCGTGAGAGAGAGAGAGAGAGCAAGAGAGAGCGCGCGAGAGAGCGAGAGAGAGAGAGAGCAAAAGAGAGAGAGAGCACAAAAGAGAGAGAGTGCGTGAGAGAGAGAGCAAGAGAGCAAGAGAGTGAAAGAGAGTGAGAGAGAGAGTGAGAGAGAGAGAGAGCAAGAGAGAGCGCAAGAGAGAGCGAGAGAGAGAGAGTGTGTGTGAGAGAGAGCGTGCGAGAGAGAGAGCACGAGAGAGAGAGCACGAGAGAGTGCGAGAGAGAGAGCGAGAGAGAGAGAGTGAGAGAGAGAGAGAGAGAGAGAGAGAGAGAGAAAGAGAGTGCAAGAGAGAGAGAGCGAGAAAGCGCGTGAGAGAGCGAGAGACGGAGGGACGGAGCAGAGACTTTGCCGGGAGAAGGAGTGAGGAGGGGCACGAGAAAAGGGGAAAGAGGGGCGCAGACCAGTTGGTTTTTTCGTCCGTGATCTGCACCCCTCCCCCAGCTTGCGCCCTGGGGGCTGAGACTGGGTGGAAGAGGGTCTACCCTAGCAAACCTTTTGTATTGTTAACCCAATAACCCCATGAATGTGGGATATAATGAGCATGGTGATCAGATCATGATATGAATAAACGTAACAGTTTGAATAATGTACCAGTAAGGCCTTCTCGCGGACCACCCTGAGAATTTGGGGCTGAAGCCCCATAGCCCCCTGGCTACATGCCTGATCCTGCATATCAGATATTTACATTATGATTCCTAACAGTAGCAAAATTGCAGTGATGAAGTAGCGTCGAAAATACTGTGATGGTTGGGGGTCAGGACAACAGGAGGAAGTATAAGAAGGGGTCGCGGCCTTGGGGAGGTTGAGGGCCACTGTTTTGGGGAGAGAGAGACCCACGTCCTCCCCTGAGCTCCCCCTGAGAGGAGGCTGAAAGCGTCTGACTTTCTGCAAAGTCAAAGCCCTGGATGCTCTGCAGCAGAGACAGTCATGACATGTTAAATGGAAACACAGGATGTGTAGATCTTGCAGATAAACAGCACGTGTTTGGGGGTTTTTTTCCTCCCTTTTTTTTTGCTAAGATGCCAATTTTATCTCTCTTTTTTTTTGCAAAACTAAAGCTGTTCCAAAGGAAGGAATGCTGAGATAAACAGAACCGTCCTCCTCTTTGAATCCTGACTGTGGCCAAAGGCCGGACTTCTCCGGACTGAAATTAACTCCCAGCTTCTCAAGAGATCAGCCACCGCATAAAGAGCTTAGAGGGTCAAAAGGGTTTGGCCAGCGGCTGGAAGGAATGCGGGTGCTTTTCAGGCACCTATGAATCAATAATAATAATAATAATAATAATAATAATAATAATAAGCCAGGAAATGGGAGAAACTATTGGGAAGACGTCTAAAAACTGCATGAAACTTGAATGGGGGAATATGGGATACCATAGAATCCAAGAGTGGGAAGGGAACCCCAAAGGCAACTGGTCCCTGGTCAAGTGGTCACTGGTCAACTGGTCCCTGGTCAACTGGTTCCTGGTGAACTGGACCCAGGTCACGTGGCCCCTGGTCAAAATGGTCCCTCCTCGTGGCTGGTCAACTGGTTCCTGGTCAACTGGTCCAAGTGTCCCTGGTCAAGTGGTCCCTGGTCAACTGGTCCCTGGTCAACTGTCCCTGGTCAAGCGTCACTGGTCAACAGGTCACCAATCAACTGGTCACTGGTCAAGTGGTCACTGGTCAACTGGTCCCTGGTCAACTGGTTCCTGGTCAACTGGACCCTGGTCACATGGCCCCTGGTCAAAATGGTCCCTGCTCAAGTGGTCGCTGGTCAACTGGTTCCTGGTCAACTGGTCACTAGTCAAGTGGTCCCTGGTCAAGTGGTCACTGGTCAACTGGTCCCTGGTCAACTGTCCCTGGTCAAGTGGTCACTGGTCAACTGGTCCCTGGTCAACTGTCCCTGGTGAAGTGTCACTGGTCAACTGGTCACTAGTCAACTGGTCCCTGGTCAACCGGTTCCTGGTCAACTGGTTCCTGGTCAACCGGTTCCTGGTCAACTAGTTCCTGGTCAACCGGTTCCTGGTCAACTAGTTCCTGGTCAACTGGTTCCTGGTCAACCGGTTCCTGGTCAACTAGTTCCTGGTCAACTAGTTCCTGGTCAACTGGTTCCTGGTCAACCGGTTCCTGGTCAACTAGTTCCTGGTCAACCGGTTCCTGGTCAACTGGTTCCTGGTCAACTGGTCACTAGTCAAGTGGTCCCTGGTCAAGTGGTCACTGGTCAACTGGTCCCTGGTCAACTGTCCCTGGTCAAGTGGTCACTGGTCAACTGGTCCCTGGTCAACTGTCCCTGGTGAAGTGTCACTGGTCAACTGGTCACTAGTCAACTGGTCCCTGGTCAAGTGGTCACTGGTCAACTGGTCCCTGGTCAACTGGTTCCTGGTCAACTGGTCCCTGGTCAAGTGGTCCCTTGTCAAGTGGTTCCTGGTCAAAGTGCTTCCTGGTCCAAAAAAGATTGGGAGCCACTGGTCTATGGTCTCCAAGGCAGCATATTCCACCTTCTCACAATCGGCAGCTAATTCCTATTGTTAGGCGGCACCTGTGATGTGGCAAGGTCAAATCTATGGGCATTTGGAGAGAACCAGGAAAACAATGTTGTATTTTGCTTAATCCGGCATGGCCCCCAAACCTCTCCTTGGACCCTCCAGGACTAATGTGATGCCATATCTCTGCAGGCACTCCATGTTATCCCTCTTTTCCTCGCATCTCCTTGGCTCTTAGAGTGGCCAAGGAGGGCTGGTGGCCCAATGCAGCCTCGGTAGGCCCCACAATCCCTCCTTGTCCCTTGTCTCCGTGGGCTGCCTTCCAAGCCACCGCGAAGAAGGCACATGGAATGACACCAAGGCTGCGCGGAGGCAGGGAGAGACGGCGTGCAGCCGAGCTAAATTTATACCTTAAGTACCGAAATGGCAGTCGCTCCCTCGGAAATGCTTGGCTCCGGGGAGTCAGGACACGGCCACCAGCAAGACTCTGGTTGCGGCCTTCCTTGCTAGGAAGAATCAGGCCCAGGATTGGGAAGTTTCCCCATTGAGACAGGCCGAGGAGAGGCCTTGGCCCTGAAGCAGGGATGTGGTTTTGGAGTGACGGGAACAGGGACACAACCACAAAGCTATTTCAGGAGGTTGTTTTCAAAGCCCAGGGCTCTTCTGTTTACGGTGCTTTTGGGTTCATGAAAAACAAAACCCAAGCAAGAAAGTTGGGCTTCAGGAAGAAAACAAAAGACTGATATGGCTGCAGAAAAGCAGTAAGCACCTCCCAACAAAGGATTCCCCCAGGCAGTAAGCACCTCCCAACAAAAGATTCCCCCCCAAGCAGTAAGCACCTCCCAACAAAGGATTCCCCCAGGCAGTAAGCACCTCCGAACAAAGGATTCCCCCAGGCAGTAAACACCTCCCAACAAAGGATTCCCCCAGGCAGTAAGCACCTCCCAACAAAGGATTCCCCCAAGCAGTAACCACCTACTAACAAAGGATTCCCCCAAGCAGTAACCACCTACTAACAAAGGATTCCCCCAGACAGTAAGCAGCTCCCAACAAAAAATTCCCCCAGGCAGTAAGACTCCTACCAACAAAGGATTCTGCCAGTCAGTAAGAACCTCCCAACTAAGGATTCCCCTAGGCAGTAAGCACCTACCAACAAAGGATTCCCCCAGGCAGTAAGCACCTCCCAACAAAGGATTCCCCCAGGCAGTAAGCACCTCCCAACAAAGGATTCCCCCAGACAGTAAGCACCTCCCAACAAAGGATTCCCCCAGGCAGTAAGCACCTCCCAACAATGGATTCCCCCAAGCAGTAACCACCTACTAACAAAGGATTCCCCCAAGCAGTAACCACCTACAAACAAAGGATTCCCCCAGACAGTAAGCACCTCCCAACAAAAGATTCCCCCAGGCAGTAAGACTCCTACCAACAAAGGATTCTGCCAGTCAGTAAGAACCTCCCAACAAAGGATTCCCCCAGGCAGTAAGCACCTCCCAACAAAGGATTCCCCCAGGCAGTAAGCACCTCCCAACAAAGGATTCCCCCAGGCAGTAAGCACCTCCCAACAAAGGATTCCCCCAGACAGTAAGCACCTCCCAACAAAGGATTGACCACCCAAAGAGACAGTAAGCACCTCCCAACAAAGGATTCCCCAGGCAGTAAGCACCTAAGAACCTCCCAACAAACAAAGCACCTCCCAACAAAGGTTCCCCAGGCAGTAAGCACCTCCCAACAAAGGGCAGTAACCACCTACTAACCCCAGACAGTAAGCAGCTCCCAACAAGGCAGTAAGACTCCCCCCAAAGGATTCTGCCAGTCAGTAAGAACCTCCCAACTAAGGATTCCCCTAGGCAGTAAGCACCTACCAACAAAGGATTCCCCCAGGCAGTAAGCACCTCCCAACAAAGGATTCCCCCAGACAGTAAGCACCTCCCAACAAAGGATTCCCCCAGACAGTAAGCACCTCCCAACAAAGGATTCCCCCAGGCAGTAAGCACCTCCCAACAAAGGATTCCCCCAGGCAGTAAGCACCTCCCAACAAAGGATTCCCTCAGGCAGTAAGCACCTCCCAACAAAGGATTCCCCCCAGGCAGTAAGCACCTCCCAACAAAGGATTCCCACAGGCAGTAAGCACCTGCCAACAAAGGATTCCCCAGGCAGTAAGGAGCCAGACCTTGAAACTGCTAGGCCATTCAATGCTAGTCAAGATGGCCAATTGCCACACTCACGCCTAACTCCAACAGACAAGAGTTCTTTCTCCCACCCTGGACTTTCCACAGATATATAAACCCCACTTGCCTAATAGACCTCACCACCTCTGAGGATTCCATGCTGCCTGGCCATGCTCCAGAAGCATTCTCTCCTGACGTTTCGCCCACATCTCTGGCAGGCATCTTCAGAAGTTGTGAGGCCTGTTGGAAACTAGGACAAGTGGGGTTTATATATTGGTGGAATAATGTCCAAGGTGGCAGGAAAATCTTTTGCCTGCTTGAGGCAATTGTGAATGTTGCAATAGACGACCTTGATTAGCACTGAATAGCCTTGCAGCTTCAAAGCCTGGCTCCTTCCTGCCTAGGGGAATCCTTTGTTGGGAGGTGTTGTTTATTGATTTATCGTGTCAGGAGCGAAACAAAGAGTAGTATCGCATTTTTAAAAAGGGACCAGAAGCACTGAATAGCCTTGCAGCTTCAAAGTCTGGCTGCTTACAGCCCGGGGGAATCCTTTGTTGGGAGGTGATTAGCTGGATCCGAATGTTTCTTGTCTGGAATTCCCTGTCTTCTGAGTGTTATTCGTAGCCAGATTGTGTTCATTTTCATGGTTTCCTCCTTAGTGTTGAGCTTGTCCACACGCTTCTTGTGGATTTCAATGGCTTTTCTGTGTCGTCTGATCTGGTGGTTGCGAGAGTGGTCCAGCATTTCTGTGTTCTCATATAGTAAGAAACTATCAGGGCCGGTGAGCACCTCCCAACAAAGGATTCCCCCGGGCAGGAAGCAGCCAGGCTTTGAAGCTGCAAGGCTATTCAGTGCTGGTCAAATGCAACATTCACGCAGACGAGACAAGAAAGTTCTTTCTCCCCAAAGGATTCCCCGGGCAGAAGCCATTCAAGGCTATTCAGTGCTGGTCAAATAAACCCCAGACGAGAGTTTTTCTGCCCAGATTAATTGCAGCTGCAGGGGGGGGGGGAGGAAAGGGCCTGAGGCTGTAAGGAATTGTGGGAGTGGGAGTCCACCAAACACCTGGAGGGATTGGGGCCCGCCACCATCCAGGAAACCGCCGGCCTTTGCATTACATCCACCGATGCACCCGACCTTGTTTCACTAATGCACTAATTGTGTCCTTGTTTACCGCTTGTTTTCCTCCTCGCACGCCTCGTTTCTCTGCTCGTTTGGGCTGCTTAATTAATTGCCTTTGCTGTCATTAATTGTATGGGAAAGCTCTCCGTTGCATGTCCGGTTTATTTGCGTGCCTCGTGTGTGTATTTCAGGGAAGGGGGGACTCCCGGGGAGAGTCAATGTGGCATAGTGGACTAGGGTCTCCAGAGCACATTCCAGCTCCTGATGGGACCCGCTGGGTGGTGGCCTGGGGCGAGTCGCACTCTCTCAGCCTCGGAGGAAGGCAAGGGCAGACCCTCCTTTGAGCCAATCTGGCCCCGCGATAGGTTTTCCGTACGTCAGAAATAACCTGACGAACCACAGCAACATGGAACACCAATTTATATTCTAAAACAGTGTTTCCCAACCTTTTTTGAGCGGCGGCACATTTTCTACATTGACCAAATCCTGGGGCACACCACCAACCAAAATGACACAAAATGACACTCTAACACAGTCAGACATATAGTTGATATGTTTTTGAATGTATTTATACACTCAGTGTGAAACCTGTTTCGATGAACACAACATAGATATCCGGGCAGGAATGGCAGAAAGACACAAACTTCCCACACAGAACTCCCATAACCAAGAGAAAATGCTATAAGAGTTTGGTGGGCATTGACCTTGGGTTTTGGAGTTGTAGTTCACCTATATCCGGAGAGCATTGCGGACTCAAACAATGATGGATCAGGACCAAACTTGGCATGAATACTCAATATGCCCAAATGTGAACACAGATGGAGTTTGGGAAAAATAGACCTTGACATTTGGGAGTTACTGTATCTGGGATTTATAGTTAACACACAATCAAAGAGCATCCTGAACTCTTGCAACAATGGAATTGAACCACACTTGGCAGATTGAACTCTCATTACCAACAGAAAGTACTGAAAGGGTTTGCTTGGGAAGTGACCTTGAGTTTGGAAGTTGTAGTTCACCTACACCCAGAGAGCACTGTGGACTCAAACAATGTCATGTTATGTTGTTGTTTGTTTTCTATCCAGAATCACAATGTTGGAAGGAGGCTCACCACTTTCAGGTCCCTCAAACAGGCGTGGGAAAACTTCGGCCCTCTGGGTGCTTTGGACTCCAACTCCCACCATTCCTCACAGCCTGAGGCCCTTTCCTGCTTAAGTGGCTGAGGGGGAAAAGGAAAAGGGCCTGAGGCTGCTAGGAATGGTGGGAGTTGGAGTCCAAAACACCTGGAAGGCCTAAGTTTGCCCATGCCAGCTTTCGACAGAAACCTCTTCCTCCCCCTCCCCCTTCGCCCCCTTTCGTCCCCCTCCTGCCCAACACTTACTTTTTCTTCTACACTGCCGCTTCTGCCGCCATTTTGATCCGAGGGGGCAGCGTGGCATGTTCGGGAGGGGAGGGGGGAGGGATACGTGACCCGTGCGGGCGCTACTGCGCAGACTCGCCCCAGAGCAAAGCGAGCAGAGCGAGGCTGGGAAGAAGGGAGCCCGAGGGGAGAAGGAAAAGGGTTTGGCAGGAGGGGGAAGGAAGGGGATTGGAGGTTTCCATTTCCCACGGCACACCTGGGGATCACTCACGGCACACTGGTTGGGAAACACTGCCCTATTGTACCTATTATTGATTTACTCACATTTGCATGTTTTCGAACTGCTAGGTTGGCAGAAGCTGGGGCTAACAGTGGGAGCTCACACCTGGATCAAGACAGCAAGTTCAGCAGCTCAGCGGTTTAACCCACTGTGTTACCAGGGACTCCCCTTGAAAACTGCACATTTATGCCTCAGTTTCCCAAATTGCATTGTGAATGCTGGGAGAAAGCATGCAAATGTTTGTATTTTGCCCTCTTTGAGAAAATGGCAGAGCAGGAAAGAACCAAAGAATAGATCAAGGCCTGCGTTGCTGGTCCTGCACCTGCAGACAATTCCCTTTCTCTTTGCAGAAGCTGGGTCTTTGGGGGGGGGGTCTCCCTTTCCCATCACTTGGAGAGGAATTAATCAGCAAATGGCAAGCCCCTCCGGCTTAGTCGTGGAGATAAATCCCCCCCCCCCCGCGGCACCCTTCCCCCCAGGAACAGCGAGCTGTGATTACTTCAATAATGGCTCAGTTGTAATTTTAGGATTTCCTGCCGCTGCCGCTGCTGTTTCAATGCTCCTGGATTTGGCCCTCGCCGTAATATTAATCATGGGATCCAGGCAATGTTGGGATTATACCTCGGGGGTCGGGCAGGGAGGGAGGGGGGCAGGAGAGCCGAAGGCCCGGCCCTAAGCCAGGCCATTGATGGACCGGAATAACAGCATTCCCTTTGGCCAGCGACACATGAGTTGCACTCCCATCCTCGCCCGGTGCCGAATTGGGACTAGCGTTCTTTTATGTCAACGCACCCAGCGTGAAGGCCGGGCATTGAACGTTAAAGCCAGGAGAGTCTCTTCTGACCTGCTCCGGACTCCATTGTTAACAGATTTGGCCTGATCAGGGGGTTGCTGCAAGTTGTTCGGAGTGTCTGGCCATCTTCTAGAACAGTGTTTTCAATCTTTTTTTGAGTCACAGCACATTTTTTACATGTACAAACTCCTGGGGCACACCACCTACCAAAATGACACAAAATGACACTCTAACACAGTCATACATAGAGTTAATATGTTTTTCAATGTATTTATACACTCAGTGTGAAATCTGGGCCTGTTTCGATGAACATAATATAGATATCCTGGCAGGAATGGCAGAAAGACACAAACGTCCCACCAGGGCCGGTCTTTCCATTAGGCAGACTACGCGGCCGCGTAGGGCGTCGCCACCTGGGAGGGGGCGCCGCGCCGGCTGCACCTCTGCAGCCAGCCCCACCGCCCGCGGCGCACCGGCTGCACCTCCGCATTCATGCGCACTGGCTGGAGGCGTGCTGGGAACCAGTGCAGTCCGTGCCATGCCTCTGCAGCCGGCCACGCCGCCGGGCAGGACACGCCATGCGCTGCCGCACTGGATGCCGCAATCGTGCATGCGCGGAGTTTTTCGCGCATGCGCGGGCGTGGCCAGAACCCTCCAGGGGGCAAAATAATGTTCGCTTACCCCGGGATAGGTAGGAGCGTTCCTGTGTCCCACACAGAACTCCCATAATGAAGAGAAAATACTATAAGGGTTTGGTGGGCATTGACCTTGAGTTTTGGAGTTGTAGTTCACCTATGTCCAAAGAGCACTGTGGACTGAAACAATGTTGGATCAGGACCAAACTTGGCATGAATACTCAATATGCCCAAATGTGAACACAGATGGTGTTTGGGGAAAATAGACCTTGACATTTGGGAGTTACAGTTTCTGGGATTTATAGTTAACACACAATCCAAGAGCATCCTGAACTCTTGCAACAATGGAATTGAACCAAACTTGGCCTATTGAACTCTCATTAGCAACAGAAAGTACTGAAAGGGTTTACTTGGGAATTGACCTTGAGTTTGGAAGTTGTAGTTCACCTTCACCCAGAGAGCACTGTGGACTCAAACAATGTTATGTTGTTATTTGTTTTCTATCCAGAATCACAATGTTGGAAGGAGGCTCACCACTTTAAGGTCCCTAAAACAGGCATGCCTGATGATCGCTCACGGCACACTGGTTGGGAAACACTGGCGTAATCAGTGGGTTGCTGTAAGTTTTTCGGACTGGCTGGCCGTGTTCTAGAAGGTCATTGCTAATCAAGGTGGCCAACCGCAATGTTCACACTTGCCTCAAGCAGACAAGAGTTCTTTCTCTCACCGTGGACACTCCACAGATATCTCATTTGCCTACAGACCTCACAACCTCTGAGGATGCTTCTGCAAAATGGCCAGCCCACCCGGAATGCATCCTCAGAGGTTATGAGATCCGTCGGAAATTAGGAAAATGGGGTTTATATATCTGTGTCATAATGTCCAGGGTGGGAGAAAGGACTCTTGTCTGCTTGAGGTAGGTGTGAATGTTGCAATTGGCCATCTTGATTAGCACTGAATGGCCTTGCAGTTTCAAGGTCTGGCTCCTTACTGCCTGGGGAATCCTTTGTTAGTAGGTGGTTACTGCTTGGGGGAATGCTTTGTTGGGAGGTGCTTACTGCCTAAGAGAATCCTTTGTTGGGAGGTGCTTACTGCCTGGGGGAATTGTTTGTTGGGAGGTGCTTACTGCCTGGGGGAATCCTTTGTTCGGAGGTGCTTACTGCCTGGAGGAATCATTTGTTGGTAGGTGCTTACTGCCTGGGGGAATCCTTTGTTGGGAGGTGCTTACTGCCTGGAGGAATCATTTGTTGGTAGGTGCTTACTGCCTGGGGGGAATCCTTTGTTGGGAGGTACTTACTGCCTGGCGGAATCCTTTGTTGGTAGGTGCTTACTGCCTGGGGGAATCCTTTGTTGGGAGGTGCTTACTGCCTGGAGGAATCCTTTGTTGGGAGGTGCTTACTGCCTGGAGGAATCATTTGTTGGGAGGTGCTTACTGCCTGGGGGAATCCTTTGTTGGGAGGTGCTTACTGCCTGGAGGAACCCTTTGTTGGGAGGTGCTTACTGCCTGGGGGAATCCTTTGTTGGGAGGTGCTTACATCCTGGAGGAATCATTTGTTGGGAGGTGCTTACTGCCTGGGGGAATCCTTTGTTGGGAGGTGCTTACTGCCTGGAGGAATCATTTGTTGAGAGGTGCTAAGTGCCTGGGGGAATCCTTTGTTGGAAGGTGCTTACTGCCTGGGGAATCCTTTGTTGGGGGGTGCTAAGTGCCTGGAGGAATCCTTTGTTGGGAGGTGCTTACTGCCTGGGTAATCCTTTGTTAGGAGGTGCTAAGTGCCTGGGGGAATCCTTTGTTTGGAAGTGCTTACTGCCTGGGGGAATCCTTTGTTGGGAGGTGCTTACTGCCTGGGGGAATCCTTTGTTGGGAGGTGCTTACTGCCTGGGGGAATCCTTTGTTGGGAGGTGCTTACTGCCTGGGGGAATCCTTTGTTGGGAGGTGCTTACTGCCTGGGGGAATCCTTTGTTGGGAGGTGCTTACTGCCTGGGGGAATCCTTTGTTGGGAGGTGCTTACTGCCTGGGGGAATCCTTTGTTGGGAGGTGCTTACTGCCCGGGGGAATCCTTTGTTGGGAGGTGCTTACTGCCTGGAGGAATCATTTGTTGAGAGGTGCTAAGTGCCTAGGGGAATCCTTTGTTGCGAGGCGCTTACTGCCTGGGGGAATGCTTTGTTGGGAGGTGATTCACTGGATCTGATTGTTTCTTGTCTGGAATTCCCTTGTTTTTGACTGTTGTTCTTTCTTTACTGTTATGATTTAGGAGGGGGGGGGCTTTGAATAATGGTTGCTAGATTTTAGTATTTTCGTGGTTGCCTCCTTTCTGTTGAAATTGGTCACATGCTTCTTGTGGATGTCAATGGCTTCTCTGTGTAGCCTGACATGGTGGTTGTGAGAGTGGTCCAGCATTTCTGTGTCCTCAAATAATACCCTGTGCGCAGGTTGGTTCCTCAGGTGCTCTGCAATGGCAGACATCTCTGGATGAAGTAGCCTGCAGTGCCTTTCCCGTTCCTTAATTCGTGCATTTGGTGATCCCTATGGAGACTTCTTGTCCACTGCTGCAGGGGATAGGGTAGGCCGCTGACTCTTTCCATCCATCTGCCTGCGCAGGAATCCCCTCTAATGGGCCGGAAAGGTAAATATTATGCCTCGGAGGGGTAAACTTTCCTTCCCTGTGTCTTCTCCAAGGGGCCTCAGCTGAAACCACCCAGCTGGCCTCTAATCCTCCTTCCAAACAAACCTATCCATGCCCTGAAGCCCACTCACATTTCACAGGGCTTGGGAAACCAATCTGCACAAATGTTTTAATTGTCGCCCCCCAAATCACCCAAGCACACTCTCGGCATTACTTCGCGAATGAAGATTCTTAGGAAGGACTCATCCCACGCTTTTTACAATGACTAAAAAGGCCAATCTGAGATAGGCAAGTCCGGTTGCAGAAAGCACAGCAGAAAGTGTCCTTGGGTGCTGTCGTTTCCAAGTTGTGGTTCTTTCTGCGTTGTCGAGATTCGTTCAGCTTGTCTTCTCGAAAAAGGCCGCAGCATTGTGGAGAGTGCGTCTCCATGCCTCCCGACGTGAGGCCAGGGTGGACCATTGTTGGTGATCAATCTGGCCGAGCCTGAGATGTTGTTTCAGGGAGTCCTTATATCTCTTTTTGGGGGCGCCTCTCTTGCGGGTTCACCAGAGAGTAGTATCTTTCGGAGGCGGTGGTCCTCCATCCTAGAGACGTGCCCTGCCCAGCACAGCCGTGATCTCAATAGCATGGCCTCAATGCTGGTGCTCCCTGCTTGCTCAAGGACAGCAACATTTGTCACACAGTCGGTCCAGTGTACATTCAGGACTGTGCGAAGACAGCGCCGACGAAAGCGCTCGAGGAGTCGCAGGTGCCGGCGATAGGCAACCCATGTCTCAGACCCATAGAGGAGGACGGACAGCATGACAGCTCTGTACACACTGATTTTGGTGCTTTGCCTCAGGTGCTTGTTGCTCCAGACTCTTGTGAAGCCTTACGAATGCACTCTATGCCTTTGCTAATCTGTGATCTATCTCTTTATCAATCTTGGCGTCTGAAGAGCTGATGCTTCCCAGGGAGGTGAATTGCTGAATGGACTTAAGCACAGATTTGCTTCTGCTGACGTGGGGATGGTGGTGTTCTTCCTGTGGTGCGGGCTGGTAGAGGACTTCCCTTTTCTTCAGGCTGACTTCCAGCCCAAACAGCTCTGCAGCTGTTGCAAAGCAGGATGTGAGGCACTGCAGGGCTGCTTCTGAATGGGTGACAAGGGCAGCATCGTCAGCAAAAAGCAGCTCACGGACTGGATAGTTTAGAGTCTTAACTGCGAGCCCTCAGGCGGCTTAAGTTGAACAAGTTACCATCAGTACGATAGCGTATATATATGCCGTCTTCTTCTTCGAGGTCTGCCAAGCACACTACACAGCGTATAAATCTCCCATGCTATTTGCATGTTGCTGACTTCATGTACATCTTAAACCTGAAATGTTTTTGACTGTTTGCAAAACAATGCAATGTATTCTCTCAGCATCTGTTTTGCTAAAATCCTGGTTATTGTTCTGCGGGATCCTGCGTGGTGGGTTCAGGGCCCATGCCGGAAAGGAGAAATGGCAACAACCGGGTCGCCTTGAATGCGCCTTCCTTCCTTTCTCGCTCTCCCCGCTCGCTCAGCCTTTCTCTAACCATTTTTGCAGGGAGAGCTTATTACGACACTCTTTCTATTCTGAGCAATGCACGAAGGCTGCAGTTACGCCCAGAAATCCTCCAATGAGCGCTTCGGGTTTTGCACTTCCGTCTTCTCCATCACAAATTGACAATGTCAGTGGCATGCCTTTACACACAATTGCACCATTGGGCGCCTTTACTGGCCAAGTTATCATTTTCCTACGGCTGACAGGAAAGGCTTAGCTGTCCTGTTCTGTCCTCCTCCAGTGCAGAGAACCATCTACAAGGGGCGTTGATTCAAGAGTTCCCCTGACCCACTTCTATGTGTCACAGGACTCTGAAACTGCACATGTGTCATGATATAAGTCTCCATAGGTGACGTGCCAATTGGCAGCTCAGAATTGATAACGGTCTTGATGTGACAGGTGCTGAAGTGGTATTGTAACTCAGACGCCAATAGAGCCAAGCCTAGAAGTAAAATAGGGTAACAAAAAGGTTTATTTGACAAGGAATGGGAATGGGACTAACAAAAACGTAGCCAAACTCGCAAAAACCCACAAAAACCCAAGGGAAGCCCCAAAAAAGCACTGCAGGAGAAGCCAAAGCAAACACAAGGACGTCCTCTGTGACGTCCTTCGTGGGATGATCCAAAAAGCGAAGTCTGTAACCGGTCCAAAGTCAAAGGGCAGGAGAATGATGGAGGAAAACAAGGAGACAGTCCAAGGTCCGACAGGAGCTAAATGTATAGGGATAACACACATCGTAATCCCCATAAAAAAACCTTAACTCACAAGTAGTCAGGAACACGATACCAGATAACAGGATGCCAAGGTAACAGGACACCAGACACAACTCCTTGCCTGCCGCAAGGATTCCTTTCCCAAGCTCATAATTTATACTCTAAAGATCAGACTCATCTGAGTCACACCCTTCCAGCTCAGGCGAAGCAGCTGTATTCCTCTCAGCAGCTGACACCTTTTCAGCATCTCTCCAGGTCTCCCAGAGTTTCTCAAAACTTAGTGTTTCCCAGTCATTCCCAGCAGTTTCAGAGGGCCAATCTTTGTCACTGTCAAACCCCATAAATGTGTCACTACTGGAATCAGCATTACATACATTCTGAGCTTCTTTTACCAGAGTCCAATTTAGCTCAGTAGCACTCTCTTCTGACTCCAGTTCCACATCTCCAGGAAAACCCTCAAATGACTCTGAATCTGTAGGAGCCATAAGTACCTGCCGAATTCTTTTCCTCTGCTCTAACTCATCAGTGCTAGAATCGCTTGCAGTTCTCTTTCTGCTGACTCCAGCATCTGAAGTCTCATCAGCCCCTCCCAACTGCATGCTGCTCCCAGCTGGAGATAACTCAGCTTCTACTACAACACTGCTATCAGGAGACGCCAAGGGCTGACTTACAACAAGTGGTGTGAGGTTTGAGAATGGACTCAGTGGAAGGCAGGGCGATCCTTGCAGGTCCCGAAATGCGCCTCTAATGCCTCTAATGCCACCCTGCGACTGGAGACGGGCTTTATGAGGGTGGAGGTAAGCCCTGAAAAGGAATCAACCCACCTTCCGTGTGGTTTTTCCCCCTCCTCTTTTCTTGCCATAGGGTGTTTCCCAATAAGATAAGCCCAAAGTACGACAGCCTCAGCTGAGTCCTTTTGCTTTCTAGGGAGGGTCCAAACTGGCTAGACCCCTTCCAGTCCGGCTTCCGTTTGGGGCATGAGACAGAGACGGTCCTGGTCTCCATCACAGATCAGCTACGTTGCCAGCTGGATCAAGGCGGATTGGCGCTGCTTGTGTTATTGGACCTCACAGCAGCGTTTGATACTGTCGATTACGATCTTTTGACTCACCGTCTTGCCAGGGCCAGGGTGAGGGGGACAGCCTTGAATTGGCTGTCCTCCTTCCTCTGGAACCGGTCACAGCGAGTGAGGAGGGGCGAGGTGGTCTCCGGCGGCTCCCCCTTAGTTTGTGGGGTTCCTCAGGGGGCCATACTCTCCCCTCTATTATTTAACATCTCTATGCGTCCACTTGCTCACTTGGTGCATAGCTTTGGGCTGGAATGTCACCAGTACGCTGATGATACCCAGCTCATTCTGAGGATGGGGGGCAGGCCCGAAACCGTAACCGATAATTTCCATGTTTACCTCAAAGCCGTTACTGGATGGGTGCAAGCCAGTAAGTTGAAGGTGAATCCAGCGAAGACAAAGATCCTCTGGTTGGGTCTTCCGGGCGGTAGGGATGTCCAGCTTCTGACCCTGGACGGTGTGGCACTAGACCCATTGCCTTCAGTAAAGAGCCTTGGAGTTCTCTTGGACCCTCTGCTGTCAATGGAGGCCCAAATCTCCGCTGTCAGCAGAGGGGCGTTTTCCCATCTTCGTCAGGCTCGGAGGCTGGCCCCTTACTTGTCTCGGCACGACCTCGCCACGGTGATCCAAGCTACGGTCATCTCAAGGCTAGACTACTGTAATGCTCTCTACATTGGCCTGCCTTTGTCGGTGACCCGGAAAATCATGCTGGTGCAGAACGCCGCAGCTCGGTTGCTCGCAGGAGCTCCTGCGAGCTGCCACATTACACCAATTCTGCGAGAACTGCACTGGCTCCCTATTGAGTACCGGATCACCTTCAAAGTGTTAGTCTTGACTTTTAAGGGCTTGTATGGTCTGGGGCCAGTGTACCCGAAGGACCGCCTAGCCCCGCACTGCCCCACGAGAACGCTTAGATCTGAAGAGAGGAACCTTTTAGCCATGCCCAGTGTCAAGCAATACCACCTAACTTCAACACAGAGAAGGGCGTTCTCCATCATCGCCCCAGTCCTCTGGAACGCATTACCTCCGGAGGTCAGGGCCTTGCGCAATCAGTTGGCTTTTCGGAAGGTCTGCAGGTCGGTCCTATTCCGGCAGGCCTTTGAGCTGTGATATGCTATCTTCTGAGTCTGTGTTTTCTTTTAGGAATTGTTTTATTCTGTGGTTTTAATGCTATTGTAGATTGTGATTTTATCGTGGTGTTGATGTAAGCTGCCCCGAGCCACTGGGAGTGGCCGCTAATAAGTCGAATAAATAAATAAATAAATAAATAAATAAATGAACTTGGACCGTTGATTGGTCTGTTTAGTGGTGTCCAGCCTCAGTGATAAATGAACTGATGGTGCCGATGTATTGTCGAAGGCAATTGTTGAAACAATCAGGGACAGCTAATCCTCTCAGTAAAGGATTCCCTCAGGCAGTAAGAAGCCACACCTTGAAACTGCTAGGCCATTCAATACTAATCACGGTGGCCAATTGAAACATTCACACCTACCTCCAACAGACCAGAGTCCTTTCTCCCACCCTGGACATTATTCCACAGGCAGCAACCAGCCAGGCTTTGAAGCTGCAAGGTCATTGCTAATCAAGGTGGCCCATTGCAACATTCATGCCTGCCTCAAGCAGACAGGGTTTTTTTTGTTGGGCATTGGACATCTCTTGGCGTATTTAAGGAGGGCCATCTTGCCGCAGCTCCGTCTTCTCACTGACGCCCGGCTCCTTCCAGCTTCCCATTCAGAACCTTAAAGCCATGCGTGTGCTGCTGAGCTTTGCCTGGGAAGAATTCCCACTGGTCATAAACTATAAATGGTAATGCAAGCACGCTCACCTGGAAAAGGGAATTCCCACCGAATGTGCTGAAGATCAGGGCGTGATTGATAGTTCGCGACTCGCAGGCCCAGATTACCCATAAGGCCACCCTAGGCCATGGCCTAGGGGCGCAGGCCAAAGGGGGTGCAATTCACAGACCAAAAAAAAAGTTGAAACAAAACCGCAAGGCGCAGCATGGAGATGACTCTCTCTTTCTCTCTCTCTCTCTCAGGGGATGGCGGGGGGAGAGCACTGCAAGGGGGCGGGGGAGGAGGGAATGGCCCCCCCCCTTGCTATAGCCCTCGCCCCCTTGTCAAGGAAGGAGGGTGTGAGGAGGAGGAAGGAAGGGAAGCCCCCGGGGCCACTGCAGGGCATGCGCCACTCCCAGGAACATGGCAGAGGAGGCAGAGGCGCTCGCGCCCTTTTTCCTTGACACAAGGGGTGCTGCGCATGCCCGGCAGCGGCCCCGGGGGCGGGGCTTCCCTCCGTCTCCTCCTCCTTGCGCCCTTCTTCCTTGACTCAAGGAAGAAGGGCATGAAGAGGAGGAAGCGGAGGGAAGCCCCGCCCTGGGGCCGCTGCCGGGGGTGGGGCTTCCCTCCGCCGCCTCCTCCTCCTCACGCAACTCAAAGAAGAAGAGCACGAGGAGGAGAGAAGCCCCGCCCCTGGGGTCACTGCCAGGGGCGGGCCTTCCCTCCGCCGCCTCCTCCTTGCAGTGGAAAGGAGGAATGTGTAGGGGGGGGGAGGTTGGTTTGGGGGTGTAATTCCAAAGTCTGGCCTAGGGCGCCAAAAGGGGTTAATCCGGGCCTGGCAACTCGGTCTCGTTTTCCCTCCTGCGCCGCCTCAAATCTGATAAATTAAGATGATTTCAAGGGAGTGAATGAGGAGAACTTTTCAGGAATGGAATTCAGAGTTTGGACACCCCCCGGAACGAGAATGGCAAGGAATGGCAATGACATGACGCCCCAAAGTGAATTGTTTTGCTTGGCTTCCTTCCGCAGGTCCTTCAACCTCTGTTCCGGAGTCACAGAAGGATTCGGGACCTCCTGGTGTCCCAGGTAAGGCACAGGCCAAGAGAGGCCATGGTGATGACCATGATGACCATGATGATGGTGATGGCAGAGAATGACTGGCTGTCTCAACTCCTGGCGTCTCAACCCTGCTATGGAAGGAGTTGGTCATCCTTGTGTGATGCAAAGTCACAGGAACAGCGTTGTGCATTCTTTGCCACCACACACAGAGAAATCTCACCCACGTACATGCACATTTGGCCATGCTTCCATTTGCACATTTAGGGTTTCCATGCGAGGCAGGGTTCATCTGTTGAACTTGAAAGGAGCTCCCCAAAGTCCTGACTCCAATCGGGTCCAGTAACCAAAGGAGTCAGCGAGGAAAGGAGATCGAGAGGGTCAGGCCACACCTGGAATCGCACTGTGTCTAAATCTGGGCACCACAATGGAGGGGAGATGTTGACTCTAAGCTGGACTGTGTCCAGAGAAGTGCGACTCAAAGGATCAAGGGTCTGGAAAACAAGCCCAATGAGGAGCGGCTTAAAGAGCTGGGAATGTTTAGCGTGCAAAAGAGAAGGCTGAGAGGAGGCATGATGAGAGCCATTGATAAATATGTGAGATGAAGTCCTAGGGAGGAGGGAACAAGCTTCCTTTCTGCTGCCCTGGAGACCAGGGCGCAATGAAGCCATGGGTTGAAACTACAGGAAAGGAGAGTCCACCTGAACATGAGGAAGAATTTCCTGACTGCGAGAGCTGTTCAGCAGTGGAACTCTCTGCCCTGGAGTGCGGTGGAGGCTCCTTCTTTGAGGCTTTTAAACAGAGGCTGGGTGGCCATCTGTCGGGGGTGCTTTGAATGCGATTTTCCTGCTTCTTGGCAGAATGGGTTTGGACTGGATGATGGCCCACGAGGTCTCTACATCGGACCTGTCCAACAGGCGGCCCGCGGGCCACACACGGCCCGGCAGCCCCTTGGACGCGGCCCGTCTATCCTCCTGGAAGAAATGAAATTTTTTGAAAAAAATTCGGGGGGGACTCTCGCGGGGGGGCTGCTCACGGGCATGTGCGGCAGGGCGGGAGCGGCGAGGCGGAGGGCCTGGCGTCCTGCGCGGCCCGCCCCTTTTCGGCAGGGCTGGGTGACGTCAGGCGTGGCGCCGCTGGCGAGCAGGAAGAGGCGGCCTCTGCTTTCACCTCTTCCTGCTCGCCGGTGGCGCCACGCCTGACATCACCCAGCCCCGCCGAAAAGGGGCAGGCCGTGCAGGACGCCGGGCCCTCCGCCTCGCCACTCTCACCCTGCCGCGCATGCCCACGAGCGCCCCTGCCCCCTGCGAGCGGCCCCGCCCCCTGCAAGTGGCCCCACCCCCTGCTGCGGCCCCCCAGGTGATCAGTCACCTGAATTCCGGCCCTTGAGCCGGTAGAAGTTGGACAGCCCTGCTCTATATGATTCCTGAGGCTCATTTAAGTTAAAGGATCTGTCCAAGGTGCCGAAACATAACAGGGTTCAGCTCCTCAAGGAGTTAAACAAAGTCATGAAGCCCAAAATGGGCTTTTCTTGCAGGTAGGACGAGGTGGCCGTTGCGGTCTCTTCCAACTCGATGGATCTATGACCCCATGAATGTGCAGGCTCCTCAGGTCCAGTGAGGCTGATTGGACAAGACAACTGACCGATGCTCAAGTCAGGAGGCGCTGTCCCCAGCTCACCTGTCTCCCTGCACACCTGCATGTAGGCCACGGGCCTGGCTCAGGAGGGCCATCTCTGCCAGAGGTCCAGAAAGGGGCTCTTTGGGATGACACTCCCAGGGATTCTGGGAGGACTCCCTTCCCCCAAATGCTCCCCATACACCTTCCTCGCCTGTCACCTGGCGGAAACGAAGGTGCTTCCATCCCAGGTACCCCCTCTGTGGCATCCAATGAAAGCCCCCCATAGGTCCCCCTCCCACGCCTTAGTAGGTCAGCTTTGCTCCTGTGGGGCTGCCGGTCTCCTCCCTCCCTCTCGGTAATCCTATTAACCTAAGAGAATGGAACGAGCTAAAAGAGGAAAAAGCCTGCAACAGCTTGCCTTTTAAATCTTTAATAAGCATTAGCTCCTCCAAACCCAGGAGCAGCCGCAGCAGCAGCAGGGGGGAGGCAAGGAGGCAAGCGGGGGGCTACCTGGCCGCCCCACTCAGGAGCCACCCCAGGGAGGGACCGACCATTGTCCCGTCATCCATGGTCCATCCTCCCTCAAACTGCACCAGGATGTAGAGTGGGTGTTGGGGGTTCTGTGTGCCAAGTTTGCTCTTGTTCTGTCATTGTTGGGTTTCCTCCTTCATTCAGCGAAGGCCTCATTGCACAGCCACGTTTTCACCCGCTTCCTAAAAGCCAGGAGGGAGGGGGCGGATCTGATTTCATTTGGGAGGGAATTCCACAGCCGGGGGGCCACCACAGAAAAGGCCCTGTCCCTCGTCCCCACCAGACACGCCTGCGAAGGTGGCGGGACCGAGAGCAGGGCCTCTCCAGACGATCTTAGCACTCTTGACGGTTCATAGGGGAGAATACGTTTGGACAGGTAAACTGGGCCGGAACTGTACAGGGTTTGGTAGGTCAACACCAGCACTTTGAATTGTGCTCGGAACCTAATTGGCAGCCAGTGGAGATGGCGCAACAGGGGAGTTGTGCGCTCCCTGTACCCCGCTCCCGCTAGTAACCTGGCTGCTGCGCGCTGGACTAATTGCAGCTTCCAGGCAGTCTTCATAGGCAACCCCACGGAGAGAGCGTTGCAGTAGTCTATACGGAATGTAACCAGAGCGTGGACCACCGTGGCCAAGTCCGACTTCCCAAGATACGGGCGCAGCTGGCGCACAAGCCTGAGCTGTGCAAAAGCCCCCCTGGCCACCGCCGAGACCTGGGCTTCCAGGCTCAGCGATGAGTCCAGGATCGCTCCCAGGCTGGGATTCTTTTAGGTCGTGCCATGTTGCCAGGTTGTCTGTTCATCTGCCCACTCCGCTTCTGAGTCTTATTCTGAATTATAGTGCTCCTTATCTCCAGCTAACACCCCCTTCCTTGACCATCACACACCCGCATCACCGATCATTCATGAACCCACACAGCCAGAGCCTGGTCCTTTGCTTGGTTTCATAATTGGTGTCTAATTACCGGCGGCACCAAGGAGGCCACGCTGTGCCAATTAGCGCTGGTGCCAGAGAGCGCTTGCTCTTTGCAGGTGTTTCTGGCTGCAAACGTGGGCGTGGGGTTGAGAAAGAGAGAAAGAATCCAGACTTCCAGGCTTAGAACATGGGACTATCACTCCCAGAATCCCCAGGCATCGTGGCTGCGGCTCCTGGGCCGCATGGCCTGGATTCTGGGCCCTGTAGTCCAACATTTGTAATCCAACCAGGTTACAACAAGGGATCCCGAGTGTCGTTCCTTGTTTCGGTGTTGGTGATGAAAACACCTTCTTCATGTAAATGTAGTACCAGAGACTTGTCTGCTGTTGAAATATTAAGAAGTATTCATTACCTGAAGAAGGTGTTTTCATCACCAACACCCACCTGCAGCAGCGCCGTGCTCAGGCCCATTTTTTAAAATGCCATCCCAATGCAGTGGCAGGGAGTTCCACAGTCACGCTTTCTGCCCGAAGCAGGACTCGAACTCAGGACGCTAAGACAAAAGCACCGCCCCCCCAAAGAGGAGTCAAGGGAAGCGGGAGCCAATCACAGAAGCGCTTTCCCAAGGGCGGGATTTCAAATGGGAGAGTGACACCCGGCAGGGCCAATGAGGGGACGGGATGGCGCCGAGGGGGCGGGGCCACCTGAGGCAAGCGATGCGGGCTCCCTGAGGGAGCGACTCCATCTCCAGCGGGACCTTCCTAACCCTAACCCTAATCCTAATCCTAATCCTAATCCTAACCCTAACCCTAACCCTAACCCTAACCCTAACCCTAACCCTAACCCTAACCCTAACCCTAACCCCATCATGCGGCGCCCCGCGCCCCAGCACTTACCTGCTCGAAGTGCAGCCTGCCCAGCTGGAATGGCGGACCCTCCTTGCCGCCCTCCGCCATCCCCGTGAGTCTGCTCGCTCTCTCTCTGCCGCCGGGCCACGCCCCCTGGCTTTGCCCTTGTCGCCTCCCATTGGCCTGGCCCCACTGCAGCCCCCACGGGGCATGCCGGGAGGCGTAGTCTTTCTCCTGCGGGGAGGGAGGCGGAAGCGGAGAGAGGTGCATGATGGGAAGTGTAGTCTTCAGGACAGAGCCCGCTCTCATAGACATCTATGCGCGAGGCCGAGGGAGGGTGGGAAAAACGCATTGCGTTTTTATTTGTTTCCATTTTACTTTGGTCCGTGATCTGCGGCGCCCTCGGCTTGCGCCCTTAGGCCATGGCCTAGGTTGGCCTTATGGGTAATCCGGGACTGTGTTTATAAGTCATAAATCTGTCATATGACATCATATTCGAAGTTTCAACAATAACATAATACTTTGTGTATCTTAGTCATAGAGATCTGTGTTCTATATACTGTATTTCCGAAATTTGTGCCAGGCTTTCTGCATATTTATATACAGGGACCCTCCCTTTCCCCCCATTTTCTGCAAGGCTTTCTTTTCCCTTTTGTAGATTTCCTCCCACTCTTCCCCACCATGCGCCTGCACATCAAACCAGTGCATGGCTGGAGGTTGGGAGCTCATTTCTGCTCCTTTCGGGAGAGCTTTGCCTTTTGCAAAACCCTCAGGGAAGCCACGAGGATTTCCTTGAAGTCCGAAGGCAGCAGCGGGGGAAGACCACCATTAGGGCTTCTCCAAACAGCTCCTCAACATCCAAAGGACCTTTTGGGGGGACCACAACTCCCAGAATCCTTTAGTCAGCATGATTAGAGCCTAGGTGCATGGGTTTGTAGGGGTTGGGTTCTCACGATGCTCGCTCAGGGCTGCTTGCGTTGTGTGTTCCTGCAAAGCAATGCAGGTCCCCTCCCCACCGGCTCCCACCTCCTGCGGGTTTCTCTGTCCTTATGACTCCCTGACTCTCTCCATCCTTGACTCTGGACTTTCTAGGAAGCCTGTGGCTCAGCATGGCGTCTCCGGCCCAAGCAGAACTGGAGCAGAACATCCGGAAACATCTCACGTCCTCCTCGGAGCCCATTCTGGACGTCAAGACCGAAGCGGCCGCGGTGCTTCTAGGTGGGAAGGACCTTCTACTTTGCAGGCCTTTGCTTTCTAAGGGGTCTCCATAAGGCAGGAGTTCGGGCCAGGCCCAGATTACCCATAAGGCCACACTAGGCCATGGCCTATGGGCGCAGGCCTAGGGGGGCGGCAGATCAAGGACCAAAAAAAATGTTCAAACAAAACCGCAACGTGCGGCATGATGACTCTCTCTCTCTCGGGGGAGGGCAGGGAAGAGCGCTGCGAGGGGGTGGGGAAGGAGAGAATGGCGCCCTCCCCTCGCCATCGCCCCCGCCCCCTTGTCAGGGAAGGAGGGCACAATGAGGACGGGGTGGACAGAAGCCCCACCCCCGGGCTGCTGGCGGGCATGCACATGTGGCAGGAGGGCGCCTCTGCCTCCTCCGCCATGTTCCTGGGTGCCGCGCATGGCCGGCAGCAGCCCTGGGGGCTTCCCTTCTTTCTGCCCTCCTGCCGCACGCGCATGCCCACCAGCGGCCCCGGGATGGGGCTTCCCTCTGCCTCATCCTCCTCGCGCCCAAGGAAGGAGGGTGGGGCGAGGTGGAGGAAGAGGTGGAGGGAAGCCCCACCCCCGGGGCCACTGCCGCGCATGCCCAGCAGCAGCCCTGGGGGCGGGGCTTCCAAAGTGTGGCCTAGGGCACCAAAAGGAGTTAATCTGGGCCTGGTTCAGGCACCCCATTGAAAAAAGAGAGAAAAGGTCCAATTTGAGATCCTTGAATTCTGGAAGGGTTTAAGACTGAATTGCCAAAAGCATTCTCCCTTCTCCCTCTGGACCGAGATGAACAAATTGTGGGAAATACTTAATACACAATGCTTAATAGTATCACTAGGAACCATTCCTTGGCCTCAGGTTTGGGCCCAAAAACCTTTAAACTGAGCATCTGTGGGTGCTGATGTGGTTATTCAATAGGTAGTTCAGGTTTTGGGCCAGAAACCTTAAAAGTAAGTGACTATAGGTGATATTATTATTATTACTATTATTATTATTAATATTACTATTATGATATGATAGTTCAGGTTTTGGGCCAGAAACCTTAAAACTGAGTGAGTGTTGTTGTTGTTGTTGTTAGATATGATAGTTAATGTTTGGGGCCAGAAACCTAAAAGGTGAGTAATGATTTTGTTGTTGCTGCTGCTGCTGCTGTTGATTTTGTTGTTGTTATATATTTAAGGTTTTGGCCCAGAAAACTTAAAACTCATTCAAACTCAGAACCCGATCCATGCATTTCCAAATCCAATTGTTGCCGAACAATTTAGGGCAGCCTGGCCCTTAGGGGGCAGAGGCCCAGAAGTACCCCTAAAGCGAGGATTTCAGCAGAACCTCTGGTGAAGTTCTGGTGTAGATTTCCCATGAGAGTTTTCAGGCTTCTGGGTGGTAAACAAATGAAATAACTGTAGCTGTGTGTTGGTTTCCGAGGCCAACAGTGACAGCCGGTTATGAAATATGAAATATAATTGTGCCATAGGTTCTATAAGCCAAAAACGAGACTAAACTCTGAGGGTTTGAGGCTTATGAAACAAAAAGGGGTCTTTCAAAATGGGGAGAGGGGAAAGAAAGGAAACCTCTCCAAACCAGAAAGAATCATCTGTCATGCAAATTGTTTCATTGATTGGATTAAAGGGTGCAGCCAGGAATGTGGTTTCATCCTGATCTCAAAACAACAGCTGGGTCACGTAGCATTCCTTCGTATCTTTAAAAACATATGGGAAAGGAAAAAAACATGCAGGAAAATGGTTACATGGAAAGGGAGGGTTGCAGGGAAATACCACTACCAATGTCTCATAATTATTTCATGTGCAAGGAGTAGAAAGAAAGTCCATATGATCTCGAAAAGCAACAAATCCATATGCTTTGGGGAAAGTCCATCTGTGTCCTTGGGGAAACTATAAGAGAAAAGTCCTTTTTGCTAATAGCCAGAAGAGAGTCCAAATACACGAAAATCCTTGAAAACTATGTCTCCCAAACCGCTCAGGGCTTGCCCCTGTTGGCCTGTCTGCATGCAACTCCGTGCACAAAGAGTCCACGGCTTCAGGTCAAGTGAGGCAAGAAAACAGAGAGGTAGAAATGGCTGGAGGTCTTTTTTTTAAAAAAAAAAAATTTTATTGTGAAGTTTTCAAATATGCAGTGGTACATAAACAAAACCGTGAAGTGAAGGGATGGGGAACAATGGGAGAGGAGGTTTTTGATGCCAAGTCCCAGCCTTTGGTGCTAGAGATGCCAGACCACATGTGCAGGAACTTTGGAACTCCCTGCTGCAGGTCAAACCAATTAGGATGCAGATGGGCTCTCTCTGGGGCTCGGCTTCATTGTTGTTGTGGTTGTTGTTAGATATGATAGTTAAGGTTTTGGTCCAGAAACCTTAAAAATGGGTGACTGTGAATGTTGCTGTTGTTGTTGTTAGCAGGCCCGGATTAATGGTTTGTGGTGCCCTAGGCCACACTCTGGAAGCGCTGCCCTGGGGGGGGGGGCGCTTGCGGGGGCGGGGCCACTAGCGGGCATGCGCAAGCGGCGCGGCGTCCTTTGCCATGTTCCTGGGTGCCGCCCGGGAACTTCCCTCCCTTCCTCTTCCTTCTCCGAAGAGGAGGAAGGAAGGGAAACCCCCGGGCAGCCGCTGCAGCATCCAGGAACGCCATGTCGGCGGGGCTGGGTGACGTCAGGCGCGGCGCTGAGGACGAAGAGGTGGAGCAAAACCGCGTCAGAGGCCCTAGGGGCGGGACTTCGCTCCGCCTCCTCCACCTCGCCGCCGCGCCTGACGTCACCCAGCCCTTCACTGAAGGAAGGAGCGGCGCCCTCGCAAGCGACGAACAGGCGGAGGGAAGTCCTGCCCCTAGGGCGTCTGCCATGGCTTCCCCCGCCTTTTCGTCGCTCACGCGGGCGTCGCTCCTTCCTTCAGTGAAGGAAGGAGGGGCGTGGCTGACGCGAGCGACAAAAAGGCGGAGGGAAGCCACGTCAGATGCCCTAGGGGCGGCGGGACTTCCCTCCGCCTCCTCCTCGCTCGCGGCGGCCCCGCCCCTCCTTCCTTCAGTGAAGGAAGGAGCGGCGCCTGCGCGAGTGACGAACAGGCGGGGGAAGTCCCGCCCCTAGGGCGTCTGACGTGGCTTCCCTCCGCCTCCTCCTCGCTCGCGTCGGCCCCGCCCCTCCTTCCTTCACTGCCCAGACGCAGAAGCAAGCGCCCGAAGATCGAACCTTTTTTTAAAAAAAATGTTTTTTTTTAATTTGGGGGGGTCTGGACCTGCCGCCCCTCCATGGCCTAGGGTGGCCTTATGGGTAATCCGGGCCTGGTTGTTAGATAGGATAGTTAATGTTTGGGGCTAAAAACCTAAAAGGTGAGTAAGTGTGAATTATGTTATTATGTTATTATGTTATTGTTGTTGTTGTTGTTGTTGTTGTTATGTATTTAAGGTTTTGGCCCAGAAAACTTAAAACTCATTCATGTATTTCCAAATCTAATTAGGAAATGCTACAGTTTGGTGCCATGAAGACCACTGTTTTACAGAGCATGGAAAAGTTACTTATTTTGTGGCCACCCCTCCAAGTGGAGATCCCGCTTGCCTTGGACGTTCGTGGTTGAGGCTTTCTGGGGAGTGTCGCTCTCCCTTCCAAACTCCCCCCCCCCCCCCTCTTGCAGTGTTTCTCCTCTGTGTCTCATTGCGGAGGGATTCCAGGGAGCCAAGGCACCTGCCCATTACAATCCTGGCCCCCTTCCCGGATGGTCCTCGTGACCCAAGGGCCCTGAGCAGAGGAGGCAAGCCCACATAAATCTGGATGGGGCCAAGTGGCCACTTAATCAATGGGGATGGATGGTGTTGCTGCTCCCCAGTTCAAGCGGAGAGGCCTCCTCGTCTCCCCCGGGGAGATGTATCGATTTCCCTCGGAGAGTTATATCCCTGCCTCTCCATTGCCAAAATAAAATAAAATAGATGTCCGAGGTGGCTAACAATGATGGAGCAGGCAGAAAACAGCGCAGCGCCGTCCCAGATTTATGGGCCTGGCTTTGCTGCATTAGCATTCGGCTTCGGTTTGGCCTTAATGGGCTTTGCAGCAGGCGTTCGGGGAGCAGCCAGGCCTTCCTCTGGAAGGAAACGGGTTCTGGGGGGTGGGTTCGCACTAGAGGAGACCCACGCACGGCGTGAACTGCCCAATGGAGACAGGCCCGGATTAACCCTTTTTGGCACCCTAGGCCACACTTTGGAATTACACCCCCAAACCAAACTCTACCGCACCCCCCACCTCTTCCTCCTCGCAGTGCGCCCTCCTTTCTTGAGTCAAGGAAGAAGGGCGCGAGGAGGAGGAGGCGGAGGGAAGCCCTGCCCCTGGGGCCACTGCCGGGCATGTGCAGCAGGAGGGCGCGAACGCCTCTGCCTCCTCCGCCATGTTCCTGGGTGCAGCGCATGCTCGGCAGCAGCCCTGGGGGCGGGGCTTCCCTCCGCCTCCTCCTGCTCGCGCCCGCCTTCCTCGAGTCAAGGAAGGAGGGCGCGCTGCGAGGAGAACGAGGTGGGGGGGTGCAGTAGAGGTTGGTTTGGGGGCGTAATTCCAAAGTGTGGCCTAGGGCGCCAAAAGGGGTTAATCCGGGAGTGTTTGGATGTGGGGAAAGATGTCAATGAGGGTCAGGATGGCAATGGAAGCCGCAAGGAAGGAGGGTGCGCCGCCAGGAGGAGGAAGGAAGGGAAGCCCCCGGGCCCGGCCGCTGCCAGGCATGCGCGGCACCCAGGAGCATGGCAGTGGAGGCAGAGGCGCTTGCGCCAGCGCCCTCCTGCTCCGCATGCCCAGCAGCGGCCGCGGGGGCGGGGCTTCCCTTGGCCTCCTCCTCCTCCTCGCGCCCCCTTTCCTTGAGTCAAGGAAGGAGGACATGAGGAGGAGGAGACAGAGGGAAGCCACGCCCCTGGGGCCACTGCCGAGCATGCGCAGCAGGAGGGCGTGAGCACCTCTGCCTCCTCCGCCATGTTCCTGGGTGCCGCGCATGCCCGGCAGCAGCCCCGGGGCTTCCCTCTGCCATCGCCTCCTCACGCCCTCCTTCCCTGACAAGGGGGTGGGGGCGATGGCGGGGGGGGGCGCCATTCCCTCCCCCGCCCCCTTGCAGCCCTCTCCCCCCGCCCTCCCCCGAGAGAGAGAGTCATCTCCATGCTGCGCGTTGCAGTTTTGTTTCAACATTTTTTTTTGGTCCCTGTGAACTGCGCCCTCCCCCCCTGGCTTGCGCCCCTAGGCCATGGCCTTATGGGTAATCTGGTGTTGAATGGAGAAGCAACACAGAGGTCAACCCACAGATGGAAATAGTAAGAACAGGATTAGTATCATAGAATCACAGGAAGACACCATCCAAAGACAAGGTTGTTGCAGTTTAATAAACTCCCCCCCCCCCCAATGTTTTTATGATAGAACAAATTAGGAAATAACATTTATAACCCAGGAACAACTATTGCGTTGTGTGGTATTATTTTGTTCCTGATGTTTACCATTGTGTCTCCTTCCTCTTTCCAGTGGATGGGGCCTCAATGAGTACCACTGAAATCACCCCATTGGCCGCCATGGAGTGCTCCCCGACAGCCACCATTGAGGAAATCCCCATCGTCCCCTTGGAAGTGACCCCGCTGGAAACCCCCAATGCTCCCTTAGAGCCAGGAGCCAGCACAGAGGAGCCCCTCCTGGAAAAAGACTTGGAGTTCGGCCCCTCAACTGACGACGGTGGCCCCGATTTGGACCTCCCTCCTCCTCCGGACAAGGGTCCCCCTTCGGAGGCCGGCTCCTTGGGATCCCTTCCGTGGCCAGACGTCCCCGAGGAATGCGGCCCTCAGCGGCCCACCACTTTGGACTTCTCCAAGCCCCTGAAGAGGCTGGAAGAGGTCAAGCAGGCCGGGCAGCGGAGGAACAGCGACCAAGCCAGCATCAAAGAGAACGGGCTGGAGAGCTGTCCGGAGGCGCCGCCGGTCGACGAGGAGAAGACGGCCATGCAGTCCGAACTGGGCAAGTGCATCGCAGACTTCCGGAGGATCAGGATCCCCAACTCCTTCCCCAACCGGAAGCGGCCCTGGCAGAACGAGCTGCTCAAGAAATACCAGCTTTGAGGAGGCCGGGAATGCCGTCGGCTTTGCTGTTTCCGTGGCCACCGAGAAGGCCTTGTCCTCTGTGGCACTTAGCAGACGCCTCGAAGAGTGCAGACCTTTCCTGCTGAGCTCCAGGGACTGAGGGGTCGAATGGTTCTGGACCATGGAAGGGGTCAGGGGTGTCTTTATGAGTTTGTGGGCAAGTGGGGTGGAAGGAAAGTTGCTGGGAGGAGATCTGGACGAAGCTCCAAGGTGTCCTGGCCAGCTCTGATAGCAAGGGTGAGTGGTTGGTTGGAGCTGCAGACCAACAGCTTTCAGCAGAAGGCTAAATGTTCCTTCTCATGTGCAGTTTCACACAGAGCAAGCTCAAACACACAGGTCGGCCAGGTTAGCGGAGAATCAGGCTACCTGCAAGCAACACCGGTGGCCTTCGCATAAAAGATGCTTCTGGAGTGCTGCTTCATCTTGTTGCTGGAGGCAACGTCCGGCGGGGTGGTGTGATTGTGAACTTATTATGTGACTGGCTTTATGAACCCTGGACCGGAACTGGACTTTGAGTACGTTGAATTCTGTCTTACAATTAGTTATGCTGTTATGTACTGGCTTTTTTTTCCCCTCGGAACGTGGACACTTACTTCCTAGCACTGGGAGGGTGGATTTAGGCATCGATTCCAGAACTCTGTGTACAACCTCTGCAGTAGGATGCAGGCCCGGATTAAGTCCTTTTGGCGCCCTAGGCCACTTTGGAAGCAGCTGGGCATGCGCGATAGCCTCCCCGAGGGCGGGGTTCCCTCCGCCTCTTCCTCGCCACGATTGTCTTCCTTCAGTCAAGGAAGGCGGTCGCGGGGAGGAGGAGGAAGGGAAGCCCCACCCTCGGGGCGCTGCTGGGCATGCACGGCAGCGTCCCCGAGGGCAGGGCTTCCCTCCGCCTCTTCCTCGCTGTGATCGCCTTCCTTCAGTCAAGGAGGGTGGTCGCGGGGAGAAGAAGGAAGGGAAGCCCCGCCTTCGGGGCGCTGCTGGGCATGCGCGGCAGCGGTCCCGGGGGCGGGGCTTCCCTCCGCCTCTTCCTTCTCCTCGTCCTGCCCTCCTTCCTTGGGCGCGAGCAGGATGAGGCAGAGAGAAGCCGCTGGCGGGCATGCGCGCGGGGCAGGAGGGTGCCTTTGCCTCCGCCATGTTCCTGGGTGCCGCTGGGGTGATGGCGAGGGGGCGCCATTCCCTCCTCCCCCGCTCCCTCGCAGCGCTATCCCCCCCCCCTCCCCCGAGAGAGAGAGAGAGAGAGAGAGAGAGAGTCATCATGCCGCACGTTGCGGTTATGTTTGAACATTTTTTTTGGTCCTTTATCTGCCCCCCCCCCCAGGCCTGCACCCATAGGCCATGGCCTAGTGTGGCCTTATGGTTAATCCAGGCCTGCTTGGATGTTTATTTATTATTTATTTTGGACATTTGTATCTCGTCCCGTCTTGACCACAGGGACTCAGGCCGGCTAACAACCACGGTGCCCACAACCAAAAGCATAAATATACAATTTAAATAAAAACAATATAAAAACATTCAAACAGTCGCCGATTTAAGTCATTGTCCTAAAAGCAGCCCGTCAAGTCCATTAAAGCCAGCAGGTCAGCCTAGTCTGCAAAGGCCTAGCCAGGGTTTCACTTGTTTCCGAAAGGTCAGGACTCAGGAGGGATGGAGCAGATCTAATTTCGCTCGGAAGGGAGTTCCACAGCCGAGGGGCCACCACAGAAAAGGCCCTGCTGTCCCTTGTCCCCACCAAACGCGATTGTGATGATGGGGGGACAACGAGCAGGGCCTCCCCGGATGATCTTAGGGTCCTAGGTGGATCGTAGCGGGATATACGCTCGGTCAAGTAAACTGGGCCAGAACCGTTCAGGGCTTTATAGGCCAAAGCCAGCACTTTGAATTGTGCTAGAAAGCTAATAGGCAGCCAGTGTTTGTCCATGTTTGAGTGTGAATGAGGCACATCATGACAGACAGGTATGGTTGTGTTGCCGAACGATTTAGAACAGCCTGGCCCATAGGGGGCAGAGGTCCAGAAGTACCTCTAAAGCAAGGATTTCAGCAGAACCCCTGGTGAAGGTTTAAAAGCAAATAAAAATCCCTTTTCCCAAATGATCTCACCAAAGGAGTCCGGAAGAAGGTGCCACTGAAGCCTTTATTCCTGTCAGCTGAGAAGGATGACCACTGCAGATCCCTTTGCCGCGAAGCAGTCATAAAGTTACATTGAAACATATGCCATTTTTATACACTTTACAGAACTGTCAAATTCAAACTTTCCCGCCCCTGCACGCTGTAGGCTTCATGATGATTGGTTGGAACCTTGGAAGCCAGCTGTAGCGGGAACCAATCGTGAAACAGCGCCGCTTTTGCCCCGGGGAATGGGAAGCAAAGGACAGGAATGTGTTCAAAAGACAGAGCAGCTGGAGTTTTCTTGATTAGATCATGTCCATATGTAAATGAAGATCCGAGGCTTTGACCTTTCGGCCCAAAGGAATTCTTTTGTTCTTGGTGAGAAGCAGGAATTTGTCCTTAACGACCCTCCTTGTTGACAAGGGGCTGTATGCAGATTCTATCCATGAGAAGTTTCAGCTTTTTGGATGGTAAATAAATGAAATAACTGTAGCCATGTGCTGGTTTCCGAGGCCAGTAGTGACAGCCGGTTATGAAATATGAAATATAGTTATGCCATAGGTTCTATAAGCCAAAAACGAGACTAAACTCTGAGGGTTTGAGGCTTATGAAACAAAAGGGGTCTTTCAAAATGGGGAGAGGGGAAAGAAAAGAAACCTCTCCAAACCAGAAAGAGTCCTTTGTCATGCAAATTTCTCCAATGATTGGATTAAAGGGTGCTGCCAGGATTGTGGTTTCATCCTGATCTCAAAACAACAGCCGGGTCTTTCACAAACATGTAGTGTTTCTTCATATTATTTTACACATGGGGAGGGAAAAACATGCAGGAAATTACATAGGAGGGTTTCAGGGGAATATCACCAATATCTCATAATTATTTCATATGCAAGGGGTGGAAAGAAAGTCCATATGATCTTGAAAAGCATCAAATCCATATACTTTGGGGAAAGTCCATCTGTGTCCTTGGGAAAACTATAAGAGGAAAGTCCTTTTTGCTAATAACCAGAGGAGAGTCCAAATACATGAAAATCCTTGGAAAACTATGTCTCCCAAACCGCTCAGGGCTGGCCCCTGTTGGCCTGTCCGCATGCAACTGCGTGCACAAAGAGTCCATGGCTTCAGGTCAAGTGAGGCAAGAAAACAGAGAGGTAGAAATGGCTGGAGGTCTTTTGATGCCAAGCCCCTTCCTTTGGTGCTAGAGATGCCAGACCACATGCGCAAGAACGTTGGAACTCCCTGCTGCAGGTCAAACCAACTAGGATGCAGATGGGCTCTTTCTGGGGCTCGCCTTCAGTTGGACCTTCTCACGTTGGGATTTACTCTGATACATCAGTATCTATCCCGCCCAAATGGAACTGTAGAGGAGAGTCTACTGCAGTGTTCCCCAACCAGTGTGCCGGGGCACACTAGTGTGCCGTGAGCGATCACCAGGTGTGCCGTGGGAAATTGGAACCTCCAGGAAGGGGGGGAGAGAGTCTAGTGTGTTGAAGTATAAAAACCCTAAGAAACCTACCTCTATAAAGGCACAAAATTACAACCACCCCCTCCCCACCCGTTGTCTACTTGGTCTCTCCCTCTCCATTCATTGGGAAGGCCCGCCTCCCTTTCCCCAAGTAGAGACCTCCTCTTGCCTCCTGGGGGTTCTGTGTGGGATGTTTGGCCCAGTTCTATCATTGGTGGGGTTCAGAATGCTCTTTGATTGTAGGGGAACTATAAATCCCAGCAACTACAACTCCCAAATGTCAAGGTCTATTTCCCCTGAACTCCACCTGTGTTCACATTTGGGCATATTGAGTATTCATGCCAAGTTTGGTCCTGATCCAACATTGTTTCAGTCCACAGTGCTCTCTGGATATAGGTGAACTACAACTCCAAAACCCAAGGTCAATGCCCACCAAACTCTTATAGTATTTTCTCTTGGTGATGGGAGTTCTGTGTGGGAAGTGTGTGTCTTTCTGCCATTCCTGCCAGGATATCTATGTTGTGTTCATCGAAACAGGCCCAGGTTTCACACTGAGTGTATAAATACATTTAAAAACATACTAACTATATGTATTACTGTGTTAGAGTGTCGTTTTGTGTCATTTTGGTTGGTGGTGTGCCCCAGGATTTTGCAAATGTAAAAAGTGTGCCGCGGCTCAAAAAAGGTTGGGAAACACTGGTCTACTGAACAAGGCAGTACCTGCGGCATACCTGTTGAGGAGTTACGAAGGTGGAGGCATTACTTTTCATTCAACCCTCGTATGTCACCCTGGAAGGTTTCAAATAGCAAAGATGCGGCTCCCGTGAGCGACCAGGGAAGGGGGAAAGGTCCCTATTTCTTTCCCCAAATGAGCAAAGAGGGGTCTGTTCCACTTCTCCATTTCCCGGTCCTTGGCGTCAGTTGCAGGAGGGTCAAGCGGCAATGGTCCAGGTAAGGGTGACTCCAGCTCCTGGCCTTGCGAAAGCCGAGAGCCTGGAGCTCCTCCGCCGCCAGCATCTCATTTGAGTGCCGGCCAGCTCTGCAAGAGCAAAGACAGATGAGCTGCTGCTCTCCGCTGGCCTGACTCAGCTCTCTCCTCGTGCCTTGGCCATCCTTCCTTCGCTGACCACCTGCCTTCCTTGGAAAAGTACAAGAGGCACTGGAGAAGGTCACCTCCGGGGTGAGGGACGGCTCCAAGGTCCATTCTTTGGCCAGGAAACAGTCTTGTGTCTCCATCAAGAGATAAAAGCAGGAATAATAACAATCACCATCATCATCATACACCTGGTTGGGAGGGGGGGTTGATTTTGTTATTTGGGAGTTGTAGTTGCTGGGATTTATAGTTCACTACATTCAAAGCGCATTCTGAACTCCGCCAACAATGGAACTGAACCAAACTTGGCACACAGAACTCCCATGGCCAACGGAAAGTACTGGAAGGGTTTGGTGGGCCTTGACCTTGAGTTTTGGAGTTGTAGTTCACCTCCATCCAGAGAGCACTGTGGACTCAAACAATGATGGATCTGGACCAAACTTGGCACGAATACTCACTATGCCCAAATGTGAACACTGGTGAAGTTTGGGGGAAACAGACCTTGACATGATTTGGGAGTTGTAGTTGCTGGGATTTATAGTTCACCTACAATCAAATAGCATTCTGAACTCCACCAACAATGGAATGGAACCAAATCTGGCACGCAGAACTCCCATGACCATCAGAAAGTACTGGTAGGGTTTGGTGGGCCTTGACCTTGTGTTTGGGAGTTGTAGTTGAAATACATCCAGAGAGCTTTGTGGACTCAAACAATGATGGATCTGGACCAAACTTGGCACAAATACTCAATATGCCCAAATGTGAACACTGGTGGAGTTTGGGTAAAACAGACCTTGGCATTTGGGAGTTGTAGTTGCTGGGATTTATAGTTCACCTACAATCAAATAGCATTCTGAACTCCACCAACAATGGAATGGAACCAAACTTGGCACACAGAACTCCCATGACCAACAGAAAATACTGCAAGGGTTTGCTGGGCCTTGACCTTGAGTTTGGGAGTTATAGTTCACCTCCATCCAGAGAGCACTATGGACTCAAACAATGATGGATCTGGACCAAACTTGGCATGAATACTCAGTACGCCCAAATGTGAACACTGGTGGAGTTTGGGGAAAATAGCCTTTGGAAGTTGTAGTTGCTGGGATGTATAGTTCACCTACTTTCAAAGAGCATTCAGAACCCCAACAACAACAGAATTGGGCCAAACTTCCCACACAGAACTCCCATGCCCTGAAGGGGCCTCCCTCGAGCACCACACACTCTTCCTCGCCTGCACATGCGCATCATGCTGCCATGCGCTGAGCATGCCTGGTCTCCCCTCTCTGCTTGGACTCTCATAAACAGCCCTCCCCTTGGCTGAGAGGCCAGCCAATCACAACAGAGGAGGGCTTTTGGTGGGAGGATTTGCCGTCTGTTTCCAAAAAGGAAGAGACGGACAGGCGGGGAGATCTTCATCCTTCTCTGCCAAAGGCGTTCCCAAGACCATCAGAAATATGTGTTTTCTGGTGGTCTTTGGTGACCCCTCTGAAACCCCCTTGGGGGACCCCCTCCCCAGGTTGAGAAACATTGATCTAAGGTTTAGCGCTAACCAGTGGCTGTAAAGTTTGGACTACAACCCAGAGTTGACAAACAGCTCTCATTGATCACTGGCTCATTGAAAGATATAGGACGAAGGACCCAGCAATGGAGGATCTTGAGAGGTTGGGCGAGAAAGCAGTGCTCCACGTTGCCCCAAAGTGGAATTGTATGTCTTGTCCATTGAGCGACACACCCACAAACACACACACACACACACACACACACACACACACTTTTTCTCAAGGTCGGTCGCTGCCCGATGGCAGCCCCAGAAAGCACAATGCATTGCAATTACAAGGCTGTGCAATTAAAGCACATCATCACATTAAAACGGCGGCTGGATTAAAAACCAATTGGAAAGCAAACGGCACAATGCGGCGTGTGGCACGTCTCTCCCTCGGCGGCCAGGCTTGACCCTCAGCTCAGGTGGCATTGCCTGCCCCATGCATCTTCAAGCGTTTCGGGTCACGCACATATATAATTTTTTGTTTCCATTTTAACCCCTTGATGTCCCACAGGCCTCGAAGCAGGAGTGGCCCTCCGTCCACTCTTTGCCTCTCTCTGGCTTAAATACTTCGAAGTCTGGGTTGAAATCTGTTGCTTATCGCAAGTTGACTAGTTCCATCACTAGTTTGGTACACAGTGTTCTCGAAGTGTTGGTGAACTACAGCTCCCAGGATTCAAAAACAGCCTCCCCTGCTCCACCAGTATACAATGTTGGTCATGTAGGTAGTGTGCCAAGCTTGGT
Organism: Anolis apletophallus; assembly: GCA_030556195.1. NCBI lineage: Eukaryota > Metazoa > Chordata > Lepidosauria > Squamata > Anolidae > Anolis > Anolis apletophallus. The sequence goes on along the minus strand of JARBWK010000016.1, from coordinate 863,598 downwards.
TCAATTTCATCATTTGTGGAGTTCAGAATGCTCGTTGATTGTGGGTGAACTATAAATCCCAGCAACTACAACTCCCAAATGTCAAAGTCTATTTCCCCCAAACTCCGCCAGTGTTCACATTTGGGCATATTGAGCATCCATGCCAAGTTTAGTCCAGATCCATCATTGTCTGAGTTCACAGTGCTCTCTGGATGCAGGTGAACTACAACTCCCAAACTCAAGGCCAATACCCACCAAACCCTTCCAGTATTTTCTGCGGGCCATGGGAGTTCTGTGTGCTAAGGTTGGTTCCATTCCATCATTAGTGGAGTTCAGAATGCTCTTTGATTGTGGGTGAACTATAAATCCCAGCAACTACAAATGTCAAGGTCTATTTTCCCCAAACTCCACCAGTGTTCATATTTGGGCATATGGGGAATCCGTGCCAAGTTTGGTCCAGATCCATCACTGTCTGAGTCTACAGTGAGCTACTGATTAAAAACTACAAGTCCCAAAGATCACCTACCCACAAACCCTTAACTATTTTCTTATTTATTTATTTATTTATATTTTTGTTAATTTTTATGTACCGCTCCTTTCAAGGCTCCAGTTTACATAAAATGAAGTTATAAAACATCAACATTTCCATTTAATAACAATATAAAACAGAGCATATAAATACATCCAACCACCCCATTTCTCCCAAATGCCATATTACCACACATATTATCAGCCAGAAAGTGTTTGAACTGCAAGGCCATTTAATACTCAGCCAAGTTTGGCATGCAAAAATCCATCAATTGTTTCCCACATTTCATAGTATTCCCCAACATTTATTTCTCAAGTTTGGAACAATTCCATCATTGCTTTGGAGTAAAAAGGTAAACATTAAAAATAAAGCAACTACAATTCACAGAACAATCAAGTTTATTTTCCACCCCAATTCCATCTGTGTTCATATTTTGAGATATGGAATGACCCCAAAGCTCCTTCTCCCAAATCCATCATTATTTCCACGTCCAGCAGTGCTCGCCTGGAGCTCAGGTGAAGTACAATTCCCAGAATGGGCGCTTCAGCCAATACCCACCAGGCTCGCCCAGTTTTTTCTGACTCTGGTGGCTGGGAGTTTTGAGGAGGAAGTCCAAAAGAGGGGGCCAATTCTGCATCTTGGACTCTGGAGTTGGAGATGGCCTTGAGCATGCGGGGGTGAACGGAGGACTTCTTTGCAGCGGTCACAAAGGACCAACTGCAAAAAAAACCTGGTCAGGGGCCTCAAGATCACCAGGATGAGGCCCAAAGATCACCCTGGTGATCCCGATCACCATTCTGAAGTTTGGTCCAGATCCATCACTGTCTGAGTCTACAGTGCTCTCTGGATGCAGGTGAACTACAACTCCCAAACTCAAGGCCAATACCCACCAAACCCTTCCAGTATTTTCTGTGGGCCATGGGAGTTTTGTGTGCCAAGTTTGGTTCAATTCCATTGTTCATGGAGTTCAGACTTCTCCTTGATTGTGGGTGAACTATAAATCCCAGCAACTACAAATCCCAAATGCCAAGGTCTGTTTCCCCCAATCTCCGCCAGTGTTCATATTTGGGCATATTGAGTATTCATGCCAAGTTTGGTCCAGATCCATCATTGTTTGAGTTCATAGTGCTCTCCGGGAATTTTGTGTCACAAGTTTGGTTCAATTCCATCATTGCTCTTTGAGTGTAGGTGAACTATAAATCCCAGCAACTACAATTCCCAAATATCAAGGTTTATTTCCCCCTAATTCCATCTGTGTTCATATTTTGGCATATGGAGTATTTGTGCCAAGCTTGGTCCAAATCCATCATTGTTTGAGTCCACAGTGCTCTCTGGATGCAGGTGAACTACAATTCCCAAACTCAAGGCCAATACCCACCAAACTCTTCCAGTATTTTCTGTGGGCCATGGGAGTTTTGTGTGCCAAGTTTGGTTCAATTCCATCATTCGTGGAGTTCGGAATTCTCCTTGATTGTGGGTGAACTATAAATCCCAGCAACTACAACTCCCAAATGACCAAATCAATGCTCCCCTCCCCCAAAGCCCACCAGTATTCAAATGTGGGTATATTGGGAATTTGGGCCAGATTTGGTCCAGTGAATGAAAATAACATCCTGCCGATCAGATATTGATTTACATTACAATTCTTAACAGTAGCAAAATGACAGTCATGAAGTAGTGTTACTGAATAATTTAGGATAGCCCGGCCCTTAGGGGGCAGAGGCCCAGAAGTGCCCCTAAAGCGAGGATTTCAGCAAAAACCTCTGGTGAGTTTTACAAAGCAACCTAAAAATCCCTTTCCCAAATGATCTCACCAAAGGAGCCTTTCTGCGGTGCTTTCTGCAACCGAACTTGCCTATCTCAGATTGGCCTTTTTAGTCATCAACGTGCTTGTAAAAAGCGTAGGATGAGTCCTTCCTAGGAATCTTCATTCGCGAAGTAATGCCGAGAGAGACAGAACTGTCAAATTCAAACTTTCCCGCCCCTGCACACTGTAGGCTTCATGATGATTGGTTGGAACCTTGGAAGCCAGCTGTAGCGGGAACGAATCGCGAAACAGCACCGCTTTTGCCCTGGCGAATGGGAAGCGAGGGACAGGAATGTGTTCAAAACAAAGAGCAGCTGGAGTTTTCTTGATTAGATCATGTCCATATGTTAATGAAGATCCGAGGCTTTGACCTTTCGGGCCAAAAGCAAGTCCTTTGTTCTTGGTGAGAAACAGGAATTTGTCCTTAACGACCCTTCCTTTGTTGACAAAGGGCCATTTGCAGATTCTATCCATGAGAAGTTTCAGCCTTTTGGATGGTAAATAAATGAAATAACTGTAGCCATGTACTGGTTTCCGAGGCCAACAGTGATGGCCGGTTATGAAATATAGTTATGCCATAGGTTCTATAAGCCAAAAACGAGACTAAACTCTGAGGGTTTGAGGCTTATGAAACAAAAAAGGGGTCTTTCAAAATGGGGAGAGGGGAAAGAAAGAGAACCTCTCCAAAACCAGAAAGAGTCATGCAAATTGCTCCAATGATTGGATTAAAGGGTGCAGCCAGGAATGTGGTTTCATCCTGATCTCAAAACAACAGCTGGGCCTTTCACAAACATGTAGCATTTCTTCATATTATTTTACACATGAGGAGGGAAAAACAGGAAAATGGTTACATGGAAAGGGAGGGTTGCAGGGAAATACCACTATCAATATCTCATTATTATTTCATATGCAAGGAGTAGAAAGAAAGTCCGTACGATCTTGAAAAGCATCAAATCCATATGCGTTGGGGAAAGTCCATCTGTCTCCTTGGGAAAATTATAAAAGAAAAGTCCTTTTCGCTAATAGCCTGAGGAGAGTCCAAATACATGAACATCCTTGGAAAACTATGTCTCCCAAACCGCTCAGGGCTTGCCCCTGTTGGCCTGTCCGCATGCAACTCCGTGCACAGAGTCCATGGCTTCAGGTCAAGTGAGGCAAGAAAACAGAGAGGTAGAAATGGCTGGAGGTCTTTGGATGCCAAATCCCAGCCTTTGGTGCTAGAGATGCCAGACCACATGTGCAGGAACGTTGGAACTCCCTGCTGCATGTCAAACCAATTAGGATGCAGATGGGCTCTTTCTGAGGCTCGCCTTCAGTAGCAACGAAAACAATGTTATGGTTGTTGGCATGTGCTGAAGCAGAGTGCCGTGCCGGCCCTTTAAGCCTGGCTTCCCAGGAGGGCCCTGAAGGCTGCGCACATTACAGTCCCCCCTCTGCTTCCATGCACATGAATTAATCATCCTCCTGCTCAGGAACAGCCGCTTGCATTGAATGAGCATTTAATTTCCTTCCCCTTCCACCTTTCAAGCGCAGCCAGGCGGCCTTTCCAGCAGGGCCCAGGGAAGGGGCCGCGCCATCCCCGCCTTGCGCCCCCCTCGGCTCCCCTCTTGCATATTTCATGCCATGCTTCTGCCGACAGGAGCCAAAGCCTTTTAATTAAAGGCCGCTTGGCCTCATCCGTTGGCTCCAGCTGTCCCCGCCGTTCGTTCCTTCGCCAGGAAACATGCTCATCCTCTAGATCTGTGTACGTAATATGTCCCCTTTTCCGCCTTTTTTTAGTTGGGGTTGCTTTAAAGGATCAGCACCCCAAATGTGCTGGTCTTATTGTCGGATGAAGGGGTCCGTCCGCTAGAATTGCGGTCTGAGTGTTGGACATGGACTTGGCCTTGAAGACTGAGGCTGAATCTACACTGGCGTATAATGCAATTTCAGAATGCAGGTTAGCTGCACTGGGGACCCCCTTGACCAGGGACCACTTGACCAGTGACCCCTTTGACCAGGACCCCTTTGACCAGCGACCCCTTTGACCAGGACCCCTTTGACCAGGGACCCCTTTGACCAGGGACCACTTGACCAGCGACCCCTTTGACCAGGACCCCTTTGACCAGGGACCCCTTTGACCAGGACCCCTTTGACCAGGGACCCCTTTGACCAGGGACCCCTTGACCAGGACCCCTTTGACCAGGACCCCCGTTGACCAGGACCCCGTTGACCAGGACCCCTTGACCAGGGACCCTTGACCAGACCAGGGACCCCTTTGACCAGGGACCCCTTTGACCAGGACCCTTTGACCAGGGACCCTTTGACCAGGAGACAGGGACCCCCTTTGACCAGGACCCCTTTGACCAGGGACCCTTTGACCAGGACCCTTTGACCAGGGAACCCTTTGACCAGGGACCGCTTCCACCAGGGGCCCCTTTGACCAGGACCCCTTTGACCAGGGACCCTTTTTGACCAGGTACCCCTTGACCAGGGACCCATTTGACCAGGGGCCACCAGGGACCCCTTTGACCAGGGACCCCTTTGACCAGGACCCCTTTGACCAGGAACCCTTTGACCAGGACCCCTTTGACCAGGGACCCCTTTGACCAGGACCCCTTTGACCAGGAACCCCTTGACCAGGGACCCCTTTGACCAGGACCCCTTTGACCAGGGCCCCCTTGACCAGGGACCCCTTGAACAGCGACCCCGTTGGCCAGGGACCCTTTGACCAGGGACCCCTTTGACCAGGACCCTTTGACCAGGGACCCCTTTGACCAGGACCCCTTTGACCAGGGACCCCTTTGACCAGGACCCCTTTGACCAGGGACCCCTTTGACCAGGACCCCTTTGACCAGGACCCCTTTGACCAGGACCCCTTTGACCAGGGACCCTTTGACCACCCTTTGACCAGGACCCCTTTGACCAGGACCCCTTTGACCAGGGACCCCTTTGACCAGGACCCCTTGACCAGGCCCTTTGACCAGGACCCCTTTGACCAGGACCCCTTTGACCAGGGACCCCTTTGACCAGGACCCCTTTGACCAGGGACCCTTTGACCAGCGACCCCTTTGACCAGGACCCCTTTGACCAGGGACCCGCTTGACCAGGACCCCTTTGACCAGGACCCCTTTGACCAGGGACCCCTTTGACCAGGACCCCTTGACCAGGGACCGCTTGACCAGCGACCCCTTTGACCAGGACCCCTTTGACCAGGGACCCCCCTTTGACCAGGACCACTTTGACCAGGACCCTTTGACCAGGGGGACCAGGACCTTTGACCAGGACCACTTTGACCAGGACCCTTTGACCAGGGACCCTTTGACCAGGGACCCTTTGACCAGGACCCTTGACCAGGGGACCAGGACCCCTTTGACCAGGACCCTTTGACCAGGACCCTTTGACCAGGACCCCTTTGACCAGGACCCCTTTGACCAGGACCCCTTTGACCAGGACCCCTTTGACCAGGGACCACTTGACCAGGGACCCCTTTGACCAGGGACCCTTGACCAGGACCCCTTTGACCAGGACCCCTTTGACCAGGGACCACTTTGACCAGCGACACCTATGACCAGGGACCCTTTGACCAGGACCCCTTTGACCAGGACCACTTTGACCAGGACCCTTTGACCAGGGACCACTTTGACCAGGACCCCTTGACCAGGACCCTTTGACCAGGACCCTTTGACCAGGGACCCTTTTGACCAGGGACCCCTTTGACCAGGGACCCCTTTGACCAGGGACCCCTTTGACCAGGACCCCTTTGACCAGGACCCCTTTGACCAGGGACCCCTTTGACCAGGACCCCTTTGACCAGGACCCCTTTGACCAGGGACCCCTTTGACCAGGACCCCTTTGACCAGGGACCCCTTTGACCAGGACCCCTTTGACCAGGGACCCTTTGACCAGGGACCCCTTTGACCAGGACCCCTTTGACCAGGACCCCTTTGACCAGGACCCCTTTGACCAGCGACCCTTTGACCAGGGACCCCTTTGACCAGGGACCCCTTTGACCAGGACCCCTTTGACCAGGGACCCTTTGACCAGGGACCCCTTTGACCAGGACCCCTTTGACCAGGGACCCCTTTGACCAGGACCCCTTTGACCAGGACCCCTTTGACCAGGACCCCTTTGACCAGCGACCCCTTTGACCAGGACCCCTTTGACCAGGGACCGCTTGACCAGCGACCCCTTTGACCAGGACCCCTTTGACCAGGGACCCCTTTGACCAGGACCCCTTTGACCAGGACCCCTTTGACCAGGGACCCCTTTGACCAGCGACCCCTTTGACCAGGACCCCTTTGACCAGGGACCCCTTTGACCAGGACCCCTTTGACCAGGGACCCCTTTGACCAGGACCCCTTTGACCAGGACCCCCTTGACCAGCGACCTCTTTGACCAGCGGCTCCTTTGACCAGCGACCACTTTGACCAGGGACCACTTGACCAGCGACCTCTTTGACCAGCGGTTCCTTTGACCAGCGACCACTTTGACCAGGACCCTTTTAACCAGGGACCACCTGGACCAGGGAACAGTTTGACCAGGGACTACTTTGACCAGAGACCCCTTTGACTATGGACCACTTGACCAGGAACCCCTTTGCACAGGGACCACTTTGACCAGGGACCGTTTTGACCAGGGACCACTTGACCAAAGACTCCTTTGGCCAGGGACCACTCTCCAACATCACAGGTGACCAATCAGTTTTTGCTCCCCTTCCGATTTGGTTTGGGGTGCTGATTCACAAAATGGCATTGGGGAGACCACATCAGCTCTGGTTTCTGAGACAGAACCTATGCCGCCATGGTCAGCGACAGGGAAGGAGTGGCAGGTGGCATGAAAGGAGCGGAAATAAAATAAGTAAATAAATAAATACGAAGGAGGTTCACAGACCAGATTTCCATCCTGGCAGCCCACCGGGTGGTCCATGGCCCACAGGTCAAGAACCTCTGCCTTAAAGCAAGGCCCCACCACCTGGATTCCTATCTCTCTGACTTTAAAAGAGGCCCAGAAGCAAGCCTAGATTAACCCCTTTTGGCGCTTTATGCCACAATTTGGAATTGCGCCACCAAACCAACCTCTACCGCACCCCCCACCTCCTCTTCCTCGCGGCTCCACGCGCCCTCCTTCCTTGAGTCAAGGAAGCCAGGCGTGTCGTGAGGAGGAGAAAGGCCCCCGGACCCTCGCGGTGCACCCTCCTTTCTTGACTCAAGGAAGGAGGGCGTGAGGAGGTGAAGGGAAGCCCCGCCCCCGGGGCCGCTGCCGGGCATGCGCAGCAGGAGGACGCAAGCGCCTCTGCCTCCTCCGCCAGGTTCCTAAGTGCTGTGCAAGCCCGGCAGTGGCCCCGGGGGCGGGGCTTCCTCCGCCTCTTCCTCCTCGCGCCTCCTTCCTTGATGACAAGGGGGTGGGGGCGATGGCGAGGGGGGGTGCCATTCCCTTCTCCCCCGCCCCCTCGCAGCACTCTCCCCTTCCCTCCCGAGAAAGAGTTTTGAGGTTTTTGGGGATTTTTGGTCCATGTGAACTGCGCCCCCCTTGGCTTGCGCCCCTAGGCCATGGCCTAGTGTGGCCTTATGGATAATCTGGGCCTGCCCAGAAGTGGGAGAGGAAGCACCAATTGTTCAGGGAGGCCATGATTCTAGCACACCCTTCCCTCCCAAGGACATGGCTGGCGTTCCTTCTGGGCCGCCTTTCCAGCCAAAGGTCGAGGACAGCTTGTCCTGCTGATCTCCGGCCCCTTGGCTCCTCCCAAACGTTTGGAAGCAAACAATTGGAAAAGTCTGACGAATGTTTTGGAGAACTCAAAAGAGGATTTGTTTTCCAGGAACAAGAACAGCGTCTTCCTCTTTTGAGACGTTAACAAATGCAAAACCAACAACAGAAAACACACTTTTCGGTTGGCGGGGAAATGGGAATGGAAGCCTGCCAAGCGCTTTGTCCATTTCTTCTTGCAGACCGTGGCGTTTCCATGCATTCAAGAGCCATTTACACACAATGCCTCGGTGGGACAGAAGTGTGGCCTCAGCCTCCCAAAAAACTGGGACTCATTTTCTGTGTTTCCAAATCTTCCAAAACATCCTTTCATAACATTCGTGGGTCAGGAGGGACTTGGAGAAACGGCAAGTCGCTTCTGGTGTGAGAGAACTGCCCATCTGCAACAGAGAAGGAGGAGAACCCTCTGGCAGCAAAGGGAAAGTAATCCCACCCGGATGCTGATTCCTCCTCTCCTCTTTCTGCTTTTGGCTCTGTTAGGATGCAGCAGGGATCTTGCGGCTGCTGGAGCCTCTCGAGGGCCATAAACCTCCTCCCTTTTGGCAGGTGCTCCATCTCCATCACCCCAAAGGGCCATCACGCGTGGCTGGCAATGGCTCCGGCACAGGTCTCCATCTCCTTGTCAATTAGAGGCATATTAAGAGCCGGCCTCCCGCCAAGGGCAGGAAATGGGAGTCGGACTTTGTGGGAAAGTGTTTAATTGGTTTTTCCAAACAGTCGTGCAATCTTGTGATTACAACAACCCCGTTTGGTGCCTTGAAGGATGTTCTTCCTTTCCAAAGCGTCATTAGCATTGCAGAGAAGAAGGGGGAAAGTACCCAAGGCAGCCGCGCCAAAGGATCCAATGAGGCAAAGATGGGGTGAAGGCATGGCGAGGGGTTGCATTCAGGGCCGGACGAAGGTAAAAAAAATATAGTAAGCCAACCTTTTTTTGGCACCCCCTGGGTCTTCGGTGTGGTGATGATGGCGCGCGCGCACCAGAGCACGCATGCGCGCAAACAGCTAGTTTCGCGCATGTGCTATTGGGACCGAATGCTTCTGGTGGAGGGAGTAGCGAAACGCACCCCCAAGAGGATGAAAAGGACGGGGGAACATTTTGCAGCCGGGGCGGAGCCTCCCGCCCGCGCGCCGGCCACCCGCAGCAATGGCCCATGGCCGGATGTGCCCTTGGCCACGTGGCGCCCTGAGGCGGCAGCTTACTTTGCCTCCACTAAGATCCACCTTTGTTTGGATTAGATGGCCGATGTGGTCTCTTCCATGATTCTATGATTCTAAGGCAGTGGTGCTCACCCTTCCTAATGCCGCAACCCCTTCATACCCTCCCTCAAGTTGTGGTGACCCCCAACCATGACATTGGTACTTCATCCCTGTCATTTTGCTCCTGTTATGAATTGCCATGTAAACATCTGATATGCAGGATGTGATTTCATTCTCTGGACCACATTTGGCACAAATACCTGATGGTTTTGTCATTTGGGAGTTGTAGTTGCTGGGATTTATAGTTCGCCTAACATCAAAGAGCATTCTGAACTCCACCAACGGTGGATTTGAACCAAACTTGGCACACAGAACTCCCATGACAGTCAGAAAATACTGCGCATTGAACTTGAGTTGTGGAGTTGTAGTTCACCTACATCTAGAGAGCACTGTGGACTCAAACAATGATGAATCTGGACCAAACTTGTCAAAGGATACTCAATATGCCCAAACGTGAGCACGGGTGGAGTTTGGGGGGAAATAGACCTTGACATTTGGAAGTTGCAGGCAAAACGTCAGGAGAGAATGCTTCTAGAACATGGCCTTACAACCTGAAAAAACTACAATAACCAGGGGTGGATCTTAGTGTAAGCAAAGTAAGCGGCCGCTTCCGGGCGCCACGTGGCTAAGGGCGCATCCGGCCACAGTCGCCAGGTTCAGCGCATCATGCCGTGCCGTTGCTGCGGGCCGGCACGCAGGCGTGAGGCGGGAGGCTCCGCCCTGGCTGCAAAATGTTTCCCCGTCCTTTTCGCCCTCTTGGGAGAGCGTTTAGCAACTCCGTCCACCAGAAGCGGTCTGTCCAAATGGCGCATGCGTGAAAGTTTCATACATGCGCTATTAAAACAGAGCGCTTCTGGTGGACGGAGTTGCTAAACGCTCTCCCAAGAGGGCGAAAAGGATGGGGAAACATTTTGCAGCCGGAGGCGGGAGGCTCCGCCCCATCTGCAAAATGTTCCCCCGTCCTTTTCATCTTCTTGGGAGTGCGTTTCCCAATAGAGCATGCACGAAACTAGCTGGCTGTGCACATGCGCCATCTCCACCAGGTTGGAGAGCCAGGGGGTGCCAAAAAATGCTCGCTTACTATGTTCGCTGACAACAACCCAGTGATTCCGGCCATGAAAGCCATCGACACTACACCACCTGCAGGTGGCAGGTGATCTGCATGCATTATTTGCCAATGCATCACACAGTCCTAGACACAGACCCAGATCAACGTCTTTTGGCACCCTAGGCCAAAAGACGCCCCGCCCCAGGGCGCTGCTGCGCATGTGCAGCAGCAGCCCCGGGCGTGGGGCTTCTGTTCGCCTCCTCCCGCGACCGGAAGTTGGTCGTGGGAAGAGGAGGTGACGGAAGCCGCACGGCACTGGCCCCGGGCGTGGGGCTTCCGTTCGCCTCCTCCCGCGACCGGAAGTTGGTCGTGGGAAGAGGAGGTGACGGAAACCGCAAGGCACTGGCCCCGGGCGTGGGGCTTCTGTTCGCCTCCTCCCGCGACCGGAAGTTGGTCGTGGGAAGAGGAGGTGACGGAAGCCGCACGGCACTGGCCCCGGGCGTGGGGCTTCCATTCGCCTCCTCCCGCGACCGGAAGTTGGTCATGGGAAGAGGAGGTGACGGAAGCCGTACGGCACTGGCCCCTGGCGTGGGGGTTCCGTTCGCCTCCCCGCCACCGGAAGTTGGTTGTGGGAAGAGGAGGTGACGGAAGCCGCACGGCACTGGCCCCGGGCGTGGGGCTTCCGTTCGCCTCCTCCCGCGACCGGAAGTTGGTCGTGGGAAGAGGAAGTGACGGAAGCCGCACGGCACTGGCCCGGGCGTGGGGCTTCCGTTCGCCTCCTCCCGCGACCGGAAGTTGGTCATGGGAAGAGGAGGTGACGGAAGCCGCAAGGCACTGGCCCCTGGGCGTGGGGCTTCCGTTCGCCTCCTCCCGCCACCGGAAGTTGGTCGTGGGAAGAGGAGGTGACGAAAGCCGCACGGCACTGGCCCGGGCGTGGGGCTTCCGTTCGCCTCCTCCCGCGACCGGAAGTTGGTCGTGGGAAGAGGAGGTGACGGAAGCCGCTCGGCCCGGGCCCCGGGCGGGGGGCTTCGGGTCGCCTCCACGCGCGACCGGAAGTTGGTCGTGGGAAGAGGAGGTGACGGAAGCCGCACGGCACTGGCCCCGGGCGTGGGGCTTCCGTTCGCCTCCTCCCGCGACCGGAAGTTGGTCGTGGGAAGAGGAGGTGACGGAAGCCGCACGGCACTGGCCCCGGGCGTGGGGCTTCCGTTCGCCTCCTCCCGCGACCGGAAGTTGGTCGTGGGAAGAGGAGGTGACGGAAGCCGCACGGCACTGGCCCGGGCATGGGGCTTCCGTTCGCCTCCACCCCGACCGGAAGTTGGTCGTGGGAAGAGGAGGTGACGGAAGCCGCACGGCACTGGCCCGGGCGTGGGGCTTCCGTTCGCCTCCTCCCGCGACCGGAAGTTGGTCGTGGGAAGAGGAGGTGACGGAAGCCTGCACGGCACTGGCCCGGGCGTGGGGCTTCTGTTCGCCTCCTCCGCCACCGGAAGTTGGTCGTGGGAAGTGGGGAGGTGACGGAAGCCGCACGGCACTGGCCCGGGCGTGGGGCTTCCGTTCGCCTCCTCCCGCCACCGGAAGTTGGTCGTGGGAAGAGGAGGTGGAAGCTGCACGGCACTGGCCCCGGGTGTGGGGCTTCCGTTCGCCTCCTCCCGCGACCGGAAGTTGGTCGTGGGAAGAGGAGGTGACGGAAGCCGCACGGCACTGGCCCCTGGCGTGGGGGTTCCGTTCGCCTCCTCCCGCCACCGGAAGTTGGTCGTGGGAAGAGGAGGTGACGGAAGCCGCATGGCACTGGCCCCGGGCGTGGGGCGTCCGTTCGCCTCCTCCCGCCACCAGAAGTTGGTCGTGGGAAGAGGAGGTGGAGCCGCACGGCACTGGCCCCAGGCGTGGGGCTTCCGTTCGCCTCCTCCCGCGACCGGAAGTTGGTCGTGGGAAGAGGAGGTGATGGAAGCCGCACGGCACTGGCCCCGGGCGTGGGGCTTCCGTTCGCCTCCTCCGCGACCGGAAGTTGGTCGTGGGAAGAGGAGGTGACGGAAGCCGCACGGCACTGGCCCGGGCGTGGGGCTTCCGTTCACCTCCTCCCGACCGGAAGTTGGTCGTGGGAAGAGGAGGTGACGGAAGCCGCACAGCACTGGCCCGGGCGTGGGGCTTCCGTTCGCCTCCTCCCGACCGGAAGTTGGTCGTGGGAAGAGGAGGTGATGGAAGCCGCACAGCACTGGCCCCGGGCGTGGGGCTTCCGTTCGCCTCCTCCCGCGACCGGAAGTTGGTCGTGGGAAGAGGAGGTGACGGAAGCCGCACGGCACTGGCCCCGGGCATGGGGCTTCCGTTCGTCTCCTCCCGCGACCGGAAGTTGGTCGTGGGAAGAGGAGGTGACGGAAGCCGCATGGCACTGGCCCCGGGCGTGCGGCTTCCGTACACCTCCTCCTCGCGCCCTCCTTCCGATCGCAGGAGGAGGAGGACGGAAGCCCCACGGCCATGGCCAGTGCTGTGCGGCTTCTGTCGTCTCCTCCTCCCGTGACCGAAAGGAGGGTGAGAGGAAGGGAAGTCCCTCCCCCAGGGCGCTGCTGCCCCGGCCGTGCGGCTTCTGTCCGCCTCCTCCTCCTCGCCGCCTGGCCCGCCCCCTTGCAAAGGAAGGAGGCGGCGAGGAGGAGGAGGAGGAAGGGAAGCCTCCTGGCGGGTATGCTGCTGGCATGGCGGGGCTTCCTCCTCCTCGCCGCCTCCTTCCTTTACAAGGGGGCGGCCCAGGCGGGCGATGGCGAGGGGAGGGCGCCATTTCCTCCTCCCCGCCCCCTTGCAGCGCTCTCCCCCTGCTCTCTCACGAGGTATGATTACTCTCTCTCTCGGGAGAGGGCGGGGGGAGGGCGCTGCGAAGGGGCGGTTTTTTTAAAAAAAAAATTGCTTGATCTGTTGCCCCCTAGGCCTACGCCCATAGGCCATGGCCTAGGGTGGCCTTATGTGTAATCTGGGCCTGCCTAGACACTTGGGAAGGGTCCGACGCGTGGTCCAATACAACAGCCAGCAGAGCGATCTTGTCTGCTGTGAACTCATCTTGCTGTGTTTCTAATAATAATAACAATAACAACAACAATAACAACAATAATAATGCACATACAAGTGCCATAAATACATACAATACAGGTAAGATCACATCAACATATTAGACCATGACAATCTCCGGTCATATAAAAGCAACCTATTATTAAAAATATGAAAGGCAATTGATACGTAACTCCGTACACCGAGATGTACTCTACGCCAGTGTCGGATGGGGGCCCTTGCGGGGGTCCCCCTGGGCTGGGCAAAGGGAGAGAGGCTCCATCTTTCCAGGCGTTGCAAGCTCTGCTTAAGTCAGGAGGCTTAACACTCATTCGTGGATGTCTCTGAACTCTGTGCAGTCGGCACTTCTTGTATTTAATTCCACTTCTACAGGATTTGACTAATGATCGCCATAAATTAAACATTTTGTTGCTTTGGTAGGGAACGTCGCTTTGTGCCAACGGCCTGAGAACCCAACACGAGCAACGTGGCTCTGCAGAACACTGCAGTGGCGGCCTTTGCATCGCAGAGCGGCGTTGCTGTTCTTGCCGGAGGTCTGCGCAGAGCCCATCGGACCTCCTGGCCTCCAAAGCAGCACGCCACTGAGGGGTCTGCAAGCACAGCCTACGCGTGCATTTGACCCCTGGGCATCCCAAATAGCTGCTGGGTGAACAGTCTCTTTGGGAAACTTTCAGGAGCAGTGCTTCATGGACCACTAAGCTGCTCAATTTCTCAGAGCCAAGCACCCGTACTGACTCAAGTGTAATGTGCCATCAAATCTAATGCATGCCTCAATTTTCAAAACCAGATAGATAGAAATAGATAGATAGACAGACAGACAGACAGACAGACATATATACATACTAGGCATGAGAAAAAAGTTATGAAAATGATTCGTTTCGTAAGAAATTCGTAAAGAAATGCTACTTTGAGTATTTCCGCACCTGGAACGCCAACCAGGAAGTGGACTTTCTTTTTCGAACTTCGGGGGCCAGGATTTTCTTAAGTGTCGTTATTAGGTCGTAAGGGGGGGGGGGCATAAGGGGGGGCACCCTCCTTCTCTCTCACCACCCTCCCGCCTCCCTTGCCAATAAGTATTATGGCAAGGCAAGCCCTAAACTCGCTCCTTCTTTCGGCTGGAAGCCGGAAAATGTAAACAGAGGATTACTCAGAAAGTAAATCTGCAAGGAGGGCCCTTTGGATGAAGGGCCCTCCTTTGTGGATTTACTTCTGAGTAAACTCTCCGTTTACATTTTTTCCAGGCTTCCCTGCCTCTCCTGCCTGCCAGGATCTAAAGCATCAAAGAGTATTGGGGTGAGAAACCAACCTCATGTATCATAGAATGAATGCTACTGTAAGTGCCTAATATTATAAGTAATCCAACTGGTCATACCTACATTCCATGCACATGCAATAATACAGCAGTAATAACAATAACAAGAGGTAAAATTCAAACCGAAGTATTCTGACTGGTCTCTCCTCATGCGGTGCAAACGGCTCTTCTCTTATTAGCCCGGAAATTAGCCCGGAAAAGCCAGCGTTTGCTACTTGGGAGCACACACATACATATTCTTGGGGGGGATTGCTGCAGAACCCGGGCTCATAGAGAAGATTCTGCAGCAGCCCCCAAACTATGTATGTGTGTGCACCCAGGAAACAAATGCTGTGCCCGGGTTTTGCCTTTCGGGCTCAGAGAAGAGCCTTTGCAGTTTGAGGGGGAGCACAGTCAGAATACTTCGGTTTGAATTTTTTACCTCTTCTTATACCCATTGTTATTACTGCTGTATTATTGCATGTGCATGGAATGTAGGTATATGACCAGCCTGGAGCAAACTTGGGCCCTCGCTCCTCGGGATCGGAGTGAGAGAGAGGCAGCGAGGAGCAAGGGGGGCTCCTCCTCCTTTTCTTTTGCTGCTTCCAAGAATAGAATACCCCTCCCTCCCTCCTCCCTCCTTCCTATTTGGAGAGTCCCATCTAGAATTCAGTGTGATTTATTCAAGTTTTGGCCTACAACTCCCAGAAATCCCAGTCAATTTACCAGCTGTTAGGATTTCTGGGAGTTGTAGGCCAAAACCATCTGGAATGCGCATGCTCTGGCATACTAATTACTAACGAATTCGTTAGTACTTAAGTTACATTTTAGAAATTTTTGGAAAATTTTTGTAAGTTTTTCTTTACTAATAAAAAAATCCCCCATTTGATTTTAGAATCGCCATTTTTGGGTTCTAAAACATGCCTAATATGTATGTATATGTATATATGTGTATATATGTGTGTGTATATATGTGTGTATGTATATATGTGTGTGTATATGTGTGTGTAAATGTATGTATGTGTGTGTATATCTATCTATCTTTCTATGTATATAATAAAAGTCAGTGTTTGCAGCAGTGCAGAGGGCGGGAGGTGTGGAGGAATATGTACCAGCATTTCGATTGGCTGCCACTGTGGGATTATTTGCATAAAGGACACTGATTGGCCAGCCTCAGAACTCCGACACTCTAAGGCACCAGGCGGAGGGCATTGGTTGCCACTGAGGAACTATTTGCATAAAGGACTCTGATTGGCTAGCAAAAGAGAATGCAACTGAATGCTTGAGTTAGCCAAATGACAGTTTTTTCCCCATTGGAAATGGAATGTTCATTTTCTGGGAGGTGCGGAGGTGCCAAGGAATATGTGACAGCATTTCGATAGGTTGCCACTATGGGATTATTTGCATGAAGGACTCTGATTGACCAGCCTCAGAACTCTAACATTCTACGGCCCCAGACAGAGGGGGTTGGTTGCCACTGAAATGGTATTTGCATAAAGGACTCGGATTGGCCATCCACATTCCAACATTCTAAGGTGACTCAGAGGGAAAAGGAAAGGCCTCAGGCAGTCAGACACTGCAGCCCACAGCAGTGACGGATCAGAACCAAACTTGCCACACAGGGGCCCAATGGCCCACTTCACAACGCAACCCTCACCCAATGACCAATACAGACCAAAATTAGCACACAGAGCCCCCTTGACCCACTCTACACCCTGGTGCTGTTTGGAAGGGGATGGACCTTGACCAATGGGACTCGCAGTACCTTCACTAAGTTCTTGAGACCACTGCAAGCCACATAAAGATCTGATAGGAACCAACCTTGGCACACAATGCCTTCCTCAAATAACCCGGGCACCGCCGGGTCCCCAAGCTAATATATGTATATATGTATGTATATGTGTGTGTGTGTATGTGTGTATATACAGTATATATATATACTAGCTGTACCCGGCACGTGTTTCTGTGCCCTATTTAGGAGTCTGACAGTTTGTTATGGGTCGGAATGTTCATGTTGGCTGGCCAGTACAGCAGTTATGCAAATCCGCCCTTATTGGCGGCCAATCATGTTGTCAGAATGTAGAGGCTGGGAGAGTCTTTGGCAGCCCCGGAGGATGCTGGGAAATGTAGTTTTATTTTTACTCGTTGTTTTGGGGACCTTTTAGGTTTTGGGGGGGAAGTTTCTTTGCTACAAACGTACCTTGCTTGAGGCTTATTTCTGTTGGCAAGTTTTGTGTTTCTGCGTTGTAAGGTTTCTCTGTTTGAGGTAGTCTTCACATGACGGCTCTTCCTATATATATATATATACACACACACACACACACACACACACATGAACATACACACATATATATACACACACACCGTATATACTCGAGTATAAGCCGACCCGAATATAAGCCGAGGCACCTAAATCTATCACAAAAAACTGGGGAAATGTATTGACTTGAGTTTAAGCCAAGGGTGGAAAATGCAGCAGCTGCTGGTGAATTTCAAAATAAAAATAGATACAAATGAAATTACATTAATTGAGGCATCCATACATTAAATGTTTCCGCATATTTACATGAAACTGCAATTTAAGATAAGACTCTGATTATACCATTATTCTTACCTTCTTCAATGTAAATGTGCTTACCTGACCTTCCAATGATAATAAAGATAATAAAATAATAAATGTAATAATAATAGTGGAGTAAAATAATGGAAATGTGATAATAACAGTAAAAATAGAGTAAAATAATAGAAAAATAAATAGAGTAAAATAATCAATGTAATAATAATAGAATAAAATAATTGAAATGTGATAATAACAGTAATAATAGAGTAAAATAATAGAAAAATAAATAGAGTAAAATAATAAATGAATAATAAATGTAATAATAATAGTAGAGTAAAATAATTGAAATGTGATAATAACAGTAATAATAGAGTAAAATAATAAAAATAAATAGAGTAAAATAATAAATGTAATAATAATAGAATAAAATAATTGAAATGTGATAATAACAGTAATAATAGAGTAAAATAATAAAAATAAATAGAGTAAAATAATAAATGAATAATAATAGAGTAAAATAATTGAAATGTGATAATAACAGTAATAATAGAGTAAAATAATAAAAAATAAATAGAGTAAAATAATAAATGAATAATAATAGAGTAAAATAATTGAAATGTGATAATAACAGTAATAATAGAGTAAAATAATAAAAATAAATAGAGTAAAATAATAAATGTAATAATAATAGAGTAAAATAATTGAAATGTGATAATAACAGTAATAATAGAGTAAAATAATAAAAATAAATAGAGTAAAATAATAAATATAATAAAAATAATACTAGTATTATTATACTCCAGTATAAGTCGAGGGGAGCTTTTTCAGCCTAAAAATGTGGCTGAAAAACTAGGCTTATACTCGAATATATTCAGTATATAATGTGCATCGGTAATGTGCATTTGGTCACCAAAAGATGTGCATTGCAGTGGCTGCGTGCTTATAAGTCATTCATTATAAGCCAAAGTGTGAGAACACCAAAGCCTTTGGCGATCGGCAGGAGGGTGGGAGGGCAGAAGCAGAGACGGAAGGGCCTGCTGGGGGTGGCATTTCACTCCCTGGAACCCCGGGATGGAAAGGGCAGCTGCTCCTGGTGCCTCCTCCCCAATGGGCTTCTTCAGCCCATGCCTTGGGCTGGCTATGTTTGCAGCCACGCTGCTCAGAGAGGGGAGAAGAGAGCCCCAGAGAGAGAACCCCCCCCCCCCCATAGCGAGGCTCGTGTTCCATGGACAAATACAGGCACGTGCAGCCTCCACGTTGCAAATATTCGATTTACAAATGGCTCCTAGTTAAGAATGGGGCTGAGACAACAGGAAGTGAGAGAAATCTTTCCTTCAGAAGGAAAGGAAATCCATTCCTGGAAAAGTTATCACGGGGAAAGGGGTCTCCGTTGATGTTCCACAATCCTTGTTTCCACAACAAGCCTTTTTTTTCAAAATGCAATCACATAGAAGAGGAAATAGTAGAAAGATTCATAAGGTAACATAAAACTATACATTACCAAAGAAGATTTTGCTGGCTTCAGTCATCTTTCTGGAATTTTGCCTCTGGTGTAAAGTGATGCTCACAAACTGTCTTAATCTTCTCTCCTGTGAAGCTTAGGCTGGCCAAAAGCTTCTGTTGGCCTTTGGACTGCTGGTATAAAAATATTGCTAAATGCAGCTAAGAATCACATGGAAGAGGAAATAGTATAAAAATATTGCTAAATGCTCCTAAGAATCACATGGAAGAGGAAATAGTAGAAAGATGTATAATGTAACATAAAACAATACATTACAAAAGAAGATTTTTCTGGTTTCAGTCATCTTTCGGGAATTTTAAAAAAGTCTTTTGCCTCTGGTGTAAAGCGATGCTTACAAACTGTCTTAATCTTCTCTCCTGTGAAGCTTAGGCTGGCCAAAAGCTTCTGTTGTCCTTTGGACTGCTGATATAAAAATATTGCTAAATGCAGCTAAGAATCACACGGAAGAGGAAAAGTGATTATCACAAGGGAAAGGGGTCTCCGTTGACGTTCTATCCACAATCCTTGTTTCCACAACAAGCCTTTTGTTTTCAAAATGCAATCACACGGAAGAGGAAATAGTAGAAAGATTCATAAGGTAACATAAAACTATACATTACCAAAGAAGATTTTGCTGGCTTTAGTCATCTTTCGGGAATTTTAAAAAGTCTTTTGCCTCTGGTGTAAAGCGATGCTTACAAACTGTCTTAAGCTAAAAATCTGCCCCTAAGAATCCTGTGAAGCATTACAAAAGAAGATTTTGCTGGGTCATCTTTCTGGAATTTTTAAAAGTCTTTTGCCTCTGGTGTAACGCGATGCTCAAAAGTCTTAATCTTCTGTTGTCCTTTGGACTGATGATATAAAAATATTGCTAAATGCAGCTAAGAATCACATGGAAGAGGAAATAGTAGAAAGATTCATAATGTAACATAAAACAATACATTACAAAAGAAGATTTTGCTGGTTTCAGTCATCTTTCTGGAATTTTTGAAAGTCTTTTGCCTCTGGTGTAAAGCGATGCTTACAAACTGTCTTAATCTTCTCTCCCGTGAAGCTTAGGCTGGCCAAAAGCTTCTGTTGTTCTTTGGACTGGTGGTATAAAAATACTGCTAAATGCAGCTCATATTTGGGGTATTTTTAATGCGCTACTAACCCATTCCTTGCTAGAAATGGATGTTTCTTTTTTTTTTGAGTTTTTTTTTATTGAGTTTGCGTATTTAAAATACAGTTTACAGGGATGTTTCTTAATGTTTTGAGTGTTTGGGTTCACCCGTCCTGCAAGAGAGGAGCACCGCAAAAGGCAGAGTTAGCACGAAAGGGTCGTGGAAAGAAACTGGAAAGTGGAGCTGACTGGAACAAAAAAGGCAACAGAAAAGGAAAAAGAGAGTAAAAACTCAACCGTGGGTCAAAAAAAGGCCCATTTCCTCCCGGTTCTGGCCCAATGCTGCTTCCCAAAAGGAAGAGAATCCAAGATTTCGTCTCCTGGTTGGAGATGGTGGCCTTGATTGGCTCCAGAAAATGAAAAACCTCTCTCTCTCTCTCTCTCTCTCTCTCTCTCTCTCTCTCTCTCTATATATATATATATATATATATATATGCTAGCTTGGGGACCCGGCGGTGCCCGGGTTATTTGAGGAAGGCCTTGTGTGCCAAGGTTGGTTCCTATTAGATGTTTATGTGGCTTGCAGTGGTCTCAGGAACGTAGTGAAGGCACTGCAAGTCCCATTGGCCATGGTCCATCCCCCTCCAAACAGCACCAGGATGTAGAGTGGACCATGGGGGCTGTGTGTGTCACATTTGGTCTTGATCATTCATTGGATGAGGGTTGCAGCGGTCTCGGAAGGTGAGTGAAGGTATTTCAAGTCCCATCATCTGTGATCCGTCCTCTTTGAAACAGCACCAGGGTGTGGAGTGGGTCAAGGGGGCTCTGTGTGCTAATTTTGGTCTGTATTGGTGATTGGGTGAGGGTCGCGTTGTGAAGTGGGCCATTGGGGCCCTGTGTGCCAAGTTTGGTCCTGATCCGTCACTGCTGTGGGGCACAGTGTCTGACTGCCTGAGGCCTTCCCTTTTCTCTCTGCATCACCTTAGAATGTTGGAATGTGGATGGCCAATCGGAGTCCTTTATGCAAATACCATTTCAGTGGCAACCAACCCCCTCTGTCTGGGGCCGTAGAATGTTAGAGTTCTGAGGCTGGTCAATCAGACTCCTTTATGCAAATAATCCCATAGTGGCAACCTATCGAAACGTTGTCACATATTCCTTGGCACCTCCGCACCTCCCAGAAAATGAACATTTCATTTCCAACGGAAAAAACTATCAGTTGGCTAACTCAAGCATTCAGTTGCATTCTGTTTTGCTGGCCTTTGTGCAAATAGTTCCTCAGTGGCAACCAATGCCCTCTGTCTGGTGCCTTAGATTGTTGGAGTTCTGAGGCTGGCCAATCAGAGTCCTTTATGCAAATAACCTGGTGCCTTAGAGTGTCGGAGTTCTGAGGCTGGCCAATCAGTGTCCTTTATGCAAATAATCTGGTGCCTTAGAGTGTCGGAGTTCTGAGGCTGGCCAATCAGTGTCCTTTATGCAAATAATCCCACAGTGGCAACCCATCGAAATGATGGCACATATTCCTCCACACCTCCTGTCCTCTGCACCTTCGCAAACACTGACTTCTATTATACACATAGATAGATAGATAGATAGATAGATAGATAGATAGATAGATAGATAGATAGATAGATATGGGATGTCTGTGCTTGGAAACCGACAATTCTCCTGCCATTCTCCAGCTCAACCCTCTTCGCTTCCTGCGCTGAGCAAAGGCAGAGCGGCAAAGGGAAACTCACAGGATGAGAGAAAACACTTGCAGACATTCAGAGCCTCCCCTGGAGCTTCTACAGATGGACACATTTATTGCAGCAGATGCATGGCATATGACCCAGAATGCCATGCATGTATGCACACACACGGCTGTGGGCCGGGAAGCAGGCAAGGAAGGCCACGGGGAATGTGGACGGCAGGAAATACCAGCTGCAACCGTGGATGGAATGACTGCCCATAACTCCATTGCTCTGGATCAAGAAAAGGCAGGCGAGCAGGGACGCAGAATCGTATTTCCCTCCAGATGTGGTTGCGCTACATCTCCCAGGCTTCTCGCCAATGCTTAGGGCCAATGGGAGTTGCAGTCCGCCACCAACTGGGAGGACATACAGTTCCTGGCTCTGTAGTTACAAGGGTTGAATGAAAAGTAATGCCTCCGCCTTCGTTACTTGGGTTTGGATAGGAATATTTTATAAAATCAAACACGGAAATAATCCTCAGAATGTGCCCTTTGACTACCAATATTTG
Organism: Anolis apletophallus; assembly: GCA_030556195.1. NCBI lineage: Eukaryota > Metazoa > Chordata > Lepidosauria > Squamata > Anolidae > Anolis > Anolis apletophallus. The sequence goes on along the minus strand of JARBWK010000016.1, from coordinate 841,484 downwards.
CTTTCCCACATCATCACCAGACAATCGGATACATTTCTGCCAATGATGAACAAGTTCTCTGAAGCTGTCGCAAAAGATGTCGACTCTGTTTCCGCAACCAACACCAGCGTCCTGGGTACTTATCGTGCACAGATCTTCCGATAGCCAAGCAAAGCAATAATGTGACCCATGCATTCTTGTGAAATGCTGATTATGCTTGAAATTTCTCTCCGAGGGATACGGCGATTGTTAATTTGCATTAAGTCGCATTGACCAAGTGTCTGCGCAGGGTTCCATACTTCACACTGTGACAACACAACCGTTCAATGCTAAGGCTTCCCGACCAAATGGCACTGTAGAGGAGAGTCTACTGAACAAGCCAGTACCTGCCGCTTACCGGTACTGCCATCTCTTGAGGAGTTACGGAGGTGGAGGCATTACTTTTCATTCAACCCTCATAAGATATGAAGGTTTGTTTTTTTGATGTCAGGAGCAACTTGAGAAACTGCAAGTCACTTCTGGTGTGAGAGAATTGGCCGCCTGCAAGGACGTTGCCCAGGGGACGTTGCCCGGATGTTTTAAACTTTTACCACCCTTGTGGGAGGCTTCTCTCATGTCCCCTTTGCATGGGAAGCTGGAGCTGACAGAGGGAGCTCATCCACGCTCTCCCTGGATCTGAACCTGTGACCTGCTGGTCTTCAGTCCTGCGACCGGCACAAGGGTTTAACCCACTGCGCCACTGGGGGCTCCGAGATATGCAGTGGACACACTGAATGGATGAGGACTTGGTACATCAACATGCTCCACTGTCTTAATAGATTGACTTTCCCTGGGGCAACCAATTGGATTCAGTCTAGAGATAAGAAGAAGCATGCAGCCCCCTAGATATTGTTAGACCTCAGAAGATCTCACCATTGTATCTGTGGCAAGGACAGATAGGAGTTGTAGTCCAACAAGAACCATATGATTCCTAACCTGAATGTAGGTGCTAGTGGTTTGGAGAGAGAATATGGGGGAAGTCTCTCTCTCTCTCTCTCTCTCTCTCTCTCTCTCGGTATTATTTCGCGAACGAAGATTCTTAGGAAGGACTCATCCCACACTTTTTACAAGCGCGTTGATGACTAAAAAGGCCAATCTGAGATAGGCAAGTCCGGTTGCAGAAAGCACAGCAGAACGTCTCCTTGGGTGATGTTGTTTCCAAGTTGCGGTTCTTTCTGCGTTGTCGTTTCTCTTCGAGACCCATTCGGCGTGTCTTCTCGAAAGAGGCCGCAGCATTGTGGACAGTGTGTCTCCATGCCCCCCGATGTGAGGCCAGGGTAGACCATTGTTGGTGATCGATCTGGCCGAGCCTGAGGTGTTGTTTCAGGGAGTCCTTATATCTCTTTTTTGGGGCGCCTCTCTTGCGCTGACCCGTGGTGAGTTCACCATAGAGTCGTATCTTTGGGAGGCGGTGGTCCTCCATCCTAGAGACCTCGTGCCCTGCCCAGCGCAGCTGTGTTCGCAACAGCATGGCCTCAATGCTGGTGACCCCTGCTTGCTCAAGGACAGCAACATTCGTCACATAGTCGGTCCAGTGTACATTTAGGATTGTGGTTTGGAGGGAGAATATGGGGGAAGTCATACCAGAGGTAACTATTAACTTCCTCATGCTCTGATATGAATTGGGAAAATGTTTGGATATTACACAGAATGCAACACAATGCTTGTTCCTGGGTTGTAAATGTCACTTCCCGGGAAGTCCTTCCAGGCAGGGCGGGGATGGACTAGATGTCCCTGCACCTTGCAGCTCTATAGGATTCCTGAAGGATCTTGAAGGATCTGTTCTTTTAGCATTTCTGGAGTCCATGATTATTATCCAGGCTGGGAGAGCCCCCTGGTGGCCAGGCCCTGGTGAGGCAGGCTGGCTCTGCTTGACCGCTGGGCCCGAACATCACCCTCCAAAGCTGCCCGGCGGCAGGCCCGGATTACCCATATGGCCAACGAGGCCATGGCCTAGGGGCGCGGGCCAAAAGGGGCGCCAGATCACGGCCCCAAATAAAAATAAAAATGTTATAAAATAATTTTTAAAACGTGCAGCGATTGGCTCCTGAGGCAGAGGCTGGCCCTCCCCTCCACCCAGGGACCAATGAGCATCCCGTGAGGCAGAGTGGGGTTGTTGTTGTTGTTTCCACTCGTGGGGATAACCCCGGGCGGGTCTTCCAGGCCAGGAGGCGTGTGTTGGGCGAGGTGGGCAGCTCCGTCCTTCCTCCTTTCTTTCCGAGAAAGAGGCTCAGTTCCCGGGGCCAGCCCCCCACCCCACCCCGTGTGGGCAGCCCCACTTTGAGTGACCCTGGAAGCCATAAAAGCAGGGCTGCCCAGGCACCCAGCCAGCCAGCCTCCCAAACTGAAACTGAAGCCCTGACGATGGCACCACCGCCCAGGGCCTCCCGCCTCCTCTTCTCTTTCTTCTCCCTCTTCTTAGGTGCAGGGCCAGCCTCCCCCACTGGAGTCCCCGAAACGCTCGGGAAGGTGTGGGTGTGGGGCTGCCTGCCTGCCTGCCTGCCTCCTGAGGGGTCTTTGAAGGGTCCTAATGCAGCGGCGCGAGGCGGGGGGGGGGCGTATTTCCAAACTGTGGCCTAGGACGCAAAAAGGTGTTGATCCGGGCCTGCCCGGCAGCATCTCAAATATGGCTGAATGGCAAGTTGTCTCCCAAATGGGCGATGGCAGATGGCAGGGTGTCTGATTCCTCCTCCTCACCTTCTTCTTGTTGTTGTTGTATATCACTGTATCGACTCAAGTCTCGTGCACCACCAAATCGAATGGGCATGTGATGGCACACCCAAGCCTTTGGGAAAACTACATTGTCTGGCTTTACTTGGGGGCTACCTGTATACCTTCTGTTAAGAGGTATACAGGTAAGACCCTTGGCAGACAGAGGCGCTTCAGGCAAGGTGAAAAGATAACCCATAAGGCCAACCTAGGCCATGGCCTAGGGGTGCAAGCCAGGGGGGGACGCACATCATGGACCAAAAATAATAATAAAAATGTTGAAACAAATAAAAACACAACGCGCATGGAGATGAGGAAGGAAGGATACCGGAGGTCCTCATTTTCGGCGCTGCCCCTGCCCCTTCCTGAATACCAGCTCCTGCCTCTGCTATTGTTGCGCAAACGGCGTATGTGCAGGGGCTCTTGACAATAGCGTCGACGTCGACAGGAGGAACAATTAACTCCCTCGATGCCGACAGCATCCACTTGCTGGCTCCTTCAGTGCAAGTACAGGAAACTCCATTGCGCAGTCTGCGCATGCCCTAACACCATGAAAGCTGGTATTCCTCCTCCAACACAAGGAGGAGACTCTTCCTTACTGGAGAGAGGAGCGCAACTGCTGGCTACGGCACATGCGCAAACCCCAGGACAGGAGAGAAGGCCAACGCGACAAGCCCCGGTATTGGGGAGAAGCGTGGCATCGGTACAGCTGCTGACTACAACACATGCGCAATCCCCGATACCGGGTAGGAGCCGAGTGCCTCAAGCCCCGGCATCGGGGAGGAGGCTCCTCCCCCCATGCCTGCCTCCATAGTGCCTGCCGAGAGGGAGACTCCTGTGGCGGACCTCGTGGGGCCACACAGGGAGAGCTGGATGCGGGGCCCTATGGGGGACGAGTGGGTGAAAGGATGTGGGGGGAGGTGCGGTAGAGGTTGGCTTAAAGGGGGCGTAATTCCAAAGTGTGGCCTAGGGCGCAAAAAGGGGTTAATCCGGGCCTGAAGATAACCACATGAAAGAAGATCTGCGGGGACATCATGATGCTTCTGATGAGAGAACGGTGAGACGCTGGTTGCGGAAACAGAGTGTCGACTTCTTCCATGACGGCTTCAGAAAACTTGTTCATCGTTGGCAGAAATGTATCCGATTGTCTGGTGATTGTGTGGAAAAGTGAAAGAGCACATTCTCAGGATTATTTCTGCGTTTGATTTATCAAAATATTCCCGTCCAAACTCAAGTAACGAAGGTGGAGGCATTACTTTTCACTCAGCCCTGGTAGAATGGAGCTCTGCAGCCACAGCGAGAGTCCCAAGCACCACTGGATTTGGCCCTACCTATGGCTCTCCTTGGCTGGTCCAGCTCAACAGGAGGCATGGAGAGGACCACTGCTTGGTGGCAGCAAAGCCATTGAGGAACCCAGCTCTGCCTCTCACTAGGTGGCGCAGGAGGCCAGGAAAAACCCTGCAGCAGAGAACTGAGCATGAGCAGCGCATGGTGGATTGATAGATTGCTTGACCATCTCCCAAGGCAGTGGGCTCTTCGAGGTCTCATTGGCCCAGGCCATTTCTGGAAGAGGAGGAGGAGGAATCACACCCCAAGTATTGCATGAGGAGATGGAGCTACTTTTTACTTCCTTCCTTAGGCGATCCCTCGTTGACCGAGTAAGATTGTCTTCCAAGTTCAGTGTCCTGGCGGTGGGTCCGTAGCTGACTCTGGAGCCCTATTCTTGACCTGCATGTTCGCCTGCAGTGAGGGCATCGGTTTCCATGTGGAAGGCGGTCCTGGTCGGGGTTGGCTTAACGCGCCTTCTTCCTCTTGGCACGTTTCTCTCTTTTGCTCTCCATTTGTGCCTCTTCAAATTCTACAGCACTGCTGGTCACAGCTGACCTCCAAATAGAGCGCTCAAGGGCCAGGGCTTCCCAATTCTCTGTGAGATACATAACACTATTTTTTGGGGGGGGGGGATTCTGTTCCTGGCTTGACAGTGTTATTTCCTGTTTAATTGTGTGGCCCTTATTTTGAAAGTAGTTGTTGCACCCCAGAAACTTAGTTTTTGTGGCTACCACAAGCTATGTTGAATTGGCCGAGGCTCGAATTCATCCTGGGTGGAATCCGGTTCACCTGCAAAACTGCAGATTTGGGGGGGACGGAGGAGGCTTCCAAGCTCTGGCCGGCCATGGCCAACTTGGGGCTCTTCCCCCCCCCCCCCAAGCCCCCAAGAGGCCTGGTATTTCCATGCATTTTCTCTGCCCCCTCCCCCCAAATCTTGGGTCCCCCAGGTGGACCCTCAAAGAGGGAGAACGTGGCCCTGGGAACAAGAACCGGTTGATCCGCTTGTGGCTCCCTTGGCTTTTTCGTCTTGGGTGCCAGCAGGTAGGAGTCTCCTTGGAAACAGCTTAGCGGGGATTAGAGGCCTCCCTCCTCCTCCCATGGCGCCTGTGTCTCTGTCTCTTTCTGTCAAGGCAGCCGAGCCTGGTCCTCTCCGAATGGCAGCCCTGAGCCCTCTTGGGCCCCCCAAAGTCTCACAGGGGAACCCCACCCAGGGAGGTTTGGCTCAGCAAAGCGGGACTTTAGGGACCCCAACACTCAGGAGCCAGCTGATCTCTCTCTCTCGCAAACCTACCCAGGCCTACTATCCATCTCTATCTATCTATTTATCTATTTATCTATCTTATCTCTCTCTGCCTCTCATATCTATCCATCTCTAGCTATCAATCTATCCTATCCTCTCATATCTATCAGTATCTATCAATCAATCAATCAATCAATCAATCATAGGCCTCATTGATCGTTGATCCCAAAAAAATCTGATTGACTTCCGAAATTTTTTGAAAAAATTTCAAAATTTATTTGTAAAAATTTCAAAATTTATTTGTAAAAATTTCAAAATTTATTCGTAAATTTTTTGAAATTTGTTTGTAAAGATTTTGAAATTTATTCATAAAAAATTTGAAATTTATCCGTAAAAATTTCAAAATTTATTCGTAAAGATTTCAAAATTTATTCGGAAAGATTTCAAAATTTATTCAGAAAGAATTCAAAATTTATTTGGAAAAATTTCAAAATTTATTTGGAAAAATTTTGAAATTTATTCGTAAAGATTCCGAAATTTATTCGTAAAGATTCCGAAATTTCAGAATGGCTTTGTTAATGACGGACACACATGTTTAACCCAGTTTGGACACGGATTTCTTCCCTCCGCGTGAGAACTGGGGCAACAGCCGGACCTTGGCAAAGCACGCCTTCTCTGATGGCCAAGGGGGCGCTGCAAGGAGTCACTGTTGCCCCTCCCCGTGGAAAACATGGTCCCAGATGCGACAGAGGAGCGCCTTGGGCACCTGGGGCCAAAGCGCCAAGGAGTAGAAGCAGTCCCACCCGGACTCCCTCCCTCCCTTCCTCAGATCCTCGCTCCCTACACTCTACAAAACACTGTCCTGTCAAGGGAGGGGGCAACAGGACCCAGGGTGGCTTTCCTTTCCCCAAATTCCCCGAGGAAAACCCCGACTCTGCTGGAGATGGGGGCGCGGTGTTCGGCTTCACCAGCCGCTTGCTCCGGAGGAAAAGCAAAGTGAGAACTGGGAAGAGGCAGTGGGCTCGGGGAAAGGAAGCTGGGGCTGCCGTGGGAAGCTCTGGGGTTTCTTTCTTCTGCGTTGACTTGGCAGAAAGAAAGACGAGAAGGTGGAGATAGGCCATTTTCACAGATTCCTTTCCGAAAATGGCGGCGGCAGCAGCTTCAAAATAGCCAATGAACTCTCGGGTTGCTTACATTGCTTCAAAACCACTTCAAAAGTGGATTTAATCCAAATTCATTCCGATTTCCAGAACATTCCGACGAACCTAACCAGGCCTACTATCTATCAATCTATCCATCTATCTATTTATCTATCTATCCTATCTCTCTCTGTCTCTCATAACTATCCGTCTCTATCTATCAATCTATCCTATCCTCTCTCTCATATCTATCCGTATCTATCTATCTATCATGTCTATCCACCTCTATCTATCCAGGCCTGGATTACCCATAAGGCCACACCAGGCCATGGCCTATGGGCGCAGGCCTAGGGGGGCGCCAGATCAAGGGCCAAAAAAAAAGTTCAAGCAAAACCGCAACATGCAGCATGATCACTCTCTCTCTCTCTCTCTCTCTCTCTCTCTCTCTCGGGGGAGGGCGGGGGGAGAGCGCTGCAAGGGTGTGGGCGAGGAGGGAATGGCACTCCCCTCGCCATCGCCCCCGCCCCCTTGCCAAGGAAAGAGGGCACGAGGAGGATGAGGTGGAGGGAAGCCCCGCCCCCGGGGCCACTGGCGGGCATGCGCGGCCCCCAGGAACATGGCGGAGGAGACAGGGGCGCCCTCTTGCCGCGCGCACATGCCCGCCAGCAGCCCTGGGGGTGGGGCTTCCCTCTGCCTCATCCTCCTTGCACCCAAGGAAGGAGGGCAGGGCAAGGAGGAGGAAGAGGCGGAGGGAAGCCCCGCCCCCGGGGCCGCTGCCGCGCATGCCCAGCAGCACCCCGGGGGGTGGAGCTTCCCTTCCTCCTCCCCGCGACCACCTTCCTTGACTGAAGGAAGGTGGTCGCAGCGAGGAGGAGGAAGAGGCAGAGGGAAGCCCCGCCCCTGGGGCCGCTGCCACGCATGCCCAGCAGCGTCCCCGAGGGCGGGGCTTCCAAAGTGTGGCCTAGGGTGCCAAAAGGAGTTAATCCAGGCCTGTATATATCTGTCTATCTATCTATCTATCAAGTCTATCCACCTATATCTATCTGTCCATCTATCTGTCTATCCTGTCTATCTATCTATCTCTGTCTATCGTATTGATCAGTATTGACAGCGTTTCCCGGGTGTTTTGGACTTCAGCTCCCGGGATCCCTGAACACGGACCAAGGCAGCAGAGGCTTCTGGGAGTGGAAGTCTACAAGACCCAGAAGACCAGCACTGGGAATCCCTGACCGAGGGGCTCCTCATACCCTGCTCCTGCTATATGTACGTTGCTTACAGGTACTCAATATGCCCAGACATCACTGCGGTCTCCTGGTCTCCTGCAGGACCGTGGCTTCTCCCCGTGGGGCACCGAGGGAGCGGGTGGGGGTTTTCGAGCTCAGAAAGGACCTCTTCTCCAAACCAGTGTTTCCCAACCAGTGTGCCGGGGCACACTAGTGTGCCGTGAGCTATCATCAGGTGTGCCGTGGGAAATTGGGGGGGGGGGGGAGTCTAGTGTGTTGAAGTATAAAAACCTTAAGAAACCTACCTCGATAAAGGCACAAAATTACAACCACCCCCTCTCCCCACCCGTTGTCTACTTGGCCTCTCCCTCTCCATGCATTGGGAAGGCCCACCTCCCTTTCCCCAAGTAGAGACCCCCTCTTGCCTCCTGGGGGTTCTGTGTGGGAAGTTTGGCCCAGTTCTATCATTGGTGGGGTTCAGAATGCTCTTTGATTGTAGGGCAGTGCTGTCCAACTTCTACCGGACCTAGGGCCGGACTTCCAGTCACTGATGACCTGGGGGGCTGCTCCGCGCCACTCCGCCCTGCCCCCGGCCCCGCCCCCAGCCACGCCCCCGGCCCCTCCTCCTAAAGTGTCACGCCAGCCTCAGAAGCGGCGATTTTGTTTCTGAGGCTGGCGTGACCCTTTAGGAGGGAGGGCAAAGCCAAGGGGAGCCCTCCATGGCTTCGCCCTCCCTCCTAAAGTGTCACGCCAGCCTCCTCCTCTGTTCTGCCTCTCCCTCCGGTGCACCGATCAGGGCGCCGGTGGGAGAGGCAGAACGGAGGAGAAGGCAGGCCTATGGAGGAGGAAGGGAAGCGTTCGCCTTCGTCCTAGTTAGGCACGCCTCCTCTCTCCCTCCCTCCCCCCCCCCGGCGTTCCCGATTGGTGCGCCAGGGGGAGAGGCGGGACGGAGGAGGAGGAAGGGAGCGGGCGGGGCTGGGTGATGTCAGGCTCAGCACCGGCGCCACGCCTGACGTCACCCAGCCCCGCCCCCCGGAGATTGATTTTTTTTTAAAACTATTTTTTGCAGGGTAGGCGGGGGCCGTAGGGAAGGGGCTGGGGGCCGTATACGGGGCCGGCAGTTGGACAGCCCTGTTATAGGGGAACTATAAATCCCAGCAACTACAACTCCCAAATGTCAAGGTCTTTTTCCCCTGGACTCCATCTACGTTCATATTTGGGCATATTGAGTATTCATGCCAAGTTTGGTCCTGACCCAACATTGTTTCAGTCCACAGTGCTCTCTGGATATAGGTGAACTACAACTCCAAAACTCAAGGTCAATGCCCACCAAACTCTTATAGCATTTTCTCTTGGTTATGGGAGTTCTGTGTGGGAAGTGTGTGTCTTTCTGCCATTCCTGCCAAGGTATCTATGTTGAGTTCATCGAAACAGGCCCAGGTTTCACACTGAGTGTATAAATACATTCAAAAACATATTAACTATATGTATGACTGTGTTAGAGTGTCATTTTGCGTCATTTTGGTTGGTGGTGTGCACCAGGATTCTGCAAATGTAAAAAATGTGCCGCGGCTCAAAAAAGGTTGGGAAACACTGCTCCAAACGACTAACATACCTAGAATAATAATAATAATAATAATAATAATAGCCATGCTTCCTTCCCAGGATCTGCAGCAGCAGCAGCAGGCGGCAGGCGGGAGGGCATCCAGCCAAGGCTCCAACATGATGTTTATGGTCTATTACTTAAACATTAATCTTGTTTAAGCACCTGGAAAGGGGGGGGGCGATGGGGGAGGCCTGCCTTTGCCATCGAGGGCAGCTGCCCCATGGCTGGCATTGGTTCCCAAGCGGAGCTGGACTTCCTCCCTACTTTCCGGAGGTCTTTATGGCCTCAATTAAAAAGTCCCATTGGATAATCGTTAACTTTAACTGCCTGGGCCCTGCAAGCGATGGCTCCTGCGATGGCGCCAGCGAGGAAGAACACCCCCCCCCGATCAAAGACACAGGCAGAGACATAAGGAGTTCCCACTTTTAAAAAAAACCATTGTGGTGAGGGGCAAGGAAAGCTTTGGTGGGCATTGACCTTGAGTTTGGGAGCTGTAGTTCACCTACATCCAAAGACTACACCCTGTGGACTCAAACAATGATGGATCTGGACCAAACTTGGCACAAATACTCAATATGCCCAAATTTGAACAGTGGTGGAATTTGGGGGAAATAGACCTTGACATTTGGGAGTTGTAGTTGTTGGGATTTATAGTTCACCTACAATCATAGAGCATTCTGAACTCCACCAACAATGGAATTGAATCAAGCTTGGCACACACAACTCCCATGACCAACAGAAAATACTGAGTTTGATGGGTATTGACCTTGAGTTTGGGAGTTGTAGTTCGTCTACATCCAATGAGCACTGTGGACTCAAATAAAGATGAACTGGACCAAACTTGGCACAAATATTCAATATGCCCAAATGTGAACACTGGTGGAGATTGGGGAAAATAGACCTTGACATTTGGGAGTTGTAGTTGTTGGGATTTATAGTTCACCTACAATCAGGGAGCATTCTGAACTCCACCAATGATAGAATTGGACCGGACTTCAAACACAGAACCTCCATGCCTTTCAGGGACATGCTCTAATGAGCCTCCTTTCAGCCTCTCATGCTCCTTCTTGCCATGCATCGAGCATGCTTGCTCCACACTTGGAGTCTCAGAAAGAGCCCTCCCTTGGCTGAGAGGCTGGCCAATCGCAGCGGACGAAGGCTTTTGGTGGGAAGATTTGCGGTCTGCTTCTAAAAAGGTAAAGAAGGACAGGTGGAGAGATCTTCAGCTTTCTCTGCCAATGGGGTTCCGAAGACCATCAGAAATAACCGATTTTGTATTTTGCACAGTCAACAAGGGAAGCCCCATGCATGCCCGATGGCAGCAGTCTAGCTTCTTCGCTTAAGCGGGTGGGGGACGGGGACGGGACGAAAGGGCCTGAGGTTGTCAGAAATTGTGGTTGGAGTCCAAAGCACATGGAGGGGCCAAGTTTGGCCATGCCTGCTCTACACTGTCGTATAATCCACGCCAAAGCAGATAATCTGGATTTTATACGGCAGTGTAGAAGCGGCTTCACTTAACCGATTTTGTATTCTGCACATCCAACAAGGGAAGCCCCATGGGTGCCTTATGGCAGTAGTCTAGCTTCATCTCTTAAGCAGCCGAGGAGTGTAGAAGCGACTTCACTTAACCGATTTTGTATTCTGCACATCCAACAAGGGAAGCCCCATGCGTGCCTTATGGCAGTAGTCTAGCTTCATCGCTTAAGCAGCTGAGGGGGAAGGGAAGGGGCCTGGGGCTGTTAGGAATTGTGGGAGTTGGAGTCCAAAGCACCTGGAGGGGCCAAGTTTGGTCATGCCTGATGTAAATAATACATCCTTGGTTTCCTAAACCGTTACCAGGTCCGATGTAGTTCTTCTTAGTTGGGCTACAGCTCCCAAAACCTGGGAGTTCTAGTTCTCCCCAAAAGAAGGTAACATTCCTCGTGGTGACGTTTCTGGCTGATGGGCCCCATTGGGAGTCAATCCCCGTTTGGGTTTGGCGAGTCTCAGCAGGCCCCAGACACCACCCAGACCTGTTCCTTCTCCTTTGGGTTCCTGCAACGAAACCGTAATGATGCTAATCCTCCTCCTTCAGGTTCACAAAAGAGACCCAGAAATCAGGTTTTGAGTTGCCCCATTAATCACCGAAGCCGACATGGGAGGTGCCCGGAGGCATCTGGGGAGGGACGAGAAGGGAGCCGGCCTCTCTCTATCTACGTGGGTTGAGTGAAAAGTAATGCCTCCGCCTGCGTTACTTGGGTTTGGGTGGGAATATTTTAATAAATGAAACGTAGAAATAGTCCTTACAACGTGCTCTTTGACTACCACGATTCACTTTCCCACATCATCACCAGACAATTGGATACATTTCTGCCAACGATGAACAAGTTTTCTGAAGTCGTCACAGAAGAAGTCAACACTCTGTTTCCGCAACCAGCGCCTCACCGTTCTCTCAAGAGACTGTGGTGGTCGCCATCACAGACCAGCTTCGCTGCCAATTGGACCAAGGGGGATCAGCGCTGCTCGTGTTATTGGACCTCACGGCAGCTTTTGATACGGTAGACCACGCATTGTTAACTCACCTCTTAGCCGTGACAGGGGTGAGGGGGACGACTGCTCTTAAATGGGTGTCCTCCTTATTTGGGGACAGCGAGTGGAAGGGGGAGGTAAGGTTTCCAAGAGGCTCCCCCTAAAATGTGGGGTCCCCTCAGGGAGCCATTCTCTCCCCTTTATTATTTAACATCTACATGCGGCCACTTGCCAAATTGCTGTGAAGTTTTGGTCTGGCGTCTCATCAGTATGCTGATGACACCCAGCTGGTGCTGAGGATGGACGGTCAGCCGGACTCTGTACCCAGTTGTTTCCAACTTTGCCTTGAAGCTGTGACTGGTTGGCTACGAGCCAGTCGGTTGAAGGTGAACCCATCAAAGACGGAGATCCTTTGGCTGGGTCGCCCAGGTTGGGGGGTGTCGGCTGCCTATGCTGGACGGCGAGACACTATGTCCGTCGCCCTTGGTTAAGAGCTGGGGGTCCAATTGGACCCGCTACTGTCGATGGAGGCCCAGGTCTCCACTGTCAGTAGATCTGCCTTTTTCACCTACGGCAGGCTAGGCGGCTGGCCCCTTATCTCACTGAACGCGACCTAGCCACGGTAATCCAGGCAACGGTCATCTTGAGGCGAGACTACTGTAACGCCCTTTACATTGGTCTTCCGTTGTCGGTCATCCGGAGGCTTAAGCTGGTGCAGAACGCGGCAGCGAGACTCTTGGCTGGAATACCGGCCAGGGCTCACATCACTCCAACTCTGCAGTGACTGCACTGGTTGCCAATTGAGCACCGTATTATCTTCAAAGTGTTGGTCTTGACCTTTAAGGCCTTGCATGGTCTGGGGCCAATGTACTTGAGGGACCGTCTACGGCCATATGTTCCCTAGAGATCGCGTTGATCAGAGGATCGTAACCTCTTACAGATTCCATCTCTTCGAAACATCCATCTGTCTTCAACAAGACAAAGAGCCTTCTCTGTGGCCGCTCCGAGTCTGTGGAATTCCCTGCCACCTGAAGTCAACAGACCTTCTTTCATGATCGGGAACAGATGGAAGTCAGGCGGTGGTAAATCTGGACTGAATGGAGGATGCCGTGCGGCGGTGAGATCCAGTCTCTGAAGTTCTGTTGTGTACCCATCGTGCACAGATCTTCCGACAGCCACGCAAAGCAATCATGTGACCCACACGTTCTTGTGAAATGCCGATTGTGCTTGACATTTCTCTCCGAGTGATACGACGATCCTCCTGAATCAACCTGTCGACCTTTTGCATGTGAAACCCGGTGGTTGCTGTCACAGGACGTCCAACTCTTGGTTTGTCACGCAAGTCAGATGTTCTCACCTCAACACCTTTAAACTTACTCGCCCACGACGCACAGTCCTCACATCAACACAATCACCATCAACAACTTGCATTCTCTGATGAATCTCCTTGGCAGTGACACCTTCTGCTGTCAAGACGAAAATGACTGCACATTGCTTAAGTTGCATTGACCGAGCGTCTGCGCAGGGTTCCATACGTCACACTTTAACAACACTACTGTTTAATGCAAGGCTTCCTGCCGAAATGGAGCTGTAGAGGAGAGTCTACTGAACAAGCCAGTACCTGCCACATACCAGGACTGCCATCTGTTGAGGAGTTACGAAGGTGGAGGCATTACTTTTCATTCAACCCTGTGCTAAGGCTTCCTGCCAAGATGGAACTGTAGAGGAGAGTCTACTGAACAAGCCAGTACCTGCCGCATACCAGGACTGCCACTGGTTGAGGAGTTATGAAGGTGGAGGCATTACTTTTCATTCAACCCTGTGCTAAGGCTTCCTGCCAAGATGGAACTGTAGAGGAGAGTCTACTGAACAAGCCAGTCCCTGCCGCATACCAGTACTACCACTGGTTGAGGAGTTACGAAGGCGGAGGCATTATTTTTCATTCAACCCTGTGCTAAGGCTTCCTGCCAAGATGGAACTGTAGAGGAGAGTCTACTGAACAAGCCAGTACCTGCCGCATACCAGTACTGCCATCTGTTGAGGAGTTACGGAGGTGGAGGCATTACTTTTCATTCAACCCATGTGCTAAGGCTTCCTGCCAAGATGGAACTGTAGAGGAGAGTCTACTGAACAAGCCAGTACCTGCCGCATACCAGGACTGCCACTGGTTGAGGAGTTACGGAGGCGGAGGCATTACTTTTCATTCAACCATATGCTAAGGCTTCCTGCCAAGATGGAACTGTAGAGGAGAGTCTACTGAACAGGCCAGTACCTGCCGCATACCTGTACGGCCATCTGTCGAGGAGTTACGGAGGTGGAGGCATTACTTTTCATTCAACCCTCATAGGAATGCTAAGGCTTCCTGCCAAGATGGAACTGTAGAGGAGAGTCTACTGAACAAGCCAGTACCTGCCGCATACCAGGACTGCCATCTGTTGAGGAGTTACGGAGGCGGAGGCATTACTTTTCATTCAACCATATGCTAAGGCTTCCTGCCAAGATGGAACTGTAGAGGAGAGTCTACTGAACAAGCCAGTACCTGCCGCATACCAGGACTGCCATCTGTTGAGGAGTTACGGAGGTGGAGGCATTACTTTTCATTCAACCATATGCTAAGGCTTCCTGCCAAGATGGAACTGTAGAGGAGAGTCTACTGAACAAGCCAGTACCTGCCGCATACCAGGACTGCCATCTGTTGAGGAGTTACGGAGGTGGAGGCATTACTTTTCATTCAACCATGTGCTAAGGCTTCCTGCCAAGATGGAACTGTAGAGGAGAGTCTACTGAACAAGCCAGTACCTGCCACATACCAGGACTGCCATCTGTTGAGGAGTTACGGAGGTGGAGGCATTACTTCTCATTCAACCATGTGCTAAGGCTTCCTGCCAAGATGGAACTGTAGAGGAGAGTCTACTGAACAAGCCAGTACCTGCCGCATACCAGGACTGCCACTGGTTGAGGAGTTACGAAGGCGGAGGCATTACTTTTCATTCAACCATATGCTAAGGCTTCCTGCCAAGATGGAACTGTAGAGGAGAGTCTACTGAACAAGCCAGTACCTGCCGCATACCAGGACTGCCATCTGTTGAGGAGTTACGGAGGTGGAGGCATTACTTTTCATTCAACCATGTGCTAAGGCTTCCTGCCAAGATGGAACTGTAGAGGAGAGTCTACTGAACAAGCCAGTACCTGCCGCATACCAGGACTGCCACTGGTTGAGGAGTTACGGAGGCGGAGGCATTACTTTTCATTCAACCATATGCTAAGGCTTCCTGCCAAGATGGAACTGTAGAGGAGAGTCTACTGAACAAGCCAGTACCTGCCACATACCAGGACTGCCACTGGTTGAGGAGTTACGAAGGCAGAGGCATTACTTTTCATTCAACCATGTGCTAAGGCTTCCTGCCAAGATGGAACTGTAGAGGAGAGTCTACTGAACGACCCAGTCCCTGCTGCAGACCAGTACCTCCATCTGTTGAGGAGTTACGGAGGTGGAGGCATTACTTTTCATTCAACCCTCGTATCTCTCATGGATGGAGGAAAGTGGGGCGAAGTGAGGGGAATGGGGGGAATGGCAATGCTGGTGGTTGGCAGCCCTGAGGCCAAGCTGCCTTGGAATGCAACAAGCAAAGGAGGGCCTGGGGATCCAGCTGTGCCTGATGCCTTCCTCATGCCAAAACACACCATTTTCTGCAAAGACATCTCTTGGATGGTTATTTTCTCCATTATGGCATCATTTCCACAGTTACAAAATCATATTCGTGACCTACTCAAAAAAAAAAGGTCTGTTGGAAACTAGGAAAATGGGGTTTATATATCTGTGGAATGATGTCCAGGGTGGGAGAAAGAACTCTTGTCTGTTCGAGGTAGGTATGATGGATTCCCCCAGGCAGTAGGATGCCAGACGAATTAATTTCGGGATTAATTCAGGAAATTCAGAATTAATTTCAGAATTAATTCAGGAAATTACGGATTAATTTCGAAATGAATTCAGGAAATTCCAGATTAATTTCGAAATTAATTCAGGAAATTCTGAATTAATTTTTGAATTAATTTGGGAAATTCCGAATTAATTTCGGAATTAATTCAGGAAATTCTGAATTAATTTTTGAATTAATTTGGGAAATTCTGAATTAATTTTGGAATTAATTCTGGAAATCCAGAATTAATTTAGGAATAATTTCAGGAAATTCCAAATTAATTTTGGAATTAATTTGGGAAATTCCAAATTAATTTCGGAATTAATTCAGGAAATTAGAAAATTAATTTTGGAATTAATTTGGGAAATTCCAAATTAATTTCGGAATTAATTCAGGAAATTCCAAATTAATTTCGGAATTAATTCAAGAAATTTCAAATTAATTTCAGAATTCGGGAAATTCCAAATTAATTTTGGAATTAATTCAAGAAATTCCAAATTAATTTTGGAATTTGGGAAATTCCAAATTAATTTCGGAATTAATTCAGGAAATTCCAAATTAATTTCAGAATTAATTCGGGAAATTCCAAATTAATTAATTCCGGAAAATTTCAGAAGCGCCAGCGTCCCCCATACATCCGGAATGAGTTTTGAACCATTTTTTTTATCAAACAAGCCTAGCAGCTAATTTATGTATATGTACATATATGTATGCATGCATGCACGCAGACAGATGGGAGCAAGGCCGCTTGCTTAAAATCTTGCCTTCCTCCAAACGAGTTTTGAGCTGAAAGCAATGCTAATGCAATAAAAGAAGGAAATCAGGGCTGGCTTTTGTGTGCTTTGTGTAAAGCACCCTGAGCCTTCTCGGGAAGGGTGGTATATAAATTGAAATAATAAATAAATAAATAAATAAATAATAGTTCTGATTCCCTGGTGCTTCGTCCGCTTTGTTTGTTGCTTGGCTGTTAAGGTGGCTGCTGCCAAGCCAGGGCAGATCTCTCTCCGTCTGGGATCCAGCTTTCTCCTTCTCCTCTTTGACTTCTCTCTCTCTCTCTTTTGCCATCCTGTTTTTTCCATGGCTTCTGGACACAGGGCCTGAGCCCTGCAATTACACCTCCGTTTTTGCATATTACAAATGAAGAGCAAAGCAGGGATTAGCCAACGCCTGCTTCTTCGGATAAGCATCTTCATGCCCTGCAAGGAGGAGCAGCCCAGAGGCCAGGGGGGACCATTGTTGGGGATCAGTCTGGCCGAGCCTGAGGTGTTGTTTCAGGGAGTCCTTATATCTCTTTTTGGGGGCGCCTGTCTTGCGCTGACCCGTGGTGAGTTCACCATAGAGTCGTATCTTTGGGATGCGGTGGTCCTCCATCCTAGAGACCTTGTGCCCTGCCCAGCGCAGCTGTGTTCTCAATAGCGTGGCCTCAACGCTGGTGACCCCTGCTTGCTCAAGGACAGCAACATTCGTCATATTTAGGATTGTGCGAAGACAGCGCTGATGAAAGCGTTCGAGGAGTCGTAGGTGTTGGCGATAGGTGACCCATGTTTCAGACCCATAGAGGAGAATAGACAGTATGGTAGCTCTGTACACAGTGGTTTTGGTGCTTTGCCTCAGGTGCTTGTTGCTCCAGACTCTTTTGTGAAGCCTTCCGAATGCACTCTATGCCTTTGCTAATCTGTGATCTATCTCTTTACCAATCTTGGCGTCTGAAGAGATGATGCTTCCCAGGGAGGTGAACTGCTGAACAGGCTTAAGCACAGATGTGCCTATGTTGACGTGGGGGTGATGGTGTTCTTCCTGTGGTGCAGGCTGGTAGAGGACTTCAGTTTCCTTCAGGCTGACTTCCAGCCCAAACAGCTCTGCAGCTGTGGCAAAGCTGGAAGTTAGGTGCCTATGTTGACGTGGGAATGATGGTGTTCTTCCTGTGGTGCGGGCTGGTAGAGGACTTCCGTTTTCTTCAGGCTGACTTCCAGCCCAAACAGCTCTGCAGCTGTTGCAAAGATATAAATGTTTCAATTTCCCCTTTCTACTTCCTATGTACTAGAGTTGATTCCTTTGTAGGCAGAACATAAAGCCA
Organism: Anolis apletophallus; assembly: GCA_030556195.1. Taxonomy (NCBI): domain Eukaryota; kingdom Metazoa; phylum Chordata; class Lepidosauria; order Squamata; family Anolidae; genus Anolis; species Anolis apletophallus. The sequence continues at coordinate 823,715 of JARBWK010000016.1, read as the reverse complement.
TGACAGCCACAACTCCCAATGGCAGAGCAACGTCATCTAACTGCATGCAATGGACTGCAGCTCCCAAAGCTATGGATGGATGCCGCCGAGGGCCGGAGGGTTGCCCAGAGCCAGGAAAAGGGTGCCCGGTGGCAGTCTGAAGCGCACCCAGGAAAGCGCTGACGTCTCCCCTTCATGCCATGAGGAGGGTTGTGCAAGAGTCCTGCTGCCCAAAGGAACATGGCAACGGAGGGAAAATATTTATTTACCATGGAAACGGATGGGGAAATCAAGCAAGTATCGGCAGGCTGCAGGAAAAATGCACACAAAGAAGGCCGGCTGCTTCCCCTTCAATCGAAAGCGACCCTAAGGAATGAATGCCTTTGGACACGCGGCCCTTCTTTAAGGCATGGGCGCCAAGGACTCTTTTCTCTGCCTCTCCAATGCAGGCCGGGCCATGCATGTCCTCCTCCATGCCTCAACGCGGCCGTAGCACTTGAGGAGCTCCTGGCTTCCTGGCAGACCTGGCTTATTTCTGTTATGAGGATCCGCCATGGAAACAAACCAAACGGCATTCTTTCCTGTATTTGTACCTAAACAGGTACGAAATAAAGGAAACCACAAAAACGACGACGTTTTGAAAAGGCCAGGAATGACCCCGTGAACTTTTTGTGACAGGAAGTAAGGGGAAAAGGACAGGATTGGATGCTTTGGAGTTTGCATGGTAAGGTTTGGTCATCAAAAGAAGTGCTCCATACACAGTAGTTTAGAAATGGAGAGAGGGGGGTGTATATACCCTACGTCAGTGTTTCCCAACCTTTTTTGAGCCGCGGCACATTTTTTACATTTACAAAATCCCGAGGCACACCACCAACCAAAATGGCACAAAATGACACTCTAACACAGTCATACATATAGTTAATATGTTTTCAAATGTATTTAGACACTCAGTGTGAAACCTGGGCCTGTTTCGATGAACACAACATAGATATCCTGGCAGGAATGGCAGAAAGACACAGACTTCCCACACAGAACTCCCAGAACCCAGAGAAAATACTATAAGGGTTTGGTGGGCATTGACCTTGGGTTTGGGAGTTGTAGTTCACCTATATCCAGAGAGCACTGTGGACTCAAACAATGTTGGATCAGGACCAAACTTGGCATGAATACTCAATATGCCCAAATGTGAACACAGATGGAGTTTGGGGAAAATAGACCTTGACATTTGGGAGTTACAGTTTCTGGGATTTATAGTTAACACACAAACAAAGAGCATCCTGAACTCTTGCAACAATGGAATTGAACCAAACTTGGCCTATTGAACTCTCATTACCAACAGAAAGTACTGAAAGGGTTTGCTTGGGAATTGACCTTGAGTTTGGAAGTTGTAGTTCACCTACACCCAGAGAGCACTGTGGACTCAAACAATGTTATGTCATGTTGTTTGTTTTCTATCCAGAATCACAATGTTGGAAGGAGGCTCACCACTTTAAGGTCCCTAAAACAGGCGTGGGAAAACCCCTGGCCCTCTGGGTGCTTTGGACTCCAACTCCCACCATTCCTCACAGCCTGAGGCCCTTTCCTGCTTAAGTGGCTGAGGGGGGGAAAGGAAAAGAGCCCGAGGCTGTTAGGAATGGTGGGAGTTGGAGTCCAAAACACCTGGAAGGCCCAAGTGTGCCCATGCCAGCTTTCGCCAGAGACCTCTTCCTCCCTCTTCCCCTTCGCGCCCTTTCTTCCCCCTCCTGCCCAACACTTACTTTTTCTCCTCCACTTCTGCTTCTGCCGCCATTTTGATCCGAGGGGGCAGCGTGAGCGTGTTCAGGAGGGGAGGGGGAGGGAGGCGTGACCCTTGCGGGCGCTACTGCGCAGACTCGCCCCAGAGCAAAGCGAGGCAAAGCGAGCAGAGCGAGGCTGGGAAGAAGGGAGCCCGAGGGGAGAAGGAACAGTGTTCGGCGGGGGTAGAAAGGGTATCGGAGGCTCCCTTTTCCCACGGCACACCTGAGGATCGCTCATGGCACACCGGTTGGGAAACAGAGCCCTACGTCTCTATAACCCAGTGAGAGTCGGGATCCCTGGGGGGTCACGAGGGGGGTCAGAGGAGTCATCAAAACCATTGGGAAGCACCGTTGATTGTGGGGGTTCTGTGTGGGAAGTTTGGCCCAATTTTATCATTGGTGGGGATGGGAATCACAATGCTCTTCGATTGTAGGTGATCTATAAATCCCAGCAACTACAACTCCCAAATGTCAAGGTCCATTTCCCCCCAAACTCCACCAGTGTTCACATTTGGGCATATTGAGTATCCGTGCCAAGTTTGGTCCTGATCTAACATTGTTTGAGTCCACAGTGCTCCCTGGATGTAGGTGAACTACAACTCCCAAAATCAAGGTCAATGCCTTTTACCTTTTTCAGTGTTGTGATGATTATAAAAGCAATATGGACACGTTTCCTTCTTGGAAAGCAATGCCTGAGCCATGCCACGGAAGAGGGAAGCCTTGGCAGGGACTGGGCTGCCAACCTCCCTCCTCCTCCTGCGCTTTCCCGGAGGCGTCACCTTTCCCACAGTCCCAACCAGGCCTCCTTGGCACTCCTTTGCCATCCAAGTGTTTGCCTAACGGCTGCCACGGTGCCAGGCGGGTGAATCAGGGGCCACGGCGGCAGGAAGTGGTTGCGCCCTGAAGCCAGGGCCCAGAGGCTAGTGTGCGCTCCGGCACCCAGGGCTCTTTGCCACCTCCCAGCAGTGAATCACTTGCCTGGCAAATATTGCCAATACTACCTTGCAAATACCAAGAGTGCGCGGCGTTTCCGCTGCAACAGGAACACCTTTGGCCCTTCTCTTTCAAGGCCAGCGTTCCCAGGATCGTCATCATCATAGTTACTATCTCTTATTTATATCATGAAAGGGACTGAATAATAATAATAATAATAATTATTATTATTTATACCAGACTCGGGGCGGCTAACCTGAGGATACAATACAGCAAAAATAAAGTGCAAAATACAACAACAAAAATTTCCCTCTCTCGGCATTACTTCGCGAACGAAGATCCTTAGGAAGGACTCATCCCAGGCTTTTTACAAGCGCGTGGATGACTAAAAAGGCCAATCTGAGATAGGCAAGTCCGGTTGCAGAAAGCACAGCAGAAAGTCTCCTTGGGTGATGTTGTTTCGAAGTTGCAGTTCTTTCTGCGTTGTCGAGACCCGTTCGGCGTGTCTTCTCGAAAGAGGCCGCAGCATTGTGGGTAGTGCGTCTCCACGCCTCCCGATGTGAGGCCAGGGTGGACCATTGTTGGTGATCAATCTGGCCGAGCCTGAGATGTTGTTTCAGGGAGTCCTTATATCTCTTTTTGGGGGCGCCTCTCTTGCGCTGACCCGTGGCGAGTTCACCATAGTGTCGTATCTTTGGGAGGCGGTGGTCCTCCATCCTAAGGACCTCGTGCCCTGCCCAGCGCAGCTGTGTTCTCAATAGCATGGCCTCAACGCTGGTGACCCCTGCTTGCTCAAGGACAGCGACATTCGTCACATAGTTGGTCCAGTGTATATTTAGGATTGTGCAAAGACAGCGCTGATGAAAGTGTTCAAGGAGTCGTAGGTGTTGGCGATAGGTGACCCATGTTTCAGACCCATAGAGGAGAATAGACAATACGATAGCTCTGTACACACTGATTTTGGTGCTTTGCCTCAGGTGCTTGTTGCTCCAGACTCTTTTGTGAAGCCTTCCGAATGCACGATATGCTAATCTGTGATCTCTCTCTTTGTCAGTCTTGGCGTCTGAAGAGACGATGCTTCCCAGGGAGGTGACCTGCTGAACGGACTTAAGCCCAGATGTGCCTATGCTGACATGGGGATGATGGTGTTCTTCCTGTGGTGCGGGCTGGTAGAGGACTTCCCTTTTCTTGCGGCTGACTTCCAGCCCAGACAGAGTAGATCCAGCCATAGCTCGTGTTCCTGAGATGAGCCTACATTGGAATCCAATCTTCTTGTTTCTTCCTATTGATACTTTTTTGCAATGTCTTTCCTGCCAGTTGTTACCAAGACACACATTATTATTATTATTATTATTATTATTATTATTTTCCCCAGAGTACCCTGGTTCTGATTGTCCCAGAATGGGGATCAAAGTGAATGCGATGGGAGTTGTTGTTCCCTCCCCGAACTCGCTCCCCTGAGTAACCGTTCCCCCTTTGGCCCCACTCTTTCTGCTCAGCGGGTCCTAGCCCTCCACCAGACACCGTGGGGCGGCTGAGCCTCTGCTCCGACAGGCCCAAACTGGCACTGACGCAGAGATACATATTTATGTGCCATTATGTAACAGAAGCCAGGCTGGTGCTTTGCGGAGGAGGATCATCATAATCCTATCTTGCAAAGGTGGGCCCTGCCTGCGCCCAGAGGAGAAATGGCAACGCGGCGGCGTAATCCGTGCGCCGTGTGGCCCGTTGCACCTTCTCTCCCTGCCGCCGTGCTTAATGCAAATGGGACAAAGGCGGCGCATTTAGCCTCGCCGTTGTGTGGCTTCTGCAGACCTTGCGGAGTACGTGCCTCCGCGCGCTACGCCAAGGGGCACACGGCCAGGTCGGTGCAGGTAAAGAGCCTTGGTGTTATCCTGGACTCCAAATTGTCGATGGAGGCCCAGGTTGCCTCCACGAGCAAAAGGGCCTTCTTCCACCTGCGCCAAGCGAGACAACTGGCGCCCTACCTCCCGACGGAAGCGCTAGCTACAGTAATCCATGCCACGGTTACATCACGGCTGGATTACTGTAACGCCTTATATGTGGGTCTGCCCCGGTCACTAACCCGCAGGATCCAGATTGTGCAGAACGCGGCCGCCAGGCTTCTCACAGGAACATCGATGAGATGCCACATTACACCATCCCTGCAGCGCCTGCACTGGCTGCCCGTTGAGTATAGAGCCTTACATAAGACCTTGACCTTGGCTTTCAAAGCCCTACGGGGCCGGGGCCCAACATACTTAAAGGACCGCTTGTTGATGCCTGCCTATTCAAGGACACCGCGGCCGGCAAACAAGAACCTCCTTTGCGTCCCGGGCGTGAAAGAGGCCCACCTGGAGGCCACGAGACGGAGATCGTTCTCCATTGTGGCCCCCGTTCTCTGGAACTCGATGCCACCGGACCAGAGAGCCTCCCTCGACCTGCCCCAGTTCCTGACCGCTCTAAAGACCTGGCTATTTAGGAAAGCCCATGGCTAATGCAGAACCAGGAACTCAAATACCTGAGCCTGGCCCTTGCATTTAACCACTAAATATTTTAATCTAATTTTTAATATTTTTAATATTTTTAATTGTTGAATTGCTATGTGTAAGTCGCCCGGAGCACTAACGTGGAGGGCGACTCAGAAATAATAAAGTCAGTCAGTCAGTCAGGTTGCAGCCAGAGCATCATTAATATTAACATCAAGAAATATAAATATATTATTAGTATTAATATCATAATTATTATATTATAGTATACTGTATATATAGACATTATAATATATTGAAATTATAATATAATATAACATATTATTTATTATATTATTATTATAAAATTATTATAAAATAATAATAATAACCACTAAAATGAAATTAAATTCAAGAAGACAAGGTGCGAACCAAGATGGAGGCTGACATCCTCAAGAGAGGAAGGATCCCAAGATGGAATGGCCCAATGGACCCAGCCCAGAGGGTGGCAAAGCACCCCCAGCCGCCCCCGCAGCAGAGCAGCAGATGATCGGAGGCTGCAGGCCTCTGCCCGCTCTCGCCCCCAGCCGTTCCCCAGCTGATCGCCCTGTTATGAAGTGCTTGCCATCCCTGCAGGGGGAGCACTCGGCGATCTGACATGGCTGATCGCCCTGGCGACCCAGAAGACGATCAAGTCTTCTGGGTCGCCAGGGCGATCAGTCGCCATAGGTCACCGAATCCTCCCGCTGCAGGCCCGGATCGCCTCCAGGGATGGCAGGTACTCCAAAGCCGCCACTCCTCCGGCCTGTCTGCCGACACAAGCCCCACAGAGCCCGCGATGGGATGGCGGCGGTGGCGGCACCCCTTCCTCTTGGCCCCGGGCCGGACAGAAGCGGCTGCCAGGCCAGATATGGCCCGCGGGCCGTAGGTTGCCCACCCCTGATCTACACAGTAGAATGTATGCAGTTTGACACTACTTGGACTGCTATGGCTCAGTGCCGGGGAATCTTGGGAGCAGACGTTTGGTGAGGCCGAGGCGTCTCTGCCCCTTGTGAAACTCCAACTCCAGGCCCTGGCAATGGAAGTGGTGTCAAGTTGCATGAATCCTACAATGCAGACGCATCCTAAGAGAGCGTGACTTGGCCAAAGTGAGCTACAATGGCCGGGCGGGGATTTGAACCTGAAGATCTGGGAAATAGTTTAGTTTTGTGTGGTGGGTGGTCCGCAGTTTGCTGTGCTTGAGAAGGTTGTGTGTGTGTGTGTGTGTGCATGTGTGTGTGTGTGTGTGTAGATTTTGGAGAAGAAGAGCCGCTTTGGCAGGCAGGAAAGCGGAGGAGGCCTAGCAGACTTGGACCTGTTTGGACACGTTTGGGGCAAGACGGAGACGGCGTCAGCACCCCAAACCTGTAAACACACAACGTTCCTGGCCTACAGCCCAGCCAGGGAAGGGTTAAGCCGTGTGCGTGTGCCTGTGTCTTTCTCCATGTGTGTCTCATGTTGCTGGAATGTGCCTATTATTCCCTTCACCCCTGGCCTCCTCCTCCTCCTCCTCCGAAGTGTGTATTTGCCAAGCTGGTTTCTCATGGAAACAATTCTTTAAAAGCAACGGAGCTGCAAAACGCAGATAATCGCATTCGCCTTGGCGGCTGGGCTTGGCCGCGGCAAGGAAAGGGAAGGAAAGGGAGGGAGGCCAACAGACTCGAACACGGGGCTCAGTGTGCACAAGATCACACAAAGTCAATGGGAAATGGCAACACACATACACACAAACGCGAGCTGCTCCTGAACTACGGTGGCCTGAAAGTGAACCCATCACAGGGTTTGGAATCTCTTTGTGGAGAGGAAAGCAGGGTTAAATCAGTGTTTTTCAACCATTTTTGAGCCGCGGCACATTTTTTACATTGACGAAATCCTGTGGCACACCACCCACCAAAATGACACAAAATGACACTCTAACACAGTAATACATATAGTTAATATGTTTTTGAATGTATTTCTACACTCTGTGTGAAACCTGGGCCTGTTTCGATGAACACAACATGGATATCCTGGCAGGAATGGCAGAAAGACACAAACTTCCCACACAGAACTTCCATAACGAAGAGAAAATGCTATAAGAGTTTGGTGGGCATTGACCTTGGGTTTTGGAGTTGTAGTTCACCTATATCCAGAGAGCACTGTGGACTCAAACAATGTTGGATCAGGACCAAACTTGGCATGAATACACAATATGCCCAAATGTGAACACAGATGGAGTTTGGGGAAAATAGACCTTGACATTTGGGAGTTACAGTTTCTGGGATTTATAGTTCAGCTACAATCAAAGAGCATCCTGAACTCTTGCAACAATGGAATTGAACCAAACTTGGCATATTGAACTCTCATTACCAACAGAAAGTACTGAAAGGGTTTGCTTGGGAATTGACCTTGAGTTTGGAAGTTGTAGTTCACCTACACCCAGAGAGTACTGTGAACTCAAGCAATGTTATGTTATGTTGTTGTTTGATTTCTATCCGGAATCACAATGTCGGAAGGAGGCTCACCACATGCCAAACAGGCATGGGAACACTTCGGCCCTCTGGGTGCTTTGGACTCCAACTCCCACCATTCCTAACAGCCTGAGGCCCTTTCCTGCTTCAGTGGCTGAGGAGGGGGGAAAGGAAAAGGGCCTGAGGCTGCGAGGAATGGTGGGAGTTGGAGTCCAAAACACCTGGAAGGTCCAAGTTTGCCCATGCCAGCTTTCGAGAGAGACCTCTTCCTCCCCCTCCCCCTTCGCTTTGCCCTTCCTTCCCCCTCCTGCCCAACACTTACTTTTCCTTCTACACTGCCGCTTCTGCCGCCATTTTGATCCGAGGGGGCAGCGTGAGCATGTTCAGGAGGGGAGGGGGTGGGAGGAAGACGTGACCCGTGCGGGCGCTACTGCGCAGACTCACCCCAGAGCAAAGCCAGGCAAAGCGAGCAGAGTGAGGCTGGGCAGAAGGGAGCCTGAGGGGAGAAGGAACAGTGTTTGGCAGGAGCGGGAAGAAAGGGTGTTGGAGGTTCCCATTTCCCACAGCACACCTGAGGATCGCTCACGGCACACTGGTTGGGAAATAAACATAATAGTAAACATAATAATAATGTTCTTGGCAAAGTTAGTTTTGAGGATGTTTTCTGGCTTCAAGGCAGTGTTTGTCAGCCTGGGGGTCTTGACCCCTGAGGGGGTGTCAGAGGGCTCACCAAAGACCATCGGAAAACACAGCCTGTTGATTATGGGGCTTCAGTGTGGGAAGTTTGGCCCAATTCTATTGTTGGTGAGGTTGAAAATGCTCTTTGATTGTACAGTAGGTGAACTATAAATCCCAGCAACTACAACTCCCAAATGCCCTCCTCCTGCTCTCTGGATGTAGGTGAACTAACACACCAAAATTCAAGGTCAATGCCCACCAAACCCTTCCAATAGTTTCCCCTGGTCATGAGGGTTCTGTGCGGGAAGTTTAGCCCAATTCTCTCACTGGTGGGGTTTGGAATGTTCTTGTAGCTGAACTATAAATTCCAGCAAGGTCTATTTTCCCCAAACTCCACCAATGTTCACATTTGGGCATAATGAGGATTTGTGCCAAGTTTGGTCCAGATTCATCATTGTTTGAGTCCACAGGACTCTCTGGATGTAGGTGAACTACAGCTCCCAAACTCAAGGTCAATGCTCACCAAACCCTTCCCGTATTTTCTATTGGTCATGAGAGTTCTGTGTGCCAAGTTTAATTCCATCATTGGTGGAGTTCAGAATGCTCTGATTGTAGGTGAACTATAAATCCCAGCAACTACAACTCCCAAATGTCAATTTCCCCCAAACTCCACCAGTGTTCATATTTCGGCATGTTGATTATTTGTGTCAAGTTTGGTCCAGATCCATCATTGTTTGAGTCTCTGGATGTAGGTGAACTACAACTCCCAAACCGAAGGCCTATGCCCACCTTACTGAAAAATATTTCCAGTATTTTCTGTGGTCATGGGAGTTCTGTGTGCCAAGTTTATTTCAATTACATTATTGGTGGTGTTCAGAATGCTCTTTGATTGTAGGTGAACTATAAATCCCAGCAACTACAACTCCCAAATGGCAACATCAATCCCCTTCCCAAACCCACCAGTATTCAAATCAGATATTTATATTATGATTCATAACAGTAGCAAAGTTATAGTTATGAAGTAGTAACAAAAATAATTTTATATTGGGGGTGACCACCACATGAGGAACCGTATTAGGAAGGGTTGCGCAGCCCTGCTTTCAGGTGAGCTGCGCCTGGGCCCTCCCTCCGCGCTCCCTTTTCACGAGGCGTTTTGCATCCTATTCAAATCCGCTCACAACAACCCTTCGTTTGCATCCACTTTGGTTGCCTCTCTTCCCGCTTTCCATGTGCCTAGGCTTGGAGGCACGCGGGTGCATCTACACTGTGGAATTAATGCAGTTTGACACCCTTTGTCGTGCCCTGGCTCAATTATTTATTTATTTATTTTATTTACTTTGCTTCTAGACCGCCTCTCTCAGCCCGAAACTGCTCAAGACAAACATATCAACAATTATCAATACAATACAATTCCAACATATACAAATTAGCATTCAACGTTAAAAACACAATATCAGCGTCTCATTAATTAAATCGACTTCCAATGGCACCGTCGTCGTTCCTTAGGTCTCAATTTGACAATCATACTACATCTGCAGATGCCCGCTCAAATAGCCAGGTCTTAACCCTCCTGCGAAATGTCAGGAGGGAGGGGGCCGATCTGATGTCATTAGGAAGGGCGTTCCAAAGCCAGAGGAGCCACCACTGAAAAGGCCCTGTCTCTCGTCTCCACCAATCGCGCCAGCGAAGCAGGCGGGACCGAGAGCAGGGCCTCTCCGGATGATCTTAAGCATCTTGAAGGTTCATAGGAAGAGATGCGTTCGGACAGGTAAGTAGGACCAGAACTGTTTTGAGCTTTAAAGGCCAAAGCCAGCACTTTGAATTGAGCCCGGTAGCAAACTGGTAGCCAGTGGAGCTGGCGCAACAGAGGTGTTGTGCGCTCCCTGAGTGCCGCTCCTGTTATTAACTTGGCTGCTGTCCGTTGGACCAGTTGAAGCTTCCGAGCAGTCTTCAAAGGCAGTCCCACGTAGAGGGCATTGCAGTAATCTATACGGGATGTAACCAGAGCGTGGACCACCGTGGCCAAGTCAGACTTCCCAAGGTACGGGCGGAGCTGGCGCACAAGTTTTAGCTGTGCTAATGCTCCCCTGGCCACCGCCGAAACCTGGGGTTCCAGGCTCAGCGATGAGTCCAGGATCACACCCAAACTGCGAACCTGTGCCTTCAGGGGGAGTGTCACCCCGTCCAACACAGGCTGTAACCCTATGCCCTGTTCGGCCTGTCGACTGACCAGGAGGACCTCTGTCTTGTCTGGATTCAATTTCAATTTGCTAGCCCTCATCCAGTCCGACACAGCGGCCAAGCACTGGTTCAGGACCTGAACAGCCTCCTTAGTAGCAGGTGGGAAGGAGGAATGCTGTGGAACCACAGGAGTTGTAGTTTTTGGAGGATGGAAACTTGCAGAGCTACAACTCCACGGATTCCAAAGCGTTGAGCCATGGCTGTGAAAGTGGTGCCAAGCCGAGTTAATCCTGTGGTTTACGTACGTACGTAGTTCCTCCTTGCAAGCTCAGAGTGATTTGCAATGGCAGGTGTCCAACTTGGGGCGAAGGGGGGTAAATGTAGAGATTCTGGATCCTTCCTCTTCTTCCTCCTCCTTCTCCGGTGTTGACCGATCAAAACCACCTTTGAAAGGCAAGCTGATACGGAGACGTGAAATCACTTTATTGACACAATGAGTAATGCTTCCTTGTTACTTTTCATCTTTGGGGCCCTTGGGAGGCGTCTGGAGAGCAATGGGATGTTGGCCTGCCTAGGCCCAGGGAAGTCATGCTCCCCATGCTCTCTTCTGCCTTGGCCAAACCACACCTGGAATTGTTGCCGAGCAATTTAGGACAGCCTGGCGCATAGGGGGCAGAGGCCCAGAAGTACCCCTAAAGCGAGGATTTCAGCGGAACCTCTGGTGAAGGTTTAAAAGCAAATAAAAATCCCTTTCCCAAATTATCTCACCAAAGAAGTCCGGAAGAAGATACCACTGAGGTTTTAATTCTCGTCAGCTGAGGAGGATGACCACTGCAGATTCCTTGTCGCAAAGCAGTCATAAAGTTACACTGAAACATATGCCATTTTTATACACTTTACAGAACCGTCAGATTCAAACTTTCCCGCCCCTGCATGCCGTAGGCTTCATGATGATTGGTTGGAACCTTGGAAGCCAGCTGTAGCGGGAACCAATGGTGAAACAGTGCCGCTTTTGCCCTGGCAAATGGGAAGCGAGGGACAGGAATGTGTTCAAAACAAAGAGCAGCTGGAGTTTTCTTGATAGATCATGTCCATATGTTAATGAAGATCCGAGGCTTTGACCTTTCAGGCCAAAGGAATTCTTTTGTTCTTGGTGAAAAACAGGAATTGTCCTTAACGACCCTGTTGACACGTGCAGATTCTATCCTCAGAAGTTTCAGCCTTCTGGATGGTAAATAAATGAAATAACTGTAGCCGTGTGCTGGTTTCCAAGGCCAACAGTGACGGCCGGTTATGAAATATGAAATATAGTTATGCCATAGGTTCTATAAACGCGGGACGAGGCTAATTTCAGAGGGTCCAGCGTTTATTAAACAAAAGGGGTCTTTCAAAAATGGGGAGACAGGAGAGGACTTCTCCAAACCAGAAAGAGTCCTCTGTCATGTAAATTGCTCCAATGATTGGATTAAAGGGTGCAGCCAGGAATGTGGTCACCCTGATCTCAAAACAAACAGCTGGGTTACGTAGCATTTCTTCATATTATTTTACACATGGGGAGGGAAAAACATGCAGGAAAATTACATGGGAGGGTTTCATATGCTTTGGGGAAAGTCCATCTGTGTCCTTGGGAAAACTATAAGAGGAAAGTCCTTTTTGCTAATAGCCAGAGGAGAGTCCAAACACACAGAAGTCCTTGGAAAACTATGTCTCCAACACACTCTGGGCTTGCCCCTGTTGGCCTGTCCGCATGCAACTCCGTGCACAAAGAGTCCATGGCTTCAGGTTAAGTGAGGCAAGAAAACAGAGAGGCAGAAATGGCTGGAGGCCTTTGGATGCCAAATCCCAGCCTTTGGTGCTAGAGATGCCAGACCACATGTGCAGGAACGTTGGAACTCCCTGCTGCTGGTCAAACCAATTAGGATGCAGATGGGCTCTTTCTGGGGCTCGCCTTCAGAATCACACTGCGTCCAGTTCTGGGCACCACAACTGAAGGGAGATTTTGACTCTAAGCTGGAATGTGTCCAGAGGGGGGGGGGGACTAAAATGATCAAGGGGCTGGAGAACAAGCCCTATGAGGAGCGGCTTAAAGAGCAGGGCATGTTTAGCCTGAAGAAGAGAAGGCTGAGAGGAGACATTATTATTATTATTTCAATATTTATACCTTGCCCTTCTCTACCCCCGGAGGGGGACTCAGGGCGGCTCACAACCGGCAGCGATTTGATGCCCCACATATACAATCAATAAAAACAACAATTACACAATAAACAACACATTAATCAGGTTAAAACCAATTAAAAATACAATTAAAAATGCAACTATACAAATACCCCGAGTTCTGCAATCCGAAGCCAGTCCACAGTCCGTTTTCATAACACTGTCAACATTCTTTTGTCCGCCTGCTACCCAGTTATTTATTTATTTATTTATTTCGATGTGTATACCGTCCTTCCGGATTGGCTCAGGACGGTTTACAGCATATCGAACAGCAACACAATAAAACAATGAAGTATAAAACAGTTAAGACAATGTTAATCTATAACCAGATGGTTAAAGGCTAAAAGCCTGTCGGAAAAGCACAGTTTTGCAAGCTTTCCGAAAAGCCAACAGCTCCCTAATTTTCCGAACATCCGGTGGTAGCGCATTCCATAGGCTTGGTGCTATGGCAGAAAAAGCCCTCTGTCTGGTTGACGACAGGTGAATGGTTCGTAGGGAAGGAATCTGCAAGAGGTTTTGATCCTCAGATCGAAGGGATCTCTGGGGAACATACGTATGGGAGTAGGCGGTCCCTCAAGTACACTGGCCCCACACAGGCCCGGGTTACCCATAAGGCCACCCTAGGCCATGCCCTGGGGGGGGGCAGCAGGTCCAGACCCCCCAAAATAAAAAAAAACATTTTTTAAAAGTTTGATGTTCTGGTGCTGCTGCGCCTGTGCGCGGAGCGCCATAGGCCCGCCCTAGGGCCTTTGACGCAGCTTCCCGCCACCCCCTCCTCGTGTCGTGTCGGCCCCGCCCCTCCTTCCTTCACTGAAGGAAGGAGGGGCGGGGCAGACGCCACGCCAGGGAGGAGGAGGCGGAGAGAAGCCCCGCCGCCCCTCCTCCCTTGCGTCGTCACGCCACGCCAGGGAGGAGGGGGCGGCGTGGCGGGGCTTCTCTCCCCCTCCTCCTCCCTGACGACGCAAGGGAGGGGAGGCGGTGAGGCTTCTCTCCGCCTCCTCCTCCCTGGCGTGGTGTCCCCAGGGAGGAGGGGGCGGAGAGAAGCCCCGCCGCCCCTCCTCCCTTGCGTTGTCGGCGTCAGCCCCTCCTTCAGTGAGGAGAAAGGAGGGCCCTGCCCCCCGCAAACGACCCCGCCCCCGCAAATGGCCCCACTACCGGGGCGGGGGCGGCGCTTCCAAAGTGTGGCCTAGGGCGCCACAATCAGTTGATCCGGGCCTGGCCCCACATCATGTTAGGCCTTAAAGATCAAGACCAGCACGTTGAAGATGATCCGGTGCTCAATTGGCAACCAGTGCAGTCGCTGCAGAGTTGGAATAATGTGCGCCCTGGCCGGCACTCCAGCCACGAGTCTCACTGCCGCGTTCTGCACCAGTTTAAGCTTCCGGATGACCGACAAAGGAAGACCAATGTAAAGGGCATTACAGTAGTCCAGTCTCAAGATGACCATTGCCTGGATCACCGTGGCCAAGTCATTTCCGGAGACATAGGGCGCCAGGCGCGTAGGCTGCCACGGGTGGAGAAAAGCAGATCTGCTGATAGCGGAGACCTGAGCCTCCATTGTCAGAAGCGGGTCTAATTGGACCCCCAGACTCTTTCCTAAGGATGGCGGGTGTAGTGCCTCAGCCAAAGGATCTCCATTTTCGATGGATTCACTCTCAACCGACTGGCTCGTAGCCAACCAGTCACGGCTTCAAGGCATAGCTGGAAACAATCGGGTACAGAGTCCGGCCGGCCGGCCATCCTCAGCACCAGCTGGGTGTCATCAGCATATTGCTGACACTCCAGACCAAAGCTCCGCACCAATTTGGCAAGTGGCCGCATGTAGATGTTAAATAATAAAGGGGAGAGAATGGCTTCCTGAGGGGACCCCACAACTTAGGGGGAGCCTCTCAGAAACCACACCTCCCCTCTCCACTCACTGTCCCCGATCAAGGAGAAAAGAGGACACCCATTTCAGAGCGGTCACCCTAAGCCCTGTCACGGCTAGGCAGTGGGTTAACAATGCATGGTCTACCGTATCAAAAGCTGCCGTGAGGTCCAATAACACGAGCAGCGCTGAGTCCATGGCAGAAAACCAGGCACCTTGTGGTCATCCTCCTCCAGAGCCGGAGCCCAGTCGTACTCACTGCCTGAGTGGCATGAATGTCTCTTTCAGTGTATTGTCGAAGGCTTTCATGGCTGGAATCACTGGGTTGTTGTAGGTTTTTCGGGCTACATGGCCATGTTCTTGAAGCAGCATTCTCTCCTGACCTTTCGCCTGCATCCATGGCAAGCATCCTCACCACCTCTGAAGATGCTGGTCACAGATGCAGGCGAAACGTCAGGAGGGAATGCTTCTAGAACATGGCCATGCTGCCCGAAAAGCCTACAACAACCCAGTGCCTATCTCAGTGTTTGCTTTCCCCAGACTTGGGTGGGAATGGCGTCCCTAAAGGCCCGTCCTGTGCTCCCTCGACAGCTCCGCACTCGCTCTGTCAATGATTTCTGGGCCTCAAAGGGTCCTCTGATTCCAGCCATAAAAAAAGAAGAAAGCGGTGGGCAAAGAAGGCCTTATCGAGCCACAGCCTTGGGTCTATCAGCTCTCCTTGCCTTGGATGGTCAGCGGGAGGTGGGCGACGTGAAGCCCTTATCTCTTTGCCTTGGAGCTGGGTGGCTGCAGAGTGACCCAGAGCTCTCCTGCCCCAGAGAAGGGAAGCTGAGGCTGCACGGCACAATTGGGAAGGGCCCTGTCCTTCCTGGGGTGCCTGGCCTCAGGGGCGGCGAGGTGCCTGCAAACCCTAGCACGACCCTTCCCGTGAGGAAGGCATGTGCTGCAGAGTCTCTTTGGAGAAGCCCCGGCTGTTACGCGGGAGGACATTTTAGCTTGGGAGGCTCATCCCTAGAGAGATCGGCTCAGGGTGCCCATGGGGTGGGATTTCATCCCCTCAAGGCCCTGATCTCGGAAGCTATTATTTATTTATTTATTTATGTAAAACTTTGATACCCCGACCTTCTCACCTCCGAGGAGGGACTCAGGCCGGCAAACAGCAAGTATTCAATGCTAACATTTAAAATCTAAAAACACCATAAATTTATAATAAAATTTACAATAAAATACAATACAATAAATACATTTAAATAGCCTTTCGCCAAAGTCAAATCGAGTCCAACTTCACCCATATATTCGCAATCCCCTCCTTCATTCAGCGAAGGCCTCATTGCACAGCCACGTTTTCACCCGCTTCCTAAAAGTCAGGAGGGAGGGGGCGGATCTGATTTCACTTGGGAGGGAATTCCACAGCTGGGGGGCCACCACAGAAAAGGCCCCGTCCCTCATTCCCACCAGACACGCCTGCGAAGGCGGTGGGACCGAGAGCAGGGCCTCTCCAGACAATCTTAGCACTCTTGACGGTTCATAGGGGAGAATACGTTTGGACAGGTAAACTGGGTTTTGTAGGTCAACACCAGCACTTTGAATTGTGCTCGGAAGCTAATTGGCCGCCAGTGGAGCTGGCGCAACAGGGGAGTTGTGCGCTCCCTGTACCCCGCTCCCGTTAGTAGTCTGCCTGCTGCACGCTGGACTAATTGAAGCTTCCAGGAAGTCTTCATAGGCAACCCCACGTAGAGAGTGTTGCAGTAGTCTATACGGGATGTAACCAGAGCGTGGACCACCGTGGCCAAGTCGGACTTCCCAAGATACGGGCGCAGCTGGCGCACAAGCCTGAGCTGTGCAAAGGCTCCCCTGGCCACCGCTGAGACCTGGGGCTCCAGGCTCAGCGATGAGTCCAGGATCACTCCCAGGCTGCGAACATGCGCCTTCAGGGGGAGTGTCACCCCATCAAGCACAGGCTGTAACCCTATGCCCTGTTCGGCCTTGTGACTGACCAGGAGTGCCTCTGTCTTGTCTGGATTTAGTTTCAATCCGTTCGCCCCCATCCAGACTGTCACAGCCACGATGCACCGGTTCATGACTTGAAGAGCCTCCTTAGTAGCAGCTGGGAAGGAGTGATAGAGCTGGACATCATCTGCGTACAGATGACACCACACCCCGAAACTCCGGATGAGCTCCCCCAACGGCTTCATGTATACGTTGAACAACATAGAGGGCAGTACTGAACCTTGCGGGACCCCACAGTATACAAGGTCAGCCCTAGTTAGTCCGTGGATGGGAGACCACCAACAAAAGCTCTCTTTCTTTCAGAGGAGGGAGTTGTCCTTGGCCCCTTCCCCCCCAAACGCTGCAGGCTACAAACCCCAGAACATGGGGATAGGCGCAGTTTTGGACATTGCCCCCTCTCTGTCTATGCCGCGTGGGGGATTCTGGGAGTGCAGTGCCATTAAGACCCTTCCCCAACTCCAGAAGGAAAGCCCAGGTGCCACTGGCTCCATTTCAGAGGAAGGGGGTGGCAGAACCACCTCCGAGACTTCCTTGCCTTAGAAAAGCCCAGGAAAGCCATAGGGTCAGCATCAGTCAACGGGTGTTTGTGCCATTCCTGCCAGGATGTCTATGTTGAGTTCATCGAAACAGGCCCAGGTTTCACACTGAGTGTATAAATACATTTAAAAACACACTAACTATGTGTATGACTGTGTTAGAGTGTCCTTTTGTGTCATTTTGGTTGGTGGTGTGCCCCAGGATTTTGCAAATGTAAAAAGTGTGCCGCGGCTCAAAAAAGGTTGGGAAACATTGGCCTAAGTCAAGGCACACATGAGCGCCTGGCAAAGTTGAAGGAAAACATGAATGAATTAGACTTGCATCGGAGAGTCACTGGCTCCTTCTCGCATGAGCCCTGGCACTGGAAGTGGGGTCAAACCGCATGGATTCTGCAGTGTAGATGCACCTGTGGGGAAACCTGTCTGAAGCACATGTGGAAAAGGAAGCGGGGAGGCAGGCGCTCTTTAAGTAAGTGGCAAGATGTTTTGGGATCTTCCTGGAGCCACAAGAGCGAGGCTGTTTGTTTACCTGGCCGGGAAGCACCTTGTGTGGGAAGGGCCCTGCTCCCTCCCCTCCCCTGCCTGGAGCTAACATGGCTGGTGCCCCACCATGGCTCTCAGGCCCACTTCTCAGCCTCCCCTCTTCAGGCCTGCCTTGGGTGGCCTCAAGGAAGGGAGGCCACCCAAACTCTCCCATTGGCCAGAGCAGAGCCCCTCTCCCTCCCCATTGGCTCCCCGGGCCTGTCAGGCAGACATGTTCCAGGTGAAAGCACCGCCCCCTTCAGGACAGGTGAAGTCTTTCTGCAACAACTGGGAATTCTTAAGGCTACAGAGCACCTGGATTCCTCAGGCATGCTCCGGCGTTCCTGAGCACAGGCCACGCTTGCCCCCCACAAAGCCTTCTTCTCCTGCTCTGTTTTTGGGGGTTCCTAGCCCATCAAGGTGGGACTGGCCAGGATGAGCAGCAGTGGGATAGTCCTGAGCGCCCCGCTTTCCGAGGAAAGTACCGCCTTCACCCCCCTGAAGCCTGTGGTGATGTCCAGAGAAGCCAACGAAGACCCGCCTGTCTTCGAGGACATCAAGCCACCTGTGCGGATGCTGGAGACCCCCCAGGATTTGGCCCAGGTAAGGAAGGCGGCCCTCGGAGGAGGAGGCGTCCCTGCCCCCCAATACTATCCTGGCTCGGCTGGTGCCAAAAGGCAAAGGGTGATGGCTCTCGCTTGGCATTCCTTGGAAGGAAGCACCCTGGCTGGCACCGTTTCCGTTTGGAAAGGTGGCCAAGGTGCACGGCTGCGTTGGGCGGCCCGGGTGGCCCGGGCGGCCCCTTCCCATCCTAGGATTTTACCAATTGGATCCATGTTTTTTGGAAATGGGAGCTCTCCATTCCCCATTGGGAAGTGGGTCGGAAAAGTCAAATCCCTTTTGGGGCTGATGTAACTTCGTGCAGGTCGCTGGGGAGGCCGCCATGATTCGTGGCAGAACGTAGGATTTGGGGTGTGACGGCCAAGGAAAGCAAAGATTGGGCTTTTGTGAGTTTTCCGGGCTACCTGGCCATGTTCCGGAAGCATTCTCTCCTGACGTTTCTCCCACATCTACGGCAGAGGTTGTGAGGTCTGTTGGGAACGAGGAACATTGAGTTTGGGGTGTGACGGTCAAGAAAAGCGAAGATTGGGTTTTGGTGAGTTTTCCGGGCTGCCTGGCCATGTTCCGGAAGCATTCCCTCCTGACGTTTCTCCCACATCTATGGCAGAGGTTGTGAGGTCTGTTGGAAACGAGGAACATTGGGTTTACACACCTGTGGAGAAAGAAAGAAAGAAAGAAAGAAAGAAAGAAACGAACGAACTCTGGTCTGTTGGAGGCAAGTGTGGGTGTTGCATTTGGCCACCTTGATTCGCATTGAATGGCCTAGCTGTTTCAAGGTCTGGCTCCTTACTGCCTTGGGGAATCCTTTGTTGGGAGGTGCTTACTGCCCGGGGCAATCCTTTCTTGGGAGGTGCTTACTGCCTGGAGGAATCCTTTGTTGGGAGGTGGCCCTGATTGTGTCTTGCCTGGAATTCCCTAGGTTTTGAGTGTTGTGCTTTATGCACAGAGTGTTTCCTGTGAGTCTTTATGAGAAATGGAAGCTGCTGGAAACAAAGTTAGTTTTGCGCCCAGCGGGTGTTGGCTCCGGCCTAGTATCCGAGCCCTGTTTCGGAGTCTTTTCGGCTTCCTTTCGGCAGGTTTTTGGGGAAGGCTACACCAAACGAATGGGATCAAAACAATGGTTCCGAAAGTCTGTGACTTTGGGTGTTTTTGTTTGGTGCGCGTTCCCAAACAAAAGGTGTTTTGGGTGCCGGGTGGGTGCCGTCCAAGAGAAGGGCGCCTCGGCGGGGGGATGGCGTGCCATTCTTGGGCTGCCTCTGCGCTCTGTGTTTTCCGAATCACCAGAAAGGAATTCTCCTTGAGATTCTCCAGGTTCTGTGGCTTCGGAGAGAGAGAGAGAGAGATAGGGGCCGGCGAGGAGGGGAAGGCAGCCCAGCGCCACATTGCTACACACACAGGCGCACGGCAATGCTTGAGAAGACCCGCCACTCCTGGCTTGGGGCCTGCAACCGTTCCTCCTTCCTTGGCCGACTCTTTCTTTCTTCGTTGCCTCCTCTTGAAAGGCAGCAAAAGTTGGGAGGATTTCCATCCATGTGAGGCCCTCCCTTCCCAGGAAGAGAAACACGAGTGCCAGGTCCATCCCTTCAGGGGTGAAAACCAGGGCACACGCGTGTCCAAGCAACAGCAGAAGGTGAAAATAATAATGCACAATTTTGGACAGGCTGCAGCTGTTTGCTTTTGCCTGAGCCGACTGGGAAGGACAACATTGGGCCCGCTCTTTCCTACTTTTTTTAGGCTGTTGGGTCAAGAGGCAGGCCCGGATTAACCCCTTTTGGCACCCTAGGCCACACTTTGGAATTACGCCCCCAAACCAACCTCTACCGCACCCCCCCTCCTCTTCCTCGTGGCACCGCGCGCCCTCCTTTCTTGAGTCAATGCTCTTTCAGAATGCTCTTTGATTGTAGGTGAACTATAAATCCAAGCAACTACAACTCCCAAATGTCGAGGTCTATTTTCCCCAAACTCCACCAGTGTTCACATTTGGGCATATTGAGTATCCGTGCCAAGTTTGGTTCAATTTCATCGTTGCTGGGGTTCATAATGATCTTTGATTGTAAGTGAACTATAAATCCCAGCAACTACAACTCCAAAATGTTAAGGTCTATTTTCCCCAAACTCCACCATTGTTCACATTTGGGCATACTGAGTATTTGTGTCAAGTTTGGTCCAGATCCATCATTGTTTGAGTCCACAGTTCTCTCTGGATGTAGGTGAACTACAACTCCAAAATTCAAGGTCAATGCCCACCAAACCCTTCCAATAGTTTCTCTTGGTCATGTGGGTTCTGCGTGGGAAGTTTAGCCCAATTCTCTCACTGGTGGGGTTCAGAATGCTCTTGTAGGTGAACTATAAACCCCAGCAACTACAACTCCCAGATGTCAAGGCCAATTTTCCCCAAACTCCACCAGTGTTCACATTTGGGCATATTGAGTATCCGTGCCAAGTTTGGTTCAATTCCATCGTTGCTGGGGTTCATAATGATCTTTGATTGTAAGTGAACTATAAATCCCAGCAACTACAACTCCGAAATGTTAAGGTCTATTTTCCCCAAACTTCACCATTGTTCACATTTGGGCATACTGAGTATTTGTGTCAAGTTTGGTCCAGATCCATCATTATGGGAGTCCACAGTTCTCTCTGGATGTAGGTGAACTACAACTCCAAAATTCAAGGTCAATGCCCACCAAACCCTTCCAATAGTTTCTCTTGGTCATGAGGGTTCTGCGTGGGAAGTTTAGCCCAATTCTCTCACTGGTGGGGTTCAGAATGCTCTTGTAGGTGAACTATAAACCCCAGCAACTACAACTCCCAAATGTCAAGGTCTATTTCCTCCAAACTCCACAAGTGTTCACATTTGGGCATACTGAGTATTTGCGTCAAGTTTGCTCTAGATCCATCATTATGTACTCTCTGGATGTAGGTGAACTACAACTCCCAAACTCAAGGTCAATGCTCACCAAACCCTTCCAGGATTTTCTGTTGGTCGTGGGAGTTCTGTGTGCCAAGTTTGGTTCAATTCTATCATTCATGGGATTCAGAATGCTCTTTGATTGTAGGTGAACTATAAATCCCAGCAACTACAACTCCCAGATGTCAAGGTCTATTTTCCCCAAACTCCACCAGTGTTCACATTTGGGCATTTTGAGTATCCGTGCCAAGTTTGGTTCAATTCCATCGTTGGTGGGGTTCAGAATGATCTTCGATTGTAGGTGAACTATAAATCTCAGCAACTACAGCTCCCAGATGTCAAGGTCTATTTTCCCCAAACTCCACCAATGTTCACATTTGAGCATATTGAGTATCCGTGCCAAGTTTGGTTCAATTCCATCGTTGGCAGGGTTCATAATGCTCTTTGATTGTAAGTGAACTATAAATTCCAGCAACTACAACTCCTAGATGTCAAGGTCTATTTTCCCCAAACTCCACCAGTGTTCACATTTGGGCATATTGAGTATTCGTGCCAAGTTTGGTCCAGATCCATCATTGTTTAAGCCTCCTCCGGCTCCCTGCCCTCTGTTTGGCTTGCCCTGATTTTGGAGCCGAGATGGCCGAGGGAGGCCCTGACCGCTTCAGCCGCCTCTCCCGGGGCAGCCCCCGGACTTCCCTCCTCTTCACCAGCCCAGGACTGTAGACACAGAAAGGAACCCAGTTTCTGGGAGCGGTGGACCATTCCAACATACAGATGAACTCCCACAATGAGCAGGCTCTGCCTTCTCCGTTGGTCTAGAATTAGATCAGTGTTTCCCAACCTGTATGCCGTGGCACACTAGTGTGCCGTGAGAGATCACCAGGTGTGCGTGAGAAATTGGAACCTCCAATACCCTTTCTTCCCCCTCCTGCCCACAGTGCTCTCTGTGTGTAGGTGAACTACAACTTCCAAACTCAAGGTCAATTCCCAAGCAAACCCTTTCAGTACTTTCTGTTGGTCATGAGAGTTCAATAGGCCAAGTTTGGTTCAATCCCATTGTTGCAAGAGTTCAGGATGCTCTTTGTTTGTGTGTTAACTATAAATCCCAGAAACTGTAACTCCCAAATGTCAAGGTCTATTTTCCCCAAACTCCATCTGTGTTCACATTTGGGCATATTGAGTATTCATGCCGAGTTTGGTCCTGATCCACCATTGTTTGAGTCCACAGTGCTCTCTGGATATAGGTGAACTACAACTCCAAAACTCAAGGTCAATGCCCACCAAACTATTATAGTATTTTCTCTTGGTTATGGGAGTTCTGTGTGGGAAGTTTGTGTCTTTCGGCCATTCCTGCCGGGATATCTATTTTGTGTTCATCGAAACAGGCCCAGATTTCACACTGAGTGTATACATACATTTAGAACCATATTAACTATATGTATTACTGTGTTAAAAGTGTCATTTTGTGTCATTTTGGTTGATGGTGTGTCCCAGGATTTGGTCAATGTAAAAAATGTGCCGCGGCTCAAAAAAGGTTGAAAAACACTGGTCTAGATGACCTTTGTGCTCTCTCCCAACTCCGTCTCTCGACTGTTACGTGATTGACACCCGTCCCGTCCAGGTGTGACTTCCCCAACGACAGTAAAATTATATTCGGGATCAAACTCCACCCGGCCTGGCCTTGTTCTCCTTTTCTTCTTCTTTTCTTAACTGATGTCAATGACCGTTTGGGTCCCGCAAGAGAGCCTGGGCTTTTGGCGTCAAGTGTCCAGAGCGGATTCCCGTAGATATCATGAGTGGATTCCTCCATGGGGCGTGTGCACCAGCGTGTGCGCGCCAAGGTCTCAAGACATCTCCCTCCATTTTCTCTTTCTGTGTGAAAGTGGCGTGCTGGCTAATGATTAATCGCCGGTGCCAAAGCTTCCTGGCGCCATTTTGTTGGCAGGGAGAAGCCAAGGAGCGGGGGTGGGGGTTGCGGCAGAGATGCCATGGGTGGCGCAATGCGACGGGATCTTGGGGTCGTGTTGTGGTTCGCACTCTTTGGCAGAGGTGGCTTGTCTACCCAGGGGCGGTCTCACCTCTCCCGGGGGGGTAGGCGAGCCTTATTATTGCGCCCCCCCCCCCCCCATGGCTGCTGGATGCTGCGGCGGCCCGCACAGCAGCCCACGCGGCTGGGTCCCGCGCGCCTGCGCATGCGCGGTGATGTCACGCGCAGCTGCACGGCTGCATCACGTGTGGCTGCGCATGCGCAGTGACGTCACGCGCAGCTGCGCGAGTGCGTCCGGCGCGGCTGTGCCACCGGCTGCGCCACCGGGGACGGAGACGCGGGCAGCACTGGCTCCCGGGTAGGAGGCGCGGAGGAGGGGCGGGCCAGGGCAGCCAGCATGGTGGCGCCCCTCCCAGGTGGCGACGCCCCTCCCAGGACCCGTCGCCCTACGCGGCCGCTTACTCGGCGGAATGGCAAAGGCCGGCACTGTGCCTACCCCCTGTTTAAGGAGCTCCGTTGGCTGCCGTTTACCTTCCGGTCCCAATTCAAGGTGCAGGTTCTTACCTACAAAGCCCTGAACGGTGTGACCGCATCTCCTACTACGAACCTACACGATCCCTTCGATCTTCCGGAGAGGCCCTTCTCTCACTCCCGCCTCCATCGCAAGTGCAACCAGGCCTGGATTACCCATAAGGACACCCTGGGCCATGGCCTAGGGGCACAAGGCAAGGGGGGGTGCAATTCACACGGACCCCCAAAAATGTTGAAACAAAACCGCAGCATAACTTTCTCTCTCGGGGAAAGGCAGGGGGAGAGCGCTGCGAGGGGGCAGGGGAGGAGGGAATGGCGCCCCCCCCCTCGCCATTGCCCCCGCCTCCTTGTCAAGGAAGGAGGGTGCGAGGAGGCAGGGGGAAGCCCCCCGGGGTCGCTGCCGGGCATGCGTGGCACCCAGGAACATGGCGGAGGAAGCCGAGGCGCTCGCGCCCTCCTGCTGCGCAAGCCCGGCAGCTGCCCCAGGGACTTCCCTCCGCCTCCTCCTCCTCGCGCCCTCCTTCCTTGAGTCAAAGTCAAGGAAGGAGGATGCACGCGCCGCAAGGGCCCGGGGGCTTCCCTTCCTTCCTCCTCCTCTTCGCATCCTCCTTCCTTGACTCAAGGGGGCCCTGTGTGCTAATACTGGTCTGTAGTGGTCATTGGGTGAGGGTCGCGTTGTGAAGTGGGCCATTGGGCCCCTGAGTGGCAAGTTTGGTCCTGATCCGTCACTGCTGTGGGCCGCAGTGTCTGACTGCCTGAGGCCTTTCCTTTTCCCTCGGAGTCGTGTTAGAATGTTGGAATGTGGATGGCCAATCGGAGTCCTTTATGTAAATACCATTTCAGTGGCAACCAATCCCCTCTGTCTGGGGCCGTGGAAGGTTGGAGTTCTGAGGCTGGCCAATCAGAGTACTTTATGCAAATAATCCCATGGTGGCAACCTATCGAAACACTGTCACATATTCCTTGGCATCTCCGCACCTCCCAGAAAATGAACATTCCATTTCCAACGGAAAAAAAACTGTCATTTGGCTAACTCAAGCATTCAGTTGCATTCTGTTTTGCTGGCCAATCAGAGACCTTTATGCAAATAGTTTCTCAGTGGCAACCAATGCCCTCTGGTGCCCTAGATTGTTGGAGTTCTGAGGCTGGCCAATCTGAGTCCTTTATGCAAATGATCTGGTGCCTTAGAGTGTCAGAGTTCTGAGGCTGGCTAATCAGTGTCCTTTATGCAAATAATCTCGCAGTGGCAACCAATCACAACGCTGCCACATATTCCTCCGCACGTACCGCTGCACCTCCGCCCACAAACACTGACTTTTATTAGATAGATAGATAGATAGATAGATAGATAGATAGATAGATAGATAGATAGATAGATAGATAGATGGATGGATACTTAGATAGATGTTTTGGTGTATTGTTGGGCTTAGCCTTATGTAAGCTGCCCCGAGGCCCCTTTGGGGAGATGATGGTGGGGTATAAATAACCTAGTCTTATTATTACCTTGTCGAACTACAGCTCGTAGGATTCCACTGCATCGAGCCATCCCTTGCAATCCAAGCCAGGTCAGGAGTGCATTGGTGCTCGAGTGCAGACGGCTCCTCTGCCAGGGTTTCCTGGAAGGCCCTGGCACATGAGCGCATCTCCCAGCAGCGCCTTTGATCCCCGGAGTGTTGCATTGGTTCCACCTGCCAGGACGGGTGAGTGGCTGAGTGGCGGCAGCAGGGATGCTCTCTCACCAAACGCACCCAGGTGTGTCCCTCGGAAAGCCTCCTCCACGGCCCCACTTGGGTGGCGCCCCCTTCTCGTGTTGGTCATGAACGCAACGTCAACAGAAGTTCCTCTCTTCCCAAAGGGATGCTGCTCCCTGCAAGAGTGGGGCAAAGGCGGCTCTGGGGGTGTGCGGACCTGGCGCCTCCTGGGCTTTGCTCTTGCAAGCTCCGCTCAACTCTTAATCGATGTATATAATAATAGTGGAAATATACGGCATCCTTCGCACTGAAGCTTCGCACATGATGGCCTTCAAACAGGGATTTTTCTCATTGAAGCTTCTCACACCAGGCCTGCTCACACTGAGGCCTACTCATACTGAGGCCTTTCTCGCACTGAGGTCTTCTCACACAGAGCTCTCTCAGACTGAGGCCTACTCACACTGAGGTCTTCTCACACAGGGCTCTCTCAGACTGAGGCCTACTAACACTGAGCCCTTTCTCCCACTGAGGCCCTCTCACACAGGGCTCTTTCAGACTGAGGCCTTTCTTCCACTGAGGCCTTCTCCCACAGGGCTCTCTCAGACTGAGGCCTACTCACACTGAGGCCTACTAACACTGAGCCCTTTCTCCCACTGAGGCCTTCTCACACAGGGCTCTTTCAGACTGAGGCCTTTCTCCCACTGAGGCCTTCTCCCACAGGGCTCTCTCAGACTGAGGCCTACTCACACTGAGGCCTACTAACACTGAGCCCTTTCTCCCACTGAGGCCCTCTCCCACAGGGCTCTCTCAGACTGAGGCCTACTCACACTGAGGCCTACTAACACTGAGCCCTTTCTCCCACTGAGGCCTTCTCACACAGGGCTCTTTCAGACTGAGGCCTTTCTCCCACTGAGGCCTTCTCCCACAGGGCTCTCTCAGACTGAGGCCTACTCACACTGAGGCCTACTAACACTGAGGCCTTTCTCCCACTGAGGCCTTCTCTCACAGGGCTCTCTCAGACTGAGGCCTACTCACACTGAGGCCTACTAACACTGAGGCCTTTCTCCCACTGAGGACTTCTCACACAGGGCTCTCTCAGACTGAGGCCTACTAACACTGAGGCCTTTCTCCCACTGAGGCCTTCTCACACAGGGCTCTTTCAGACTGAGGCCTTTCTCCCACTGAGGCCTTCTCCCACAGGGCTCTCTCAGACTGAGGCCTACTCACACTGAGGCCTACTAACACTGAGGCCTTTCTCCCACTGAGGCCTTCTCACACAGGGCTCTTTCAGACTGAGGCCTTTCTCCCACTGAGGCCTTCTCCCACAGGGCTCTCTCAGACTGAGGCCTACTCACACTGAGGCCTACTAACACTGAGGCCTTTCTCCCACTGAGGCCTTCTCACACAGGGCTCTTTCACACTGAGGAGGCCTTTCTCCCACTGAGGCCCTCTCTACTCACACAGGGCTCTTTCCCACTGAGGCCTTTCTTCCACTGAGGCTTCTCTCCCACAGGGCTCTCTCAGACTGAGGCCTACTCACACTGAGGAGGCCTACTAACACTGAGGCCTTTCTCCCACTGAGGCCTTCTCACACAGGGCTCTTTCAGACTGAGGCCTTTCTCCCACTGAGGCCTTCTCACACAGGGCTCTTTCAGACTGAGGCCTTTCTCCCACTGAGGCCTTCTCCCACAGGGCCTACTCTCTCCGACTGAGGCCTTCTCCCACAGGGCTCTTTCAGACTGAGGCCTTTCTCCCACTGAGGCCTTCTCTCACAGGGCTCTCTCAGACTGAGGCCTACTAACACTGAGGCCTTCTCCCACAGGGCTCTTTCAGACTGAGTCCTTTCTCCCACTGAGGCCTTCTCCCACAGGGCTCTCTCAGACTGAGGCCTACTCACACTGAGGCCTTTCTCTCACTGAGGCCTTCTCCCACAGGGCTCTTTCAGACTGAGGCCTTTCTCCCACTGAGGCCTTCTCCCACAGGGCTCTCTCAGACTGAGGCCTACTCACACTGAGGCCTACTAACACTGAGGCCTTCACACTGAGGCCTTTCTCCCACTGAGGCCTTCTCACACAGGGCTCTTTCAGACTGAGGCCTTTCTCCCACTGAGGCCTTCTCCCACAGGGCTCTCTCAGACTGAGGCCTACTCACACTGAGGCCTACTAACACTGAGGCCTTTCTCTCACTGAGGCCTTCTCCCACAGGGCTCTCTCAGACTGAGGCCTACTCACACTGAGGCCTACTAACACTGAGGCCTTCTCACACAGGGCTCTTTCAGACTGAGGCCTGTCTCGCACTGAGGCCTTCTTCCACAGGGCTCTCTCAGACTGAGGCCTACTCCCACAGGAGGCCTTTAACACTGAGGCCTTTCTCCCCCTGAGGCCTTCTCCCACAGGGCTCTCTCAGACCGAGGCCTACTCACACTGAGGCCTACTAACGCTGAGGTCTTCTCCCACTGAGGCCTACCTCAGACCGAGGCCTCTCATACTGAGGCCTCTCTCACTGAGATCTGCTAACACACTGAGGATCTTCTCTCACAGAGGCCTCTCACAGACGGAGGCAACTAAGCTACAGGCACACCTGCTTATAGTCATGGCATCCATTTAACCCTTTCCGTGCTTGACTCACATTTTTATCATTAAAAATACCTTGGTAATATTTAATACTTCTGACATGTTTGTGGGCAATTTCCGAGATGGCTCCCACTTCCAGACAGCCCTGTGGTGGTTTGTCAATGAGTACCTTATCCTAGAGCAGGCCTGGGCAAACTTTGTCCCTCCAGGTGTTTTGGACTTCAACTCCCACAATTCCTAACAGCCTACCGGCTGTTAGGAATTGTGGGAGTTGAAGTCCAAAACACCTGGAGGGCCCAAGTTTGCCCAGGCCTG
Source organism: Anolis apletophallus (assembly GCA_030556195.1). Classification (NCBI taxonomy): domain Eukaryota; kingdom Metazoa; phylum Chordata; class Lepidosauria; order Squamata; family Anolidae; genus Anolis; species Anolis apletophallus. Next base: position 795,437 of record JARBWK010000016.1, on the reverse strand, counting down.
TGCTAGAGTCTCAACTAATTCAACATGGTTTGAGGCAGCCGCAAAAAGGAAGTTTTCTGGGGTGGAAAGACTACTTTGTGTTGACTTTCAAAGTCAGTCCCGCACAAGTAAACAGGAAATAACACTTTCAGACTAAGAATGGACCTGCTACTAAGGAGGCTGTTCAGGTCCTGAGCCGGTGCTTGGCCGCTGTAACGGACTGGATGAGGGCGAACAGATTGAAACTCAATCCAGACAAGGCAGAGGTCCTCCTGGTCAGTCGTAAGGCCGAACAGGGCATCATAGGGTTACAGCAGTGTTTCTCAACCTGGGGGTCGGGACCCCTGGAGGGGTCGTGAGGGGGTGTCAGAGGGGTCGCCAAAGATCATCCCTAAACACAGCATTTTCTGTTGATCATAGGGAGTGTGTGTGGGACGTTTGGCCCAATTCTATCCTTGGTGGAGTTCAAAAGGCTCTTTGATTGTAGGTGAACTATAAATCCCAGCAACTAATGTCAAATGTCAATTTTCCCCAAACTGCACCAGTGTTCCCACTTTGTTTAGGCTGTTGGTTCAAGGGGCAGGCCCGGATTAACCCCTGTTGGCGCCCTAGGCCACACTTTGGAATTACGCCCCCAAACCAACCTCTACCGCACCCCCCCTCCTCCTCCTCGTGGCACCGCGCGCCCTCCTTTCTTGAGTCAATGCTCTTTCAGAATGCTCTTTGATTGTAGGTGAACTATAAATCCCAGCAACTACAACTCCCAGGTGTCAAGGTCTATTTTCCCCAAACTCCACCAGTGTTCACATTTCGGCATACTGAGTATTTGTGTCAAGTTTGGTCCAGATCCATCATTATGGGAGTCCACAGTACTCTCTGGATGTAGGTGAACTACAACTCCCAAACGCAATGTCAATGCTCACCAAACCCTTCCAGTATTTTCTGTTGGTCATGGGAGTTCTGTGTGCCCAAGTTTGGTTCAATTCTATCATTCATGAGATTCAGAATGCTCTTTGATTGTAGGTGAACTATAAATCCCAGCAACTACAACTCCCAGGTGTCAAGGTCTATTTTCCCCAAACTCCACCAGTGTTCACATTTGGGCATATTGATATTCATGCCAAGTTTAGTCCAGATCCATCATTGTTTTGAGTTGACAGTGCTCTCGGGATGTAGGTGAACTACAACTCCAAAACTTAAGGTCAATGCCCACCAAACCCTTCCAGTATTTTCTGTTGGTCATGGGAATTCTGTGTCCCAAGTTTGGTTCAATTCCTCCATTGGTGGGGTTCAGAATGCTCTTTGATTGTAGGTGAACTATAAATCCCAGCAACTACAACTCCCAAATGACAATCTCTCCCTCCAATCCCACCAGTATTCAAATGTGGGCATATTGGGTATATGTGCCAAATTTGGCCCAGTGAATGAAAACACATCCTGCATATCAGATGTTTACATTGCGCTTCATAACAATAGCAAAATCACAGTTGCGAAGTCGCATTGAAATAAGTATACGATTGGGGGTCACTACAACATGAGGAACTGTATTAAGGGGTCACAGCATTAGGAACAGGGGTGCTCATTATGGTGATCGGGAGCACCTAGGTGATCTTCGGCCCTCTTCCAGGTGATCTTTGGGTCTCACCAGCTAGATGGCGCGCTCCTGCCATGCGCACGCACGTGCGCTCCCCGCCGCCGCCTTTGTGGGGCTTCTTTTGCCAAAATGAGGCTTTAGTGGGTGGGCCCTGGCGCCCGTCTTGCCACGCACGGTGTGGTGACATGACCGCCCATAAATACCCTCCTGCTGTGTGCGTGAGAGGGGCCTGCTGTGCACGCAAGAAGCAGGATGGGATGGGGACTTCCTGCTTCGTGAAAGCACGCAGCAGGAAGGAGGAAGGCAACGAAGACATTAAGAGAGAGCGTGCGCGCAGGCAAGGAGGATCCCCTTCCCGGGTGTGTGCAGCGGCGAGTTCGTGGGTAGGCAAGAAAGAAGCCCCGCGCGGTTGAAAGACTGCAGTAGGAGTGCACGGGCGTGCATGCGCGCACATGCTCACATGCACAACGGGTGATCTTTTCAACTTGATTGTTCATATAGTAGCTCGCATGATGAAAAAGTGTGGGCACCCCTGATTAGGAAGGTTGAGAGCCACTGTATTAATTAAGGGGTCATTAGGAGGGTTGAGAAGCACTGCCCTGGAGAGAAATGTTGCCTCTAAGCAAAACAGGTGCCCGCATCCCAGCAAAGATCCCACCTTGCTGCCTTCCCAAAGCGCTGACCCCAAGGAAAGTGCCCAATGGCTGGCTCCGGTTTGCCCTCGGCCTCCTCCCCAAAAAGATTCAAAAGGGGAATTTGCATCCCCCCCCCCCCCAGCAAAGAGGAAGGGCGGGAGGCAGGCAAATGGGCCTCTGGGCAAACAACAAAGAGAGAGACCCTTTCTCATGGAAATCTGTATCTGTATACCTTAATAAAACGGAATGTTTGTATGTGTGCGGAGGGCGGAAATGTGGCAGCCACTTCCACAGGCCACAGCGACCAGCGCGGGTGATGGACCTGCACCAATTTGGGACACATAACCCCCCTAACCCCCTTTATGTCCTGGTACGGTTTGGGGGACATGACCCACGGATTATGGGATTTGTAGTACTTTCTAACACTTTGGTTCCCACAGACCACTGAGGCCACCAAAAAGGACCAATACAGACCACACTTGGCACACATAACCCCCATGACCCACTCTATCTCCTGGTGCAGTTTGGAGGAGGGTGGGCCATGGATGATGGGACTTGAAGTACCTCTACTCACTTCCCAAGTCCACTGCAACCCTTATCCAATTACTGATCGAGACCAAACTTGGCACACACAGTCCCCATGGCCCACTCTACATCCTGCTGCAGGTTCGAGAAGGACTGACCAGGGATGATGGGACTTGAAGTACCAACACTCACTTCCCAAGACCGCTGCGACCCCCATCCAATGACTGATCATGACCAAACTTGGCACATAGAGCCCCCATGACACACACTACATCTTGCTGCAGTTTGCAGGAGGGTGGACCATGGATGATGGGACTTGAAGTACATTCACTCATTTCCCGAGACCGCTGCAACCCTCATCCAATGACTGATCAAGACCAAAGTTGGCACATAGAGCCCCCATGACCCACTCTACATCCTGCTGCAGTTTGCAGGACGGTGGACCATGGATGATGGGACTTGAAGTACTTCTACTCATTTCCTGAGACCACTGCTCCACTCATCCAATGACGAATCAAGACCACACTTGGCACATAAACCCCTGACCCCTTTACGTGCTGGTGCGGTTTGAGGGACATGACCCACGGATTATGGGATTTGTAGTACTTTCAAACACTTTGGTTACAACAGACCACTGAGGCCACCAAAACGGACCAATACAGACCACACTTGGCACACACAATCCCCATGACCCACTCTATCTCCTGGTGCAGTTCAGAGGAGGATGGACCATGGATGATGGGACTTGAAGTACCTCTACTCACTTCCCAAGTCCACTGCAACCCTTATCCAATTACTGATTGAGACCAACCTTGACACACATAACCCCCATGACTACCTTCACGTCCTGATGAGGTTCAGGGGACGACTGACAATGGATGATGGGATTTGTAGTACTTTCACACCCCTCTGTTCCCACAGACCACTGCGGCACCCAACAAACACCGATAAAGACCACACTTGGCACACAGAGCCCCAGTGACCCACTCTACATCCTACTGAAGTTTGGAGGGGGGCAGAATATGGATGATGGGACTTGCAGTACCTTCCCTCTCTTTCCAAGACTGCTACAAACCTAATCCAATGACTGATCAACACCAAACCTGGCAAACTGAGCCCTCATGACCCACTCTACATCCTGGTGCAGTTTTGTGTGAGACGGACCACAGATGTTGGGACTTGAAGTACCTTCACTCACTTCCTCAAAACAATGCAACCCTCATCCATTCACCAATACAGACCAAACTTGCCACACACAGCCCCCATGACCCACTCTCCATCCTGCTACACTTCTCAAATGACCCGGGCACCGCCGGGTCCCCAAGCTAGTCTATTATATAAAGGAGGTCCCGCCGTCGAACGACTGCCACAGACAGAGAAACCATCCAACACAGAGACACCAAACTTAGCAACAGAAATAGGCCTCAGGCAAGGAAGGTTTTTAGCAAAGAAACTTCCCAAAAAAAACCTAGAAGGCCCCCAAAACAACGATACAAAAAAACTACATTTCCCAGCATCCTCTGCGGCCACCAATAAAACCCATTGGCCAACATCAGTTACCATAGTAACGGTGGCCAAAGGCAGCCAAGGCTAGATTAGAATGCTGAGTGAATTCAGTTTAGTCAGTTGGAGTTTGAGGGTTAAACTGCCAAAGCCAAGATCTAGGAGGGAGACAAATAGGGCACCAGGGACACAGGCACCACTGACAAACACATACCCCCAGAATAACACAAAAGTAATACCTACACACAACACAATACGCACATAACACAACCTACTGCTCAACCCGTTTGTATGCCATTCCTTCCTTCCACACAGGCATAAGCTGACCCAAAAGACAAGCCATGCCTCCTAAAAAGAACAGCATCGGGCGACACACTCGCAACGCTACATACATCACACAAAAAAGGGCAGAACAAACGCCAGAACAGAAAGACACTGCACGACACTAGCTTTTGCCATCACCATAAACAAGGCTCAAGGACAAACACTACACATCTGTGGCATAGACCTTGACACAGAATGCTTCTCCCACGGACAACTCTACGTAGCGTGCGCCAGAGTTGGGAAAAACCACAGAACCTCTACATCAACACAGCAGACGGAAAGACAAAAAACATTGTATATCCACAAGCTCTGCAGAATGCCAGCAACACCACACACCGACAACTCCCCAGGACTTCAACATCCCACCCACCAGAACAACCCACAACGACACAGCCATGACCCCACCAAGACCATAAGTAACATCCATTCCAACCCTTACATACTCAGACTTTCTCGCATCTCCTAAATAGGGCACAGCAACGCGTGCCGGGTACAGCTAGTATATATATAGTTCTGAGTCCTATTGTAGTTGGATTCTAACTGGAATCCAAGCATCGTATATTGGGATTTCTTGTAAAACTACAACTCTATGTATTGTCGAAGGTTGGAATTCTGGTCGCATACTGAGTGGCACAACCTGGGCATCACAACCAGACACAGTGAAGACATCTGCCCTTGCGCTTGGCTATTTTGCCGCTGAGTATGCGTGACCAGTGTGGAACACATCTCACCACGCTAAACCAGTGGGCGTGGGCAGAGCCGGACGAAGGTAATTTCAAATAGTACGCAAACCTTTTGGCGGCCTCTCACACTCCGTGCGCACGCGCGCTGGTGGTGCGCCGGTGTGCGCATGCACAGGCCAGCTAGTTCTGTGCATGCGCAGGTCCAGCTTTGCGCATGCTCACCGGTGCGTGCATGCACAGGGCCAGCTAGTTCGGCGCATGCGCCATTCGCGCAAGCGCGACACCAAGTGGATGGCGACGCAAAACTCACTCCAGGAGGCCGAAAAGGAGGGCGTTTTGCAGCCGGAGGTGGGAGGCTCCGCCCCAGCTGCAAAACGTCCTCCTTTTCGGCCTCGTGGAGTGCGTTTTGCGTCACCATCCACCTGGAGTTGCACCCGCACACCGGCCCGCAGCAATGGCGGCCATGGTCGGATGCGTCCCTAGCCCACATGGCGCCCTGAGGCGGCCACTTAATTTGCCTCCATTAAGATCCGCCCCTGGGTGTGGGTCTTAATGAGACATGCTGCATGATCACGGGGTGTCTGCACCCTACACCACTGGAGAAATTACACTGTTTAGCCAGTATTGCACCATGCGACACCTGCCGGGAAGTAGCAACCAATAGTGAAAGGGCAGTGACAACTCCGGTCCATCCCCTCTTCGGATATCAGCCGGCACGCCAACGACTTAAATCAAGAAATAGTTTTCTAAGATCTACAGAGACACTCAGCGGAACACCTCAGCAAGCAAGAGTCCAAAAGTGGCAGGCTCAAACCCAGAACCTCAATCAGTGGCCGATACCAAATGAGAGACACGCGGAAAGCTGGGCGACTTGGAAGATGCGGAACAGACTGCGTTCCGGCACCACGGGATGCAGAGCCAACCTGAAGCAATGGGGCCACCAAGTGGAGTCCACGACATGCGAGTGCGGAGAAGAGCAGACCACAGACCACCTACTGCCATGCAACCTGAGCCCCGCCACATGCACAATGGAGGGCCTTCTTACAACAACACCAGAGGCACTCCAAGTGGCCAGTGATTGGTCAAAGGACATTTAATCAAATACTAAGTTTGCAAACTTTGTGTTTTGTTTGTTTGTCTTGTTTTAATGCAATACAACTATTTGGTTCACTCCTGACGCGATAAATAAATAATGGTCAGAATCACTGGGTTGCTGTGAGTTTTCTAGGCTGTCTGGCCATGCTCCAGAAGCATTCTCTCCTGACATTTCACCCCCATCTATGGCAGGCATCCTCAGAGGTTGTGCGGTCTGTGGGAAACTAGGCAAGTGGGGTTTATGTGCCTGTGGAATGATGCCCAGGGTGGGAGAAGGAACCCTTGTCTGCTGGAGGCAAGTGTGGATGTTGCAATGATTCAATCATCAGCTCACCATAAATAGGCAACGACTTGCAGTCATCCAACACCAGCGCCGTAATTGACATTTTGGAACCGACTAGGTCCCAGGCTAGGCAAATCTATCTATCTATCTATCTATCTATCTATCTATCTATCTATCTATCTAATAAAAGTCAGTGTTTGCGACGGTGCGGAGGGAGGGAGGTGCGGAGGAATATGTGCCAGCTTTCTAACTGGCTGCCACTGTGGGATTATTTGCATAAAGGACTCTGATTGGCCAGCCTCAGAATTCCAACACTCTAAGGCACCAGAAAGAGGGAATTGGTTGCCACTGAGAGACAATTTGCATAAATGACTCTGATTGGCCAGCAAAACAGAATGCAACTGAATGCTTGAGTAAGCCAAATGACAGTTTTTTCCCATTGGAAATGGAATGTTCATTTTCTGGGAGGTGCGGAGGTGCCAAGGAATATGCGACAGCGTTTCAATAGGTTGCCACTATGGGAATATTTGCATAAAGGACTCTGATTGGCCAGCCTCAGAACTCCAACCTTCCACGGCCCCAGACAGAGGGGATTGGTTGCCACTGAAATGGTATTTGCATAAAGGACTCCGATTGGCCATCCACATTCCAACAATCTAAGGTGACTCAGAGGAAAAAGGAAAGGTCTCAGGCAGTCAGACACTGCGGCCCACAGCAGTGACAGATCAGGACCAAACTTGCTACTCAGGGGCCAAATGGCCCACTTCACAACGCGACCTTCACCCAATGACCACTACAGACCAAAATTAGCACACAGAGCCCCCTTGACCCACTCTACACCCTGGTGCTGTTTCAAGGAGGACGGACCACAGATGATGGGACTTGAAATACCTTCACTCACCTTCGAGACCGCTGCAACCCTCATCCAATGAATGATCAAGACCAAATGTGACACACAGAGCCCCCGTGACCCACTCTACATCCTGGTGCTGTTTGGAGGGGGATGGACCACGGCCAATGGGACTTGCAGTGCCTTCAACAAGTTCCTGAGACCACTGCAAGTCACGCAAACATCTAATAGGAACCAACCTTGGCACACAAGGCCTTCCTCAAATAATCCGAGCACCGCCGGTCCCCAAGCTAGTTAATAATAATTAGGAGGCCCTCAATGACGGGTTTTCTTGGGCTCCTGACAACCTTTGGGCCCCCCTCTTTCCCTCTCCCCCCCCCTCCCACCTTAATCCCTTGTGTGTGTCAGCTCCGTGTTGGGACAGATACGCCTATCTCTGTTTTGTTTTCCTTTGATGGAATGGGCCCACCTGGAACGGAGCCAAGGAGGATGAGATCATGTACGGAGGACTCAGGTTCCACACACTTCGCAGACGAGGAAAGGAACACGTAGCCGCCCAGGGACGGGGGAGTTAACCTCTGCTTTCCCGGAGTGGGGAGGACTCTCCTTGCCACCCTTTGGGACAGGGGTGGGCAATTATTTTTCCCAAGGGGCCACACGAGAGCCAAAACATATTATGGAGGGCCGCACCTAAAGGCGGAACTACATTCTCATCTACATAATTTATTTATTTATTTATTTACTATATTTACTGTATATTACACATCATTAATATTAACATATTAATATATCAATAAATATTCATATTATTAGTATTAACATCATAATTATTATATTATAGTATATATATAGATATTATAATATATTGAAATTATAATATAATATAACATTATTATATTATATTATTTATTATATTATTATTATAAAATTATTATAAAATAATAATAAAAACCACTAAAATAAAATGAAATTAAATTCAAGAAGACAAGGCGCGAGCCAAGATGGAGGCTGACACCCTCAAGAGAGGAAGGGTCCCAAGATGGAATGGCCCAATGGACCCAGCCCAGAGGGTGGCAAAGCGGACCCAGCCGCCGCCGCAGCAGAGCAGAGCAGCAGATGATCAGAGGCTGCAGGCCTACTTGCCCCCAGCCGTTCCCCAGCTGATCACCCTGCCATGGAGTGCCTGCCATCCCGGGAGGCGATCCGGGCCTGCAGCGGGAACAGTTGGCGACCTGCAGCGGCTGATCGCCCTGGCGACCTGGAAGACGATCAAGTCTTCTGGGTCGCCAGGGTGACCAGCCACTGCAGGTCGCTGACTGCTCCCGCTGCAGGACCAGATCGCCTCCCGGGATGGCACGCACTCCAAACGCCGCTGCTACTCTGATTGTTCTCCGGAGCGGCGGGCTGTCTGCCGACGCAGGCCCCACAGCCCACAATGGGATGGCGGCAGCGGCACCCCTTCCTCTTGGCCCCGCCCCCGACGTCCTTCTCCCCGGGGCGATCAGAATCGGCCGGAGGGCCGCATCCGGCCCGCGGGCCGTAGGATGCCCAGGTCTGCTTTGGGCCCTTGTTGGCTCTCCAAGTGTGGCCCCCAAACCTGTACAAGCAGGGGTTTGCCTCCTTATGGAGCACCAAGGCACCTTGGAAGGATTGGGGTCAAGGAAGGAAAGGAGGGGATTGTGGCACAGCAAGCGGATTAGAGCCAACGTCCGTCCCAGGTCCAGCAGTGGAGCAGCTACAGACTTTTCTAGAAGACACCGCCGGACTAGATTCCTTCCAGTCCGGCTTCCGTTCCGGGCATGGGAAGGGGACGGTCCTGGTCTCCATCACAGACCAGCTACGTTGCCAGCTTGACCAGAGCGGATCGGCGCTGCTTGTGTTATTGGACCTCACAGCAGCGTTTGATACTGTCGATTACGATCTATTGACGCACCGCCTTGCCGTGGCTGGAGTAAGGGGGGCAGCCTTGAATTGCCTGTCCTCCTTTCTCCACGATCGGAAGCAGCGAGTGCAGAGGGGTGGGGTGGTTTCCAGGGGATCCCCTCTACTTTGCGGGGTTCTTCAGGGGGCCATTCTCTCCCTCTTGTTATTTAACCACTGAGCGACCACTCGCTCAGATGGAACGTAGCTTTGGGCTTGAGTGTCACCAGTACGCTGACGACACTCAGCTCATTCTGAGGATTGGGGGCCGGCCGGACTCCGTACCCAATAATTTCCATAAGTGCCTGGAGGCTGTTCCTGGATGGCTGCGAGCCAGTAGGTTGAAGGTGAATCCGGCGAAGACGGAAATCCTCTGGCTGGGTCGTCGGGGCGATAGGGATATCCAACTGCCGACCCTGGTTGGCGAGGCACTGGGCCCGTCATCATCTGTAAAAAAAACCTGGGTGTCCATTTGGACCCTCTGATGGCAACGGAGACCCAAATCTCCACTGTCAGCAGAATCGCATTCTTCCATCTGCGGCAGGCGAAGCGTCTGGCCCCCTATCTGTCCCGGAACGACCTAGCCACGGTAATCCAAGCCACGGTCATCTCAAGATTGGACTACTGTCATGCTCTTTACATTGGCCTTCCCTTGTCTGTGATCCGGAAACTCAAGCTTGTGCAGCACGCTGCGACCCGGCTACTGGCGGGGGAGCCTGCAAGGTGCCACGTAACTCCAGTCCTGCGGGATCTGCACTGGCTACCGATTGAACGCCGGATCACTTTCTAGGGGGGCCTTATGACCTAGGATGGCCTTATGGCCTAGGATGGCCTTATGGGTAATCCGGGCCTGCCTGAACCTTCTAACCATTCCCCCTGTCGAGTCCTTCCGTCTTACTTCAACCAGGCGGCGAGCCTTTACCGTCATTGCTCCAACTTTGTGGAACACACTCCCTGCGGAGACCCGTGCTCTCCGAGATCTGAATGCTTTTCGCAGGGTGTGTAAGACTTTCCCACTTAGGCAGGCTTTCGACCCCCTGTCAGAAAAACCTCGCCATGTCCTATTGTGTTTTATTGTCTTTTACGCATTGTGTTTTATTTGTGGACCTGAACTTACGGAAGGAGGAGATAGAGGTGGCTGGGAGAGAGAGTAGCTCCCATTCCGGGTTGTAGTCCGAACTTTAAAGGAGCTGTTCAAGGTGCAGAAACCCATCTTCCTCCTCCATCGCTCCTCCCAAGAAACTTCCACGTTCTGCCTCCTTCGAAGTTCGGACTAAAACCCGGCCTTCTGCTCCTCAGGAGGACCTGACCCTCCACCGCATTTGAGAAGGAAGAGAAGCAGGCGGGAGACGAAACCGGCTGAGCTTGAGGTCAATACCAAGACTGAATGATCCGAGGAGCAAATATTTGCCTTGGTCAATATTTTACCAGAGAGACAATAAAGATTGACATTGAGCCAAGCGGCGCCGCGAGTACATTCTGTGTAAGAGCCGTCTCTTGTGCCGGAATGTGGGCCAAGAGGCGGGCGGAGCTGGGAGCCATCCTGGCCGGTACTTCAAGTCCCATCATGCATAGTCCACCCTCCTCCGAACTTCACCAGGATGTTAAGTGTATCATGGGGGCTTTGTGTGCCAAGTTTGGTCTTGATCAGTCACTGGATGAGGGTCGCAGCGGTCTCAGGAAGTGAGTGAAGGTACTTCAAGTCCCATCATGCATGGTCCACCCTCCTCCAAACTTCACCAGGATGTTAAGTGTATAATGGGGGCTTTGTGTGCCAAGTTTGGTCTTGATCAGTCACTGGATGAGGGTCGCAGCGGTCTCAGGAAGTGAGTGAAGGTACTTCAAGTCCCATCATGCATGGTCCACCCTCCTCCAAACTTCACCAGGATGTTAAGTGTATCATGGGGGCTTTGTGTGCCAAGTTTGGTCTTGATCAGTCACTGGATGAGGGTCGCAGCAGTCTCAGGAAGTGAGTGGAGGTACTTCAAGTCCCATCATGCATGGTCCACCCTCCTCCAAACTTCACCAGGATGTTAAGTGTATCATGGGGGCTTTGTGTGCCAAGTTTGGTCTTGATCAGTCACTGGATGAGGGTCACAGCAGTCTCAGGAAGTGAGTGAAGGTACTTCAAGTCCCATCATGCATGGTCCACCCTCCTCCAAACTTCACCAGGATGTTAAGTGTATCATGGGGGCTTTGTGTGCCAAGTTTGGTCTTGATCAGTCACTGGATGAGGGTCACAGCAGTCTCAGGAAGTGAGTGAAGGTACTTCAAGTCCCATCATGCATGGTCCACCCTCCTCCAAACTTCACCAGGATGTTAAGTGTATAATGGGGGCTTTGTGTGCCAAGTTTGGTCTTGATCAGTCACTGGATGAGGGTCGCAGCGGTCTCAGGAAGTGAGTGAAGGTACTTCAAGTCCCATCATGCATGGTCCACCCTCCTCCGAACTTCACCAGGATGTTAAGTGGGTCATGGGGGCTTTGTGTGCCAAGTTTGGTCTTGATCAGTCACTGGATGAGGGTCACAGCAGTCTCAGGAAGTGAGTGAAGGTACTTCAAGTCCCATCATGCATGGTCCACCCTCCTCCGAACTTCACCAGGATGTTAAGTGTATCATGGGGGCTTTGTGTGCCAAGTTTGGTCTTGATCAGTCACTGGATGAGGGTCGCAGTGGGCTCGGGAAGTGAATGGAGGTACTTGAAATCCCATCATCCATGGTCCGCCCTCCTCTAAACTGCAGTAGGATGTAGATTGGGTAATGGGGGCACTGTGTGCCAAGTATAGTCTTTATGTGTCCTTATTCAGGGCCGCAGTGGTCTGTGGGGAATGAAGAGTTGGAAAGTACTACAAATCCCATAATCCATGGACGTACTTCAAGTCCCATGGTCCATGGTCCTCCCTCCTCCAAACTGCAGTAGAAAGTAGCCTGGGTCATAGCGGCTCTGTGTGCCAACGTTGATTACTGTTAATTCAGGCCATACACAATGTCCCATTAACTGAGGCCTAGTCAGGAAAAGCAAGTTAAGTAAGTCTTACTGTGAATTCAGGCTGAGGCCTAGCCAGGAGAATCAAGTTGAGGAAGCCTTACTGTCAATTCGGGCTGAGGCCTAGGAAGCCTTACTGTCAAAAGGAAGCCTTTTTGTGAAGTACTCTCTCTGGCACCTTTGAGATTTGGGATGTAGGAATGCTGGCCAATCAGAGTCCTTTATGCAAATGCTCCCTCAGTGGCAACCAATCCCCTCAGTCTGGTGCCTTGGAGTGTTGGAGTTCTGAGGCTGGCCAGAGTCCTTTATGCAAATAATCCCACAGTGGCAACCAATCGAAATGCTGCCACATATTCCTCCGAACGCACCTCCGCACCTCCGCCCGCAAACACTATCTTTTATTATATACATAGATAGATTATTATTTGAAACACAACAAGAGGAGTCCACAGCAAACAAAATCACTCTGCTGGCTGTTGTATTGGATCACATGTCAGAGTCAGACACTTCCCAAGTCTCTATATTATTATTGTTGTTGTTGTTATTACTAATTACTTGATACACAGCAAGATGAGTCCACAGCAAACAGAATCACTATGCTGGCTGTTGTATTGGATCACACGTCAGACACTTCCCAAGTGTATAGGACTGTGTGATGTATTGTTATTGTTGTTGTTATTGTTATTAATTCTTTGAAACTCAACAAGATGAGTCCACAGCGAACAAAATCACTCTGCTGGCCGTTGTATTGGATCACATTTCGGACACTTCCCAAGTGTATAGGACTGTGTAATGTATTATTATTATTATTATTATTATTATTATTATTATTATTATTAGAAACACAACAAGATTCATCCACAGCAGACAAGATCATTCTGCTGGGAGTTGTATTGGATCACACGTCGGACACTTCCCAAGTGTGTAGGACTGTATTATGTATTGGTGAATAATACGTGCAGATCCCAGTAAGGTCTTGAGGCGCTGCACCCAGTGTGCCCATCACCACTGGGACCCCCTTGGCGGGCTTGTCTTTGCAGTTCGATCTTTGAATCCTTATATCATTCCAGTTTTTCTAGTTGTTTCTCTTAAATCCTGCTCTCACCTGAGACTCCGGGGCAGAGAGTTCCACTGATGAACAGCTCTCACCTTTCAAGATCCACGATCCGTACTTTGTTTTGTTCCCACGATTGTGACGTCAGGAGTCTTGTGCTCCAAAACTCTGTCTGTCTGAATTCGGAAATCCCAGAGTAGCTTGACGTGTTCATTCTCTGTAACTTTTTCCAGCTTGTGGTCCCAACAGTTTCTATGTCACAGGCAGATGTTGTTTGTGGCACAAGTTCCAATGAATCACCTGCGCAAGGGTGTTGTGCCTCTGCTTGTGGTCTGTCTGCGCCATCTTCTTGCAGCAGCGGAGGATGTCATATATTGTTTCTCCTCCTTCCTTGCAGAGTTTACACTTGGGATCTTTCGTTGACTTTCCAAATCTGCCTTTGATGGCCTTGGTTCCGATGGCTTGTCCTTGGGCTGCCAGAATCAGGCCCTCCTTGGTCTCCTTTTTCCAAGTCCCATTTGTGAGCCATATCAACCATCTGCCAGGGCATGTTTCTCTTCTTCTTCTCCTACCGTTGGTTTCCCTTGCAGAAGCCCCCCCCCCTCTCTCTGCCTCCTGATTTTCTGGGCAGGTCCAGTCTGTTGACATCACTACGCGGGTGTAATAATGAGGAGAAGGGTGGTCATCCGTTTTCTTATTTTTCTGTCCAGATCCTCCCGCTCTGCCTGTGTCCAGGCCCGGATTACCCATAAGGCCACCCTAGGCCATGGCCTAGGGGCGCAAGCCAAGGGGGGCGCAATTCACATGGACGGAAAAAAAATGTTGAAACAAAACCACAATGCAATGACTCTCTCTCTCTCTTTCGGGGGAGGGGGGGGGGAGAGTGCTGCGAGGGGGCGGGGAGGAGGGAATAGCACCCTCACCATCGCCCCCGCCCCCTAGTCAAGGAAAGAGGGCGCGAGGAGGAGGAGGCAGAGGGAAGCCCCCAGGGCTGCTGCCGGGCATGCGCAGCACGCAGAAACATGGGGGAGGAGGCAGAGGCGCTCGCGCCCTCCTGCTGCGCATGCCCGGCAGGGGCCCTGGTGGCGGGGCTTCCCTTCGCCTCCTTATCCTCGCGCCCTCTTTCCTTGACTCAAGGAAGGAGGGCGCACGGAGGAGGAAGGAGGGGAAGCCGCGAGGAGGTGGGGGGTTGGGTAGAGGTTGGTTTGGAGGCGTAATTCCAAAGCATGGCCTAGGGCAGGGCTGTCCAACTTCTACCGGCCCAAGGGCCGGAATTCCGGTCACTGATCACCTGGGGGGCCGCAGTGTGAAAAAGTTGAGAAAAAAACCTCTTACCTCTTATAAAAAAAATTCTGTCTGTTCGTCTGTCTCTGTGTCTATTTGTCTCTCTGTCTCTCTCTCTTTTCTCTCTCTCTTTCTTTCTTTCTCTCTCTCTCCCTCTCCCTCCCTCCCTCCCAGCCCCCTCGCCATTGTTTCTGATTTCTTGCAGGAGGGTAGGCGGGCCGTATCCAGGGGCTGGCGGGCCTGTTGGGCAGGCCCGGCCTAGGGCACCAAATCCGGGCCTGCTTGTGTCCAGTTCACAATTCCAGCCGTGTATCTGATGACGGGGGTGGCCTGGGGGTTGAGAGGGGCAGGCCCGGCCCACCCTGGGCAGGCCCGGCCTAGGGCGCCAAATCCAGGCCTGCTTGTGTCCAGTTCACAATTCCAGCCGTGTATCTGATGACGGGGATGGCCTAGGGGTTGAGAGCCTTGATTGTATTTCCGCCATTCCATTGGCTCTCCGAAACCTTTCGGACCCTTTGGGCATATTCCTTGCCGACCCCCTTTACCCCCTGCCATGCTTGATATTGTCCTCCTTAGAGACTCACAGTCAAAGACTCCCGAAAGACCCCCGGCGCGGCCATTGCAGTCCCTTTCCCTGACACGCCTTGTCTTTTTCTCCCGCCCTTTTAGGCCCGTTTGGAGATGGACAAGTACCTCTCGGGGCAACCCCTCCCGGCGCCCACTTTGCCGGACAAGAAGTACCGCCGGGAGAGCGCCTCGGTGGTGGACGAGTATTTCTCCACGGAGAAACCCTCTCCGTACGGCGTGAACGTCAACGTCATCTTCCCGGACACCACCCACCTGCGGACAGGCCTCTACCGCCCGGCCAAGCCTTTGGCCCCGTTCCCTGTGGTCAAGATGGAGCCGGACGCCTGCTTCGCCCAGCCGTGCTCTTCCTCCTCTTCCCCTTCCCCTTCCTCCTCCTCTTCCTCGGTGGCCACTCAGGCCTTGCCGGACTTCACCAGCGTCTTCAGCCTGCCCCAGTCGGTGTCCGCAAGCGGCATCTTCGTCAAGCAAGAGGCGCCGTCGGAGATCCCGCTCTCGCTGTACCAGCTGCCCATCGGCACCGGAGGCAGCGCCGGGGAGATGACCACCATGGCCCACTCCACCTGCGGCACCACCGCCATCAGCGCCCTCCACGGCGTGGCCATGTCCACCAGCGCCGTCCCCACTTTGGCCTCTCGGCACGCTGCCAAGCCCTTCCCGGGGGCCCCTCCGAGCGGGTTTGGCCTGCTGGGCGAATACTACCCCACGCCGAGCGCCCACTTGCCCCCGTCGCCCCCCAACTCCCAGCCCGGGAGCCCCGAAAACCAGCCGGAGCTGATCAACGCCCTCTCGCCTCCGCCGCCCTACGAGTGCGCCTTCGGGCTCAGGGCCCCTGGGCTCAGCCACGGCCTCGGGACCCTCGCCCAGGGCCACGCCGGGCTGCAGACCCCCAAATACAACCGGAGGAACAACCCCGAGCTGGAGAAGAGGAGGATCCACCACTGCGACTACCCAGGTATGGAAGCCCGGCAGGCCCAGATCCATCAGCAGTGGGATTCACAAGGCTCTCTGGGTGTGGGTGAACTATAGCTCTCAAAATCCAAGGTTGGTGGGAGTCACAGGGCTCTCTGAATGTGAGAACCGTCTTGGAACAGCCATAGTTCAATCCGACCAAATCCTAGATGGGAAGAGACCTCAAGGGCCATGCAGCCCAAGCCTTATTATGTTGTGACCCCCGGGGGGAGGGGAGGTCGTGAGGAGGGGTCAGAGGGGTCACCAAAGGTCATAACAAATACAGTATTTTCTGTTGCTCATGGGGGTTCCGTGTGGTAAATTTGGCTCAATTCTCTAGTTGGTGGGGTTCAGAATGTTCTTGGATTGTAGGTGAACTATAAATCCTATAAAAACTACAACTCCCAAATGTCGAGGTCTATTTTCCCCAAACTCCACCAGTATTCACATTATGTAACATTGCCAAGTTTGGTCCAGACCCATCATTTGTTTGAGTCCACAACACTCTCTGGATGTAGGTGAACTACAACTCCCAAACTCAAGGTCAATGTCCACCAAACCCTTCCAGTATTTTCTGTCAGTCATGGGAGTTCTTTGTGCCAAGTTTAGTTCAATTCAAACGTTGGTGGAGTTCAGAATGCTCTTTGATTGTAGATGAACTATAAATCCCAGCAGCTACAACTCCCAAATGTCAAAGTCTATTTCTGCCAAACTCCACCAGTGTTAATGGAGTTCAGAATGCTGTTTGATTGTAGGTGAACTTTAAATCCCAGCAACTACAACTCCCAAATGACCAAATCAACCCGCCCCCTAATCCTACCAGTATTCAAATGTGGGTATATCAGTATTTGTGCCAAATGTGGTCCAGTGACGCAGGCCGTGTGGAGTCTCCCTGCCGGCCCTGATCCGCCGTGTTTCTCTTTTCCAGGTTGCCCAAAGGTTTACACCAAGAGTTCTCACCTGAAAGCGCACCAGAGGACCCACACCGGTAAGTGGGCCAAGGCTCCGGGGCAGAGAGTTCCACTGGTGAACAGCTCTCCCACACAGTCATAGAATCCTAGAGTTGGAAGAGACTCCAGGGCAGAGAGTTCCACTGGTGAACAGCTCTCCCACACAGTCATAGAATCCTAGAGTTGGAAGAGACTCCAGGGCAGAGAGTTCCACTGGTGAACAGCTCTCCCACGCAGTCATAGAATCCTAGAGTTGGAAGAGACCCCGGGGCAGAGAGTTCCACTGGTGAACAGCTCTCCCAAACACTCATAGAATCCTAGAGTTGGAAGAGACTCCGGGGCAGAGAGTTCCACTGGTGAACAGCTCTCCCACACAGTCATAGAATCCTAGAGTTGGAAGAGACTCCGGGGCAGAGAGTTCCACTGGTGAACAGCTCTCCCACAAACACTCATAGAATCCTAGAGTTGGAGGAGACTCCGGGGCAGAGAGTTCCACTGATGAACAGCTCTCCCACACAGTCATAGAATCATAGAGTTGGAAGAGACTCCGGGTTAGAGAGTTCCACAGGTGAACAGCTCTCCCACACATAGAATCCTAGAGTTGGAAGAGACTCCGGGGCAGAGAATTCCACTGGTGAACAGCTCTCCCACACAGTCATAGAATCCTAGAGTTGGAAGAGACTCAGGGGCAGAGAGTTCCACTGGTGAACAGCTCTCCCACACCTAGAATCCTAGAGTTGGAAGAGACTCCGGGGCAGAGAGTTCCACTGGTGAACAGCTCTCCCACACATAGAATCCTAGAGTTGGAAGAGACTCCGGGGCAGAGAGTTCCACTGGTGAACAGCTCTCCCACACAGTCATAGAATCCTAGAGTTGGAAGAGGCTCCAGGGCAGAGAGTTCCACTGGTGAACAGCTCTCCCACACAGTCATAGAATCCTAGAGTTGGAAGAGACTCAGGGGCAGAGAGTTCCACTGGTGAACAGCTCTCCCACGCAGTCATAGAATCCTAGAGTTGGAAGAGACTCCAGGGCAGAGAGTTCCACTGGTGAACAGCTCTCCCACGCAGTCATAGAATCCTAGAGTTGGAAGAGACTCCGGTGCAGAGAGTTCCACTGGTGAACTGCTCTCCCACGCAGTCATAGAATCCTAGAGTTGGAAGAGACCCTGGGGCAGAGAGTTCCACTGGTGAACAGCTCTCCCAAACACTCATAGAATCCTAGAGTTGGAAGAGACTAGAGTTGGGGCAGAGAGTTCCACTGGTGAACAGCTCTCCCACAGTCAAAGAATCCTAGAGTTGGAAGAGACTCAAGGGCAGAGAGTTCCACTGGTGAACAGCTCTCCCACACAGTCATAGAATCCTAGAGTTGGAAGAGACTCCAGGGCAGAGAGTTCCACTGGTGAACAGCTCTCCCACACAGTCATAGAATCCTAGAGTTGGAAGAGACTCCAGGGCAGAGAGTTCCACTGGTGAACAGCTCTCCCACACAGTCATAGAATCCTAGAGTTGGAAGAGACTCCAGGGCAGAGAGTTCCACTGGTGAACAGCTCTCCCACACAGTCATAGAATCCTAGAGTTGGAAGAGACTCAGGGACAGAGAGTTCCACTGGTGAACAGCTCTCCCACACAGTCATAGAATCCTAGAGTTGGAAGAGACCCCGGGGCAGAGAGTTCCACTGGTGAACAGCTCTCCCAAACACTCATTGAATCCTAGAGTTGGAAGAGACTCCGGGGCAGAGAGTTCCACTGGGGAACAGCTCTCCCACACATAGAATCCTAGAGTTGGAAGACAGTCATAGAATCCTAGAGTTGGAAGAGACTCCGGGGCAGAGAGTTCCACTGGTGAACAGCTCTCCCACACATACAATCCTAGACATGAAAGAGCTCCCACACAGTCATAGAATCCTAGAGTTGGAAGAGACTCCGGGGCAGAGAGTTCCACTGGTGAACAGCTCTCCCACACAGTCATAGAATCCTAGAGTTGGAAGAGACTCCGGGGCAGAGAGTTCCACTGGTGAACAGCTCTCCCACACATAGAATCCTAGAGTTGGAAGAGACTCAGGGGCAGAGAGTTCCACTGGTGAATAGCTCTCCCACACAGTCATAGAATCCTAGAGTTGGAAGAGACCCGGGGCAGAGAGTTCCACTGGTGAACAGCTCTCCCACACATACAATCCTAGACATGGAAGAGACCCAGGGGCAGAGAGTTCCACTGGTGAACAGCTCTCCCACACAGTCATAGAATCCTAGAGTTGGAAGAGACTCCGGGGCAGAGAGTTCCACTGGTGAACAGCTCTCCCACACAGAAAGGAAGCTTGCTCCTTCCTCTTCCCAAGGAGTTCTTCTCACATACTTGTCATCACGTCTCCTCTCCGCCTTATCTTCTGCAGGCTGAACATGCTCAGCAGCTCTTTAAGCCGCTCCTCATAGGGCTTGTTCTCCAGACCATTTTGGTCACCCTCTTCCTCTGGAGACAGTATTCCAGCTTAGAGTCAATATCTCTCTCCAGTTGTGGTGCCCAGAATGGGACGCAGTGTGATTCCCGGTGTGAAGCTGGGATATTGTGTCCCATTCTGGGCACCACAATTGAAGGGAGATATTATTTCCCAAGAAGCAGGGAAATGGCCTTCAAAGCGAATCACACACAGTGGTTGGGAAGTGCAACAAGGGCCCCGGGCAGCAAGGCAGGTGCCAAGTGCATTGCGGCGCCCTCCGATGCCGCGGGGCCAATGTTCACCTGGCGGTTGTTTTATCAGCCTGTGCCTTGTTCCCTCGTAAATCTCTTGTTTATGGGCAACGGCGCCTTGGCCTTGGGGCTGCCCCTGCGCTCGGTTATTTTCCATCTTGGTTTTGCCATGGGGTGGCTTTTCCTTTGGGGGGAAAGAGAGAAAGAGGGGGTGGGTCCTTGGGAAAGAGGTCTCTTCTTTTTCCACACTGTTTGGGTTTGTTTGTTTTTCCTTCTCTCATGTCAGGAGCTGGAGCTAAGAGAAGCTTGAGAAACTGCAAGTCATGCCCCATTTGCTGGTGTGAGAGGAACCTGTGCTCTCCTGGATCTGCCCAGGGAATTTGCCCCATTTGCGGATGTTTTGATGTTTCCCTATCCTTGTGGGAAGGAGGCTTCTCTCATGCCCCCTTTGCATGGGGAGCTGGAGCTAACAGAGGGAGCTCACCTGCACTCTCCCTGAATTCGAACCTTGTGGGAGAGAGGCTTCTCTCATGTCTCCTTTGCATGGGGAGCTGGAGCTGACAGAGGGAGCTCACCTGTGCTCTCCCTGGATTCGAACCTTGTGGGAGGGAGGCTTCTCTCATGCCCCCTTTGCATGGGGAGCTGGAGCTGACAGAGGGAGCTCACCTGCGCTCTCCCGGATCTGAACCTCTGACCTGTCAGTCTTCAGCCCTGCTGCCGGCACAAGGGTTAAACCCATCACGCCACCGAGGGCCCTCATTCATGGGGTGCTCCAGTTGGTCCCCAAAAGAGCTCTGCTTGAGCACAAGAGTGCATCCCTAAGAGGAGAAGTCCAGGCTCTCTGGGTTGTGTGGGTCTCTCCTGGGTTGCCTTTCCAATCTTACTTAGGATATCCCTCGTTGACCAAGTTCGGTGTTCTGGCGGTGGGTCCGCAGGTGACCGTGGAACCCTATTCTTGACCTGCATGTCCCCCTGCAGTGAGGACATCGGTTTCCAAGTGGGAGGCGGTCCTGGTCGGGGTTGGCTTGACGCGCCTCCTTCCTCTTGGCACGTTTCTCTTTTTCGCCCTTCGAATTCCGCAGCACTGCTGGTCACAGCTGACCTCCAGCTCAGGGCTTCCCAATCCTCTGGATCTATGGGAGGCTTCCTCTTGCTTGGCTAGTTTGGCAGGCTTGGGAGATTAAATATGTAACCGGGTCTCCGGTGGCTGCTGAACCCATTGTTTGTGGCTGCCTGCCGTGTTGCCCGGCGGAGCAGGAGCCAGCCCCGGGGGACAATGGCAGGCATTCCTCTGCCCTCCAGGAAACCTCTCTGGCCATTGTTTGGAAGGGAGCGCAGCCCTCCCTGGGACAATGGGGCCCAAAATAGCCCTCCTGGGGCCGTGCGCCCCACCCCCTCCTTCTGTGGCGTGTGCTATAAAACACTCACAAAGGGCCCTGAGATTCCTTTATAAGGGAGTCATAAAAGGCCACTTCGCGGCCCAAGGCTAACCCGGGTCCGGCCTGATCCGGTCGCTGCCTGGCTTTGCACCTGCTTTGCGCTGGAGACAGGTGCGTGTGTGCGTGCGCACCATTTGGAACAACCTTTGGCCACTACAAAGACTCCTCCACTTGCTCAAGCCTTGGGGAGATGGTGGCGGGGTATAAATAAAGATGATTATTATTACTAGTTTGGGGACCCGGCGGTGCCCGGGTTATTTGAGGAAGGCCTTGTGTGCCAAGGTTGGTTCCTATTAGATGTTTATGTGGCTTGCAGTGGTCTCAGGAACTTAGTGAAGGTACTGCAAGTCCCATCGGCCATGGTCCACCCCCCTCCCAACAGCACCAGGATGTAGAGTGGGCCATGGGGGCTCTGTGTGTCACATTTGGTCTTGGTCATTCTCTGGATGAGGGTTGCAGCGGTCTCGGAAGGTGAGTGAAGGTATTTCAAGTCCCATCATCTGTGGTCCGTCCTCCTTGAAACAGCACCAGGGTGTAGAGTGGGTCAAGGGGGCTCTGTATTGTAATTTGTAATTGTGGCATTGGGTGAGGGTCGCGTTGTGAAGTGGGCCATTGGGCCCCTGTGTGCCAAGTTTGGTCCTGATCCGTCCCTGCTGTGGGCCGCAGGGTCTGACTGCCTGAGGCCTTTCCTTTTCCCTCTGAGTCACCTTGGAATGTTGGAATGTGGATGGCCAATCGGAGTCCTTTATGCAAATACCATTTCAGTGGCAACCAATCCCCTCTGTCTGGGGCCATTTGGGCCTGGTCTGTGATTTTTAGGGGCTACAGTGTTGTTTGGAAAGTGACTGAGGTGAAGGTACTGCAAATCCTATCATTCGTGGCCCATCCTGCCCTAAACCACACCAGGTTGTGAAGTGGACCATTGGGCTTCTGTGTGCCAAGTTTGGTCCTGATCCGTCATTGCTGTGAGCCGCAGTGACTGACTGCCTGAGGCCTTTCCTTTTCCCTCTGAGTCACTTTAGAATGTTGGAATGTGGTTGGCCAATCGGGGCCCTTTATGCAAATACAATTTCAGTGGCAGCCAATCCCCTCTGTCTGGGGATGTAGAATGTTGGAGTTTTGAGGCTGGCCAATCAGAGCCACTTATGCAAATAATCCCACAGTGGCAGCCAATCCCCTCTGTCTGGGGATGTAGAATGTTGGAGTTTTGAGGATGGCCAATCAGAGCCATTTGTGCAAATAATCCCACGGTGGTAGCCAATGCCCTCTGTCTGGGGATGTAGAATGTTGGAGTTTTGAGGATGGCCAATCAGAGCCATTTATGCAAATAATCCCACAGTGGCAGCCAATGCCCTCTGTCTGGGGATGTAGAATGTTGGAGTTTTGAGGATGGCCAATCAGAGCCATTTATGCAAATAATCCCACAGTGGCAGTTAATCCCCTCTGTCTGGGGATGTAGAATGTTGGAGTTTTGAGGATGGCCAATCAGAGCCATTTGTGCAAATAATCCCACAGTGGCAGCCAATGCCCTCTGTCTGGGGATGTAGAATGTTGGAGTTTTGAGGATGGCCAATCAGAGCCATTTATGCAAATAATCCCACAGTGGCAGTTAATGCCCTCTGTCTGGGGATGTAGAATGTTGGAGTTTTGAGGATGGCCAATCAGAGCCATTTATGCAAATAATCCCTGTCAGTGGCAGCCCAATGCCAATGCCCTCTGTCTGGGGATGTAGAATGTTGGAGTTTTGAGGATGGCCAATCAGAGCCATTTATGCAAATAATCCCACAGTGGCAGTTAATCCCCTCTGTCTGGGGATGTAGAATGTTGGAGTTTTGAGGATGGCCAATCAGAGCCATTTGTGCAAATAATCCCACCCAATGCCCTGTCTGTCTGGGGATGTAGAATGGCAGTTTTGAAGGTTTTGAGGATGGCCAATCAGAGCCATTTATGCAAGTAATCCCACAGTGGCAGTTAATCCCCTCTGTCTGGGGATGTAGAATGTTGGAGTTTTGAGGATGGCCAATCAGCCAGCAAATAATCCCCAGTTTAATCCCCTCTGTCTGGGGATGTAGAATGTTGGAGTTTTAATCCCAAATAATCCCACAGTGGCAGTTAATCCCCTCTGTCTGGGGATGTAGAATGTTGAGTTTTGAGGATGGCCAATCAGAGCCATTTATGCAAATAATCCCACAGTGGCAGTTTTAATGCCCTCTGTCTGGGGATGTAGAATGTTGGAGTTTTTGAGGATGGCCAATCAGAGCCATTTATGCAAATAATCCCACAGTGGCAGTTAATCCCCTCTGTCTGGGGATGTAGAATGTTGGAGTTTTGAGGATGGCCAATCAGAGCCATTTATGCAAATAATCCCACAGTGGCAGCCAATCCCCTCTGTCTGGGGATGTAGAATGTTGGAGGTTTGAGGCTGGCCAATCAGAGCCATTTATGCAAATAATCCCACAGTGGCAGTTAATCCCCTCTGTCTGGGGATGTAGAATGTTGGAGTTTTGAGGATGGCCAATCAGAGCCATTTATGCAAATAATCCCACAGTGGCAGTTAATGCCCTCTGTCTGGGGATGTAGAATGTTGGAGTTTTGAGGATGGCCAATCAGAGCCATTTATGCAAATAATCCCGCAGTGGCAGCCAATCCCCTCTGTCTGGGGATGTAGAATGTTGGAGTTTTGAGGCTGGCCAATCAGAGCCATTTATGCAAATAATCCCACAGTGGCAGTTAATGCCCTCTGTCTGGGGATGTAGAATGTTGGAGTTTTGAGGATGGCCAATCAGAGCCATTTGTGCAAATAATCCCACAGTGGTAGCCAATCGAAATGCTGGCACATATTCCTCCCGTCGCACCACCGCCCGCAAACACTGAGTTTTATTATATACATAGATTATTATTATTACCTGGCTCTGGCAGGGCCTCGTTGAGGATGGCATAAGCCTGTAGCCATCCTGAATAGCATGATGACGATAATAATAATAATAATAATAAGCCTGCTCCCTGGTAGAGTGAAGTGGGTGGGGGCGATTCTTGAACTGGGGGGGGGGCATGGGGAGCGGAAGGGGATGCTGACGGCCCGTGTCTTTCTTTCTCCCTTCCTTCCTTCCTGCCCAGGTGAGAAGCCCTACAAGTGCACCTGGGAAGGCTGCGACTGGCGCTTTGCCCGCTCGGACGAACTCACCCGGCATTACCGCAAGCACACCGGGGCCAAGCCCTTCAAGTGCCTGGCCTGCGGGCGCTGCTTCTCCCGCTCGGACCACCTGGCCCTCCACATGAAGCGGCACCAGAACTGAACCCCTTCCTCCCTCCTCTCCTTCCTCCTTCCTCCCTCCCTTCCTTCCCTCTTCCTCTCGCCTCGGCCTTGGACACAGGAACCCAGCAGCAACCTTGCGGCCAAAGGCCACGCCGGACACCGATGCCGCAGGAAGGAACAGAACCACAGGTGGGCAGCTTCCCCCTCTCCCCCTTGGACTCTGGAGGAGCGTGCTCTTTACGCCTGCCTCTCTCGGCTCCCTTGTTGTGTCCAGAGAGCGCTTGACCCTCTCCCCTGCGTCGCCTTGTGCGGGAACTGAGGGCCAAAACACCTGGGGGGTGTCCACACCTTCAACCCCCCTGACGTCACCTCGAAAGGACGCTTGTAAGGTCAGGATCAACCGTTTGGGAAGCTGCGGTGAGTTTCCCGGGAGTGAATCGTTCTGCGGGACTTTGGTGGCCTTGCCTTGGCACGAAAACAAGGCACCCCCAAAACTCATTGGCTCTGAGGCTTCCTCCGAAGCGTCGTTGTTGGGGGGATCGAGATCCGCACGATCCGAATGCTTCTGCAACCCTGGGATATGGACGGCGATCCCTGGCCTCTTTGGCTGGACTACGAGGTGGGTTGCAAGGTCTCTGCGCAAACAACTCATGCTCAGGGCTGTAAACAAAGCAAGGAACCACGTCTCTGTGGGGCGCTTTCCTCGCCTCCACCTCCGGAGGAAAGGCCCAGCTGAACTGGACGATACTTTCTCTCCTCTTTTGCTTCGGAAACAGACTTGCTCTTTGCTTTGGACTTTTTTTCAGGAAGACTGGACGAGCGCCGGGGGTCCCTTTCCTCGCCCTTTTCCCTCGGCCTTGGTTTTGACAAAGGGCTACGTATACATACGTGTCCCGCTTTGCATGTGACACCACCCTGTTGTGATTGTACACCGTGCCCTTCAATCCTTCCAGACTTGTGGACGACCCAAAAGCGGTCCTCCCGGGGGGGATTCTGGCCCAGTTTAGTTCTTCAGAATTCAGAACAAAGGGAGGCCCAACTGCGACTCCCTTTGCCGTGTGCCTATTGCCTTGCGCGCACTCCCTAACGCAGTGCCTTCATGAATTAGCTGGTGTCTTGGAGGGGGACATACCCGTCACATTTCCAATGTGTTGCCTTCGGAGCAGGGGTGCTCAATAGGTAGCTCGGGAGCTACTAGTAGATCTTCGGCCCTCTTCCAGGTGATCTTCGGGCCTCTCCAGCTAGATGGGGCACTCCTGCCATGCGCGCGCACACCCTGCGCACACGCGTGCTCCTGCTGCTGGCTTCCGCTCTCGCCAGGGGTGCTCATTAGGTAGCTCAGGAGCTACTAGTAGATCTTCGGCCCTCTTCCAGGTGATCTTCGGGCCTCACCAGCTGGATGGGGTGCTCCTGCCATGCGCGCGCACGCCCTGCGCGCACGTGCGCTTCTGCTGCTGGCTTCTGCTCTCACGGTACTTCTTTTGCCTGTGGGGCATTGCAGGAAGAAGGAAGCATGAGGCGGGGCCTCTGGAGGGGGTGCCCTTCCTCTCTCTCATCCAGAAGCAGCTGTGCAGCCTCCATTGCCAGCAGGGGCAGTCTGTCCGTGTAAGCGAACTATGCAGCCACGTGGGGCGCCATCTTGGCTGGGTGCCGCCACACCGGCCGTGCCGCCATAGCAAACCTCCCTGCTGCTGGCCTGCTGCCTGCAGCAGCTTCTGAGCATGCGCGGACATTTATGCGCATGCCCAGAACCTCTGGAGCTGAAGTTCAGCTCCGGCAGTTCTGGGCATGCGCGTAAATGTCTGCACATGCTCAGAAGCTGCTGCAGGCAGCAGCAGGGATCGGCGCCGGCCACACCACCGAAGCAAAACTCCCTGCCGAGAACCGCCGGAGCTGAACTTCGAAGGCCTCCCCTAGCGCTTCCTGGTGCCCGCTGCCGGCCCCTCCCATGGGCGTTGCACAGTGCATGGGGGAGCGCTCCCCGCCCTCTGCAATGCCTCATGGGTGGGGCTGGCAGGGGGAACCAGGAAGCGCAAGGAGGGGCCTTCGGAGGCCTTCGAATTGCACAGGGCAAGGAGTGGCGGCGCACGGGAGGAATGGAAGGAGCAAGGTACCGCTTAAAAAAATTGGGGGGGGGGCGCCAAAATAATGTTCGCCTACCAATGAAAATTACCTTAGACCGCCCCTGGTTGCCGGCGAGACAGGCAGGGCGGAGCGCTCCCTCTGGGTGCCCCGCCTCGTGCTTTCTCCTTCCTGCAATGCCCTGCAGGCAGAAGAAGCGCCGCGCGGGCGGAAAACAGCAGCAGGAGCACGCGCGGTGGCAAAAGTGCGTGGCGGTAAGAGCGCGCGGCGGCATGAGCACGGCAGGCGGGGGCAGGTAGATCTTTTGGACTTGGTTGCTTTAAGAGTAGCTCGCATGCTGAAAAAGTGTGAGCACCCCTGCTTCAGAGTAAGTACTGAGCCCATTGGGAAGGGAGGAATGCGCAAGAGAGCAGGGGCAGCAGGCGGGTGGTGCCTTTTGTGCCAAGTCTTCCCTCCGCCTCTCATTTTCTGTGCCAAATTGCACCCCTCCCATGAGAGGGGGAAAACACACATTTCCCATGAAGGAAGGGCATGGGTTGAGTGTGAGAGCCATGCAGAAGGCCAGTCACCGTGGGCGGCAAGACTCTGGAAGAGCTGGGAGTTGGAATCGAGCTCGCCACAACAATACGCGGTTGACAAAGGATCCATTTCCTTCTTTACTCAGTCCCTAACGCAGTGTTTCCCAACCTTTTTTGAGCCGTGGCACACTTTTTACATTTACAAAATCCGGGGGGCACACCACCAACCAAAATGACACAAAATGACACTCTAACGCAGTCATACATATAGTTAATATGTTTCTGAATGTATTTATACACTCAGTGTGAAACCTGGGCCTGTTTCGAATGAGCACAACATACAGTAGATATCCTGGCAGGAATGGCAGAAAGACACAAACTTCCCACACAGAACTCCCATAACCAAGAGGAAATACTATAAGAGTTTGGTGGGCATTGACCTTGAGTTTTGGAGTTGTAGTTCACCTACATCCAGAGAGCACCGTGGACTCAAACAATGTTGGACCAGGACCAAACTTGGCATGAATACTCAATAGGCCCAAATGTGAACACAGATGGAGTTCGGGGGAAATAGACCTTGCGATTTGGGAGTTGTAGTTGCTGGGATTTATAGTTCCCCTACAATCAAAGAGCATTCTGAACGCCACCAATGATAGAACCCCCAGGAGGCAAGAGGAGGTCTCTACTTGGGGAAAGGGAGGCGGGCCTTCCCAATGCATGGAGAGGGAGAGACCAAGTAGACAACAGGGGGGGGGGGGTTGTTTGTAATTTTGTGCCTTTATCGAGGTAGGTTTTTTAGGGTTTTTATACTTCAACACACTAGACTCTTCCCCCCTCCCGCGGAGGTTCAATTTCCCACGGCACACCTGATGATCGCTCACGGCACACTAATGTGCCCCGGCACACTGGTTGGGAAACACTGTTCTAAAGTTTCCCACCCAACTCCCATCCGCCCCCTAGTGGCCAAGCACGGTGCCCACAGCCTTTCAAATGCAATTTCTATTTCCCCCACAAAACAGGGACTCCTCCACCTGTCCCTTCTCTACGTATGGCAGAGAACCAAAGCAGGCGGGTACGGTGATCCTGGCCGTGGGCTGTGCAATGAGCAATTCTGACTATGTTTTTCTCATTGTGCAAAGACTGCAGTTCAGGGTGTGTTCTGGGCACGACACGCGGGTATTGTGCAAAAGGAGAAGGGATTTCTCTGGAGTTTTCTGTGCAGAAAATACTTCTATGCAGTTTCTCCTTTGCGTGAAGAAGATGGGATCTCTTTTGCCAAAAAGGCTGTTGAATGCCAGATTCCAAGGGCATCGCATTGGGGTCCGGATTAGGGTCTCCTCTTCCCACACCTCTCACTTCTTTTCTTGTCGCCAAAATGAAAACGCAGTAAAAGGACCAAACACGGTCCTTTTGCCATGGTCCTCCCCATAGAATTCCCTCCCCATAGAATTCCCTGTCCAAAATGCGACAGCGAACACAACCAAGGGCTTCTTAGTTGACCCTGAAAGGGCTGGGTCTTTGTCTATAGAACTGTACAGAATTTTGTATATGCAAACCAGGAGGGATGTGTAGTTTATGCCTGCGAGCGTATTTTGGGAGAACCACAGAAAGGAGAACGACCAGCCGACCTGCAGGAGGGGAGTGTGCGTTTTGCAATGTAGACAGAATTACATTGGCGCTGTGTCACAGGACTCGGAGGATAACCGGAGGGGTGAGCAAGCATTCCTCTTTCCAAAGACCGGGCCTTCCCCATGCGTCCTCTTGGTCCGGCCCAATGGAGAGCTTTCAGGTCCATGCCACAATGCGGGTGCTTTGGTGTGTCATATTGGCCCATAGAAGTCCCAAAACATGGCGGCCTATGCAACCTATAGAGAATTGGGGGGCAAAATATTTCTTGAATGCAGTCAAGGTGTGCAACTCATTATTTGAAAGTCCCATATAGTCCCTTCGCCCCCCAATAGTTGCCATATAAGGAGATGTGTAGGTATGTTATACATTAGGCCTGGGCAATCATGGTTCTAAATGGTTCTAAGGTACTTACAAACTACAGCAACACTGTAGGAGCAAAGCACCAGCGCCACCTAGTGTTCACCACCAGAACTTTAGCAACACTGTAGGAGCAAAGCACCAGCGCCACCTAGTGTTTATCACCAGAACTTTAGCAACACTGTAGAAGCAAAGCACCAGCGCCACCTAGTGTTCATCGCCAGAACTTGAGCAACACTGTAGAAGCAAAGCAGCAGCGCCACCTAGTGTTCATCGCCAGAACTTTAGCAACACTGTAGAAGCAAAGCACCAGCGCCACCTAGTTCTCACCATGAGAACTTGAGCAACACTGTAGAAGCAAAGCACCAGTGCCACCTAATGTTCACAAGAACTTGAGCAACACTGTAGAAGCAAAGCACCAGTGCCACCTAATGTTCATCGCCAGAACTTGAGCAACACTGTAGAAGGAAATCACCAGCGCCACCTAGTTCTCACGAGAACTTGAGCAACACTGTAGAAGCAAAGCACCAGCGCCACCTAGTTTTCACCACCAGAACTTTAGCAACACTGTAGAAGGAAAGCACCAGCGCCACCTAGTGTTCACCACCAGAACTTTAGCAACACTGTAGGAAGCAAAGCACCAGCCACCTAGTGTTCATCGCCAGAACTTGAGCAACACTGTAGAAGCAAAGCACCAGCGCCACCTAGCACCAGCACCACCTAGTGTTCACCACAAGAACTTGAGCAACACTGTAGAAACAAAGCACCAGTGCCACCTAGTTCTCACGAGAACTTGAGCAACACTGTAGAAACAAAGCACCAGTGCCACCTAATGTTCACAAGAACTTGAGCAACACTGTAGAAGCAAAGCAGCAGCGCCACCTAGTGTTCATCGCCAGAATTTGAGCAACACTGTAGAAGGAAATCACCAGCGCCACCTAGTTCTCACGAGAACTTGAGCAACACTGTAGAAACAAAGCACCAGCGCCACCTAGTGTTCACCACCAGAACTTTAGTTTTGTAAGTACTTTAGAACCATTTAGAACCATGATTGCTCAGGCCTTTACATATCTAAATGTATGTGTGTGTTTTCTATGTATGTATATGCATACACAGGAGCTCCCAGTGGTGGAGCAGGTCAAACCGCTGAGCTGTTGAACTTGCTGACCGAAAGTTTGGCAGTTCGAATCCGGGGAGCGGGGGTTTGCTCCTGCTGTTAGCCCCAGCATCTGCCAACCTACCAGTTCAAAAGCATGAATAGATCAATAGGTACCACCTTGGCGGGAAGGTCACAGCGCTCCATGCAGCCATGCTGGCCACATGACCATGGAGGCGTCTGTGGACAAGGCCGGCTCTTTGGCTTAGCAATGGCGACAGAGTTGAACACGACTAGATTCAATGTCAAAGGGGAATGTTTACCTTCACTTATATGCATACACACACGTGGCACCCGGAAATGCTGACTTTATCGGAAATGCCGCACCTTTACCTGGGCAGCGGAAATAGGTAAGCGTCCGTTTCCCTTGAGCTGGCGCCAAGAAGCAAAAATAAAAATAGATAAATAAAATACAAACCAAACACCCAGGTTGTGAGACCCAGTCGGAGCTTTGTGTGTATGTTGGGGGTTGTGTTTTTTTTTGGAATTTATATATAAAATGGAATAAAAGATTTGTATCATCCAGAACCACGCGTTGTGTGTTGGGAGTACGTCGCGCCTTTTTCTGCGCCAGGTTTGTTCGTTCCCACCGCCTCCCTTTGAGGCCGAGAGAGTGCGATGGGTCCGGAGCCCAACCTTTGACCTGCTGCCAGGCATTTCCCAGGCTGAAGATGCTCTCGCCGCCTCCTTCCCGAATCTGGCATCACCGTATTTCCCCAAAAATAACACCGGGCCTTATATTAATTAATTTTGGCATTTTAGGGCTTGTTTTCAGAGCAAGGTCTTACCCCCCCCGTGTACAACAATATATTCATTTATTCATGGACAAAAATCTACATGTCGGTTGCCGAGAGTTTTCCGGGCTGTATGGCCATGTTCCAGAAGCATTCTCTCCTGACGTTTTGCCTACATCTCAGAGGTTGTGAGGTCTGTTGGAAACAAGGCTTCCTGCCTGGGGGAATCCTTTGTTGGGAGGCGATTAGCTGGCCCTGATTATTATTATTGGGAATGATGCCCTGGGTGGGAGAAAGAACTCTTGTTTGCTTGAGGGAAGTGTGAATGTTGCAATTGGCCACCTTGATTAGCACTGAATGGCCTTGCAGCTTCAAAGCTCGGCTGCTTCCTGCCTGGGGAATCCTATGTTAGGAGGTGTTCGCTTCTGAAACATGGCCATACAGCCTGGAAAACTCACAGCAACCCAGTGATTCTGGCCACGAGAGCCTTCAACAACGCATTCAAATCTCCATGTATACTGTATTATTAGCATCGAACAATATTAGTTTTATATAGTACTATAACATTATAATGCAATATTATTTGTAATATTACATGCAATATATATTATTATATTATTATACTTTATTATTAGTATTATATTGTATTACATTATAATATTATGATCAATATTATATGTACATACTATATATTATATTAGCATAGCACAATATTAGTATTATATATTACTATATTGTACTATAACAATATACTGTAATAATATTAGTAATATTACATGTCATTTATACTTATTACGTTATATTGTATTATTATTAGAATTATTCTGTATTAAATTATAATATGATAATATATGTTTATACAATATTTTATTAACATAGCACAATATCAGTATTATATATTACATTGTACTATACCACTATACTAGAATATTAGTAATATTACATGTAATATGTACTTATTACATTATATTGTATTATCATTATTAGTATTATTGTATTACATTATAATATGATCAGTATTATATGTACTTACAATATAGTATATTATATTATAATATTATATTATTAGCATAGCACAATAAGAGTATTATATATTACTGTACTGTACGATATTGTACTGCAATATTATTAGTAATATTATATGTAATATATAATTTACAATTTTAATACAAAATCGAAACCAGGGCAACATTTCCAGGTTTTTGAAAAATGCCATTTTAATGAGTGTCCAGCAGCGCCCTCTGCTGGCGGAAATGGGAACTGCGCCTAACTGGAGGCCCCAAAGCCAGACCTTGCAACTGCTAGGCCATTCAATGCTAATCAAGGTGGCCAATTGCAACATTAAGCAGACAAGGGTTCTTTCTCCCACCCTGGACATCATTCCACAGATATATAAACCCCACTTGCCGAGTTTCCAACAGGCCTCATAACTTCTGAGGATGCCTGCCATAGGTGTGGGCGAAATGTCAGGAGAGAATGCTTCTGGAACATATTGACCAGACAGCCGGATCGATGGAAAACAAACCTTTTCCCCCAGATCTGAATTTGCAAAAGGCCAGAAAAGACACAAGACACACAGGCGGAGTTTTTGCAAAAAGTCATATTTGACCTCCCCAAAGAGCGGAGAAAAAAGAGGGGGGGGGGAACCCCAAGGGTCAAGCAAGGAGTTCTTTGGGCGGACCTTCGTTGGGCGCCAAGTCCGAAGGCCACGTTCCCAAGGATCCTGTTCCTTTCAGCAGAGGAAGACTCATGCATGCACGCAAACAGACAGGCGCGCAAATCCACCACCGAGGCTCCATGCGCCCGTTTGCGTCCTCCGACCCACTGAGGCCCACCTCAAACCTCACCGAGTCGTCACAGTCCTTCGTTCCGCAAAAAAGGTAAAGGTGTTTCGTTGCTAAGGAAAAAGGTGGCGGGCGGCAACGGGATCTCTCTCTCATGCAACCAACCGTACACACACACAGACACACGCGTGCTACCGAATCCCATAATTTAGAAAAGGAATTGACCTTGCCACCATCCGATTCATAACAATGACGACATGAAGCCTTCCCTTCGTGGTCACCAGTTTCCGGGGGGAAAGAGGGGTGCGCATCTATCTCCAAAAGATCCCAAAATCCATCCAAGCAGACCTCCGGGGGAGTCCATTAAAACCCCCAATTTTTGTTCCAGGGCTCGTAATATCCAAACAGGTTCGGGTTTCTCTCCCTGCGCTTTGCAGTTTCCGGGGAGCGTGGCCTGAGCATCCCTGCGGGCCCACGCCCTTTTCCGGAGGCAAAAGGCACCCCAACTGACCACAGGGCTGGACCTCTCGAGCCCCCAGGTGACCCCTCCTGTGCCCCAAAGGACGGCATGGAAAGTGCAGCGTGGGGGTCCAAAGGTGCCCGAGGGAGGCCGGTCCCGACCGCGCGTTCACATCATGAGGTGCCTCCGCCGGTGCAAGGCCAGGTGGTCCGAGCGGGAGAAGCTGCGGTCGCAGTCCGAGCAGCGGAAGGGCTTGAGGCCGGTGTGCTTGCGGAAGTGCCGGGTCAGCTCGTCCGAGCGCGCAAACTTCCAGGGGCAGTTCTCCCAGGTGCACTTGTAGGGCTTCTCTCCTGCCGGGAAAGAGGACGAAGGGGAGGGGGACATCGTTTGGGACATAGGTCATAAGTTACACGCATAGGATTTAGAAACTCATAGCTTGGGAAGGCACCCCCCCCCCCCCCGAAGGCCACCCAGTGTTGTACAGGATGGACTTTGGGGGTCCCTTCCAAAGCTATGATACTATATCTTTCTCACCAGGCCCGGATTACCCATTAGGCCACCCTACACCATGGCCTAGGGGCGCAAGCCGAGGGGGGCGCAGTTCACAGACCAAAAAGCAATACGTTGAAACAAAACCGCAACGCGCAGCATGGAGATGACTCTCTCTCTTTCTCTCTTGGGGGAGGGCGGGGGAGAGCGCTGCGAGGGGGCGGGGGAGGAGGGAATGGCACCCCCACACCATTGCCCCACCCCCTTGTCAAGGAAGGAGGGCGCAAGGAGGAGGTGGCGGAGGGAAGCCCCCGGGGCCGCTGCCGGGCATGCGTGGCACCCAGGAACATGGCGAAGGAGGCAGAGGCGCTCGTGCTCTCCTGTGGAAAGAAGGAATGTGGGGGGGGGGGGGGGGTGCGGTAGAGGTTGGTTTGGGGGTGTAATTCCATAGTGTGGCCTAGGGCGCCAAAAGGGGTTAATCCGGGCCTGTTTCTCACATATATAGAGGGGGGGGGTAAAGGTTTCCCCCTGGCATCAAGTCCAGTCGTGTCCGGTTCTGGGACTCTGGGACTCATCTCCACTTCTGGGACCTTCCCACCCCTTTGGCAATGGGGAACAGGCACGGCAAGCCCACAAACAGCCCCTCCTGAGTCGAGGAGAGCTGCTTTGCGGCTGCCAGCTGGCTTGGCCACTCCTGCCAGCACTTCTGGGAGCCAAGGAGAGGCTCCGCGGAGTTGCAAAAAGGATATTTTGACCAAGAGAGGATGATGAGGATGGGCACCGCCAGCGTGTGGGTTGCCTGGGAGGAAGGCGTTGCTAGGATACCAGCCTGGAGGATGCAGGGGGTTGCTAAGAAACCTGCGGGGGAGCATCCCAAGGAGGCAACGGGTTGCTAAGAGGAGGAGGAGGAGAGCTGGGTGATGGGTTGGCACCACAGTCCCTTGGCAAAGGAAGCGTGCCGGCAGGCCGGTTCGTCCATTAGGTGGGCTACACAGGCGCATAGGGCGACGTCACCCGGGAGGGGCATCGCCACCTGGGAGGGCGTCGCCGTGCCGGCTCCACCCCGCCTCGCCGCCCGCGCCGCGCTGCCCAGCCCCACCGTTGCACCAGCCAGACCTCCGCAGCCGCCCCCGTGGCCCGCGCCGCCCCACCCGGGCCTTTGTTAGGCGGCCCCGCCGCCTGGGGCCCTCCGGCCACGCCTCTGCATGCGCAGGTGCATGGCTGCACGGCTCTGCGCATGCGCACTGACTCAGAGCGCACCTCCCACTTTGGAGTCAGTGCACATGCGCTCAGTTTCGCACATGCACACTGGGCTCCAAAGTGGGAGGCGCGCTCTGGAGTCAGTGCGTATGTGCACAGATTGGCGC
The DNA here is from genome assembly GCA_030556195.1 of Anolis apletophallus. Classification (NCBI taxonomy): domain Eukaryota; kingdom Metazoa; phylum Chordata; class Lepidosauria; order Squamata; family Anolidae; genus Anolis; species Anolis apletophallus. Next base: position 760,281 of record JARBWK010000016.1, on the reverse strand, counting down.
ATGCGCACTGGGCTCCCCTCGTGAGCAACTGGGGGGGGCGCAAAATTTTTTTCGCATGCCCCCCGGGAACAGGTAGGTCCGCCCCTGCATGCCGGGGTGGCCGCTGGGATTGTCTTCAACCGTGACAGCAAAAAAGGGAAAGAAGGGGCTCGTTTACAAAGGAAGGGAAGTGATGGCGCCCCCTCTTGCCCGAAAAGCAAACCCTAGTCCAATCCCTAAGAGGGCCCCCACTTAGCGCATCCTCCTTGCCCAGAATACGGGGGATTCCCTCCTCTTTGGGCCGCAGAATCCTGATAATAATAATATAAAGAGGGTCTGTGAACCCAGGAAAGAATAGTTTCTGAAGGCCCAGCCCAGGAGGTCTCCCCTCGAAGGCTACTACTCACCTGTGTGTATCCTCCTGTGCGCTTTCAGGTGCGAGCTCTTTGTGTAAACCTTGTTGCAGCCCTCAAAGTCGCACTGGTGGATCCGCCGCTTCTTGAGGTCCGGAGAGTCGGCCCACTGCATCTGGCTGGCCGAAGGCCTGGAGGAGAAAGCGGGCGTCACGGCAACGCAACAAAGGCCCTGGCGTCCGCAGACGCGGCAGATGGCGGCCAGAGGCGTGGCTGGGAAGGCCAGCCTCTCTGGCCCCCGACGACCCTGGAAGTGCCCAGGCCAGGCCAGAGGCGCGGAGGCACAGGTAAGGAAGCGCAGGTAAAAAAAATCTGCAAAGTAGGGACGCTATATGAGTGTGTGTGTGTGTGTGTGTATGTATATATATCTATATATATAAAGGAGACGTGGTCGTGGGTTGACGATTATGCACGGCCACACCATAACCCCCACAACCACAAAACCCACAACACACGATTCACCAGGCCATGAGGTACCAACTAGGCACAAACCCCCACCCTTACAACTTCCGCAGACCCCTAAACGCGACACCCCAAAATTGCCCATTCAAACCTAGAGGAGGATCCGGCGGCGCCCGCGCCGCCCGATCCCCAGCACAGCGCATTCACCTGCTCTCCTCTGGGAGAGCGCGGAACCTCCTCCCCGCCTGAATGCCCTCCGGAGGTTAGGGACAGGCCTGGAAGCGGAGGAGGAGAGGGCCAGAAGCCCAAGGAGCCCAAGGCAGCGCCGCGCCACCCGGCTCCATGCGGCCGAGGACGCCTGCTCTGCGCTGCCTCTCCCTGCGATCGCCTCTTACGGGAGTGCCAGGGACCTGGGGCGCCGCCTCACTGCTCTTCCTCGCCACTGTCGCCTCCTTGCCTTCCTCCTTGACTTCCTCATGTTCGTGGACCGGGACGCGTGGGTTCCGGTCCGGGAACGTTTACAAGCCTGTGAGACGGAGGAGGAGGCGGGAAAGGCCATGGCACTACAACTCCCAGAAGGCTCCGCGATGCTCCCTGGAAAGCAGGGCGGAGTTTTCTGGATAGTCCCATGCCTTGACCCGCCTCCTCCTCCATCTCCCAGCCTCCCAAACGTTCCCGGACCCAACGCACGCAACCCGAGTCCACGAACATGAGGAAGGCAGGAGGAAGCCAAGGAGGTGACAGTGGCGAGAAGAGCGCTGAGGCGGCGGCACACCAGCTCCCTGCCACTCCCCGAAGGAGGACACCGCAGGAAGACACACAGGACACCAGCCATCCTCCTAACGACGGTCCCCCAACGCCGCCCCCGGCACACAATACATACACAAACATACACATATACACACGCAAACACACTCACACAAACAAAACAACATATAAACACCAACATAAAAACACATACAAAAACACAACCACATACACACACATATATCTACACACCTAAACACACATCCACACTAATACATACACATATATACACACACATATCACCACCTCACCATATATACACATACATACAAATACATATACAAACACACACATATATACACGTGCTCAAACACAAAACACCTACAGAAAACAACACAAAAATATATACACACATACCAAGAACTATAAACACACACATACACACACACATATACACACAAACAAATAACTACAAACCAATACCAACACACACACACATACACACAAACCCCACAAAAACCAAACACACATACAACCACATATATCTACACACCTAAACACACATCCACACTAATACATACACATATATACACACACATATCACCACCTCACCATATATACACATACATACATATACAAACACAAACACACATATATACATACACGTACACAAACACAAAACACCCACAGAAAACTACACAAAAATATATACACACATACCAAGAACAATAAACACACACATACACACACACACATATATAAACACACACAAACAACCACAAACCACCAGCAATACACCACAAAAAAACCAAACACACATACAACTATAAACACACATAAACACAAATACATATACAAACAACAAACATACTCACAACACTACCACAACATACATACCCTGACATTCTCACATCACCAACATAGGGCACAGCAACGCGTGCCGGGTACAGCTAGTATATATATATATATATATATATATATATATATATATATATATATATATATGTTCTTGTCGTAATGAGTACCTTAAAAACAAATTTGGCAACACAACGTCTCACAATGCAAGGTGTGACCAACAATAATCTATCTATCTATGTATATAATAAAAGTCAGTGTTTATGGGGTGCAGAGGTGCAGTGGGAGGAATATGTGGCAGCGTTTCAGTTGGTTGCCACTGTGGGATTATATTGCATAAAGGACACTGATTGGCCAGCCTCTGAACACCAACACTCTAAGGCACCATATTATTATTTGCATGAAGGACTCTGATTGTCCAGCCTCAGAACTCCAACACTCTAAGGCACCAGACAGAGGTAATTGGTTGCCACTGAGACACTATTTGCATAAAGGACTCTGATTGGCCAGCAAAACAGAACGCAACTGAATGCTTGAGTTAGCCAAAAGACAGGTTTTTTTCCGTTGGAAATGGAATGTTCATTTTCTGGGAGGTGCGGAGGTGCCAAGGAATATGCGACAGCGTTTCTATAGGTTGCCACTAACGGAATATTTGCATAAAGGACTCTGATTGGCCAGCCTCAGAACTCCAACATTCCACGGCCCCAGACAGAGGGAAAAGGAAAGGCCTCAGGCAGTCAGCCACTGCGGCCCACAGCAATGACGGATCAGAACCAAACTTGGCACACTGGGGCCCAATGGTCCACTTCACAATCTGGTGTGGTTTAGGGCAGGATGGGCCATGAATGATGGGATTTGCAGTACCTTCACCTCATTCACTTCCAAAACAACACTGTAGCCCCTATAAATCACAGACCAGGCCCACAATTGACAGCAAGGCTTCCTTAACTTGATTTTCCTGACTAGGCCCCCAACAATGACAGAACAAGACCAAACTTGGCACACAGACCCCCAAGATGCAACCTACATCCTGATGCAGTTTGGAGAACGGGGGACCATGGATGATGGGACTTCCAGTACCTTCCCTCACCTCCAGAGAGTGCTGCAACCCTCATCCAATGAATGATCAAGACAAAACGTGACACACACAGCCCCCACGACCCACTCTACATCCTGGTGCTGTTTGGAGGGGGGTGGGCCATGGCCAATGGGACTTGCAGTACCTTCAGTAACTTCCCGTGACCACTGCAAGCCACGTAAACATCTGATAAGGACCAACCTTGGCACACATTGCCTTCCTCAAAGTGGTTAGATTGTGCTTTTCCCATTTGCCAGAAGGGTCTGGACTGGGCGGCCCTTGGAGGTCTCTTACTACCCTAGGATTCTATCATTATTATTATTACTATTATGATTATTATTCAGCTGCGGCTGGCCATCTGTCAGGAGTGGTTAGATTGTGTTTCTCCCATTTGCCAAAAGGGGCTGGACTAGATGGCCCTTGGAGGTCCTTTCTTACCCTAGGATTCCATCATCATCATCATCAAGTGGAGGCTGGCCATCTGTTAGGAGTGGTTAGATTGTGCTTTTTTCCCATTTGGCAGGAGGGGTGGGACTGGATGGCCATTGGAGGTCTCTTCCTACCTGAGCATTCTACTATTGTGAGCAAGCAGAGGCTGAATGGCCATCTGTCAGGAGTGCTTTGATTGTGCTTTCCCAGCATCAGGGTAGAAGGGGGTTGCCACAGACTATTTGAGAAACGTATTTGTTGGTCTTTAGCTGTGATTTATGTGGCTCGCAGTTGTGCCAGGAAGTTAGGGAAGGTACTGCGATTCCCATCGTCCATGGTCCACCCTCCTCCAAACAGCACCAGGATGTAGAGTGGGTCATGGAGGCTCTGTCTGCTAAGTTTGGCCTTGATCCACCATTATTGGGAGTGGCAGTGATATCATGTAATTACTGAAGGTACTGCAAGTCCCATCACCTGTGGTCTGTCCTCCTCTCAACTGCACCAGGATGTAGAGTGGGTCATGGGGGGGGGGGGGTGTTAGATAATATCATTTAGTTAATTAGTAACATTATTTATTAGAAAAAAGCCAGTCTTTGATTCAGTTTCTATTAGTGCTCCCATTAGAAAATACATCACAGTGTGGATGAACCGCAATTCCCAGAACCGTGGGTCAATCCTCCCTAGACCAGGCCTGTATACACAGCTGGCCATATTGAGTCTGTGTGCCAAGTTTGGTCCAGATTTGATGTCGGCTGGGGTTAGTACTCTCTGTATAAGAGTGAACTACAACTTCCATATGCCAAGGGCAGTCACCCCCGAACCCTCTAGTTAGTCATGTTGAGTCTGTGTGCCAAGTTTGGTCCCGATCTGATGTCGGCTGGGGTTAGTACTCGCTGTATAAGAGTGAACTACAACTCCCATATGCCAAGGGCAGCCCCGGAACCCTATAGTTGGTCATGTTGAGTCTGTGTGCCAAGTTTGGTCCAGATCTAATGTTGGCTGGGTTCAGTGCTCTTTGGATGCAGGTGAACTACAACTCCTATAAATCAAGGTCAATTCCCCCTAAACGTGGTCATTGGGGCTCTCCATGCCAAATGTGATCCAGATCTATGATTGAAGGGGGTCTGCCTTGATGCAAGGGGAACTACAACCCCAGCGTGTGGAATCAGTCCCCCAAACCCACCCAGTCTGTTCAGTTGCTGCTCAATTCCTCTCTGCTGCGTGCCACAGGAAAGGGTAGGAAAGGGTCAAGGGGGAGGCCGTGGTGGGGTGATGCCAATGGAAAGGAATCCTGGGATGCCTGCCTGTGGGGGAGGAAACACCTGAAATCTAGGATAACATTGTCCCTGAATGAAAGCATGTCTTGGGTGGTGGGTCGTAGTGTGTGTGGAGGACACTGGAAGGGTTTGGGCCACGTATCCATGGCACTCCCTCTAACCTGCCTTGTCCACGAAGGGAGGGCCTTGGAGGCTTCTCAGCACTTGGAACTATAGCCTGTTTGTGGAGGCCGGAGGCTGTCTGTGTAAGTGGGCAACTCCGCCACATACATACATGCACATATTTTTTCACTTTTATTATGTGTATAGAAGATAGATGTATAGATGTATAGATAGATAGATATAGCATTTACATTTTACTTGTAAGCCGCTCTGAGTCCCCTTCGGGATGAGAAGGGCGGAATATAAATGTAGTTAGTTAGTTAGTTAGTAAGTAAGTAAAGTAAGTAAGTAAAGTAAGTAAGTAAAGTAAGTAAGTAAAGTAAGTAAGGTAAGTAAGTAAAGTAAGTAAAGTAAGTAAGGTAAGTAAGTAAAGTAAGTAAAGTAAGTAAGTAAGGTAAGTAAGTAAAGTAAGTAAGTAAAGTAAGTAAGGTAAGTAAGGTAAGTAAGGTAAGTAAATAAATAAATAAATAAAAATAAACAGAGGTCCCCCTGGGTTTGGGGCCCAAACTCACTCTCCCTGGAGGTCGGGGAAGGACGGAGGGCCGCTCTCGGAAGCGCTGGTTTCGCTGTCGCTGTTCGCATCCACCGAGGAAGACATGGAGCTCGGCTCGACTTTCACTGCGGAGGAAACAAAACCCAGCCAATTAATCCCTTCAGGAAGAGAGGTTAAAAACAAATTATTTTACTGAAAGACATGCTGGACTTCGTAATCCAAAATCACAAGTCAAACCCTTCCCAAGCATCTAGACCAGGCCTGGGCAAACTTGGGCCCTCCCTCCAGGTGTTTTGGACTCCAACTCCCACAATTCCTAACAGCCTGCCACCTGGAGGGAGGGCCGAAGTTTGCCCAGGCCTGGTCTAGGGCTGTGTGATGTCTTTCCGAACGATGCGCACAGATCCAAGTCAGGTGGCCTTTTGCAGTTGACAGATCGTGATTTTATCAATGTTTGTTGTCCACATTTTGGGTCATGCGCTGATTTCTCGATCCCGTTGTCCTGATGGCTTGCTCCGTTGCTGACAGGACGAGGCCTTCTTCTGCCTCTTCCTTCAGGGATTCACTCGTGATGAGCCATCACCAGGTCTTCTCCTTGTCAGCTTTTCCTTCCATTTTGTCAAGGAACCGCCCATTATTATTATTATTATTATTATTATCTATATATATAAAGGAAGAGTCGTCATGGAACGACCGTCCCAAACAGAGAAACCTTACAACGCAGAGACACCAAACTTGCCAACAGAAATAGGCCTCAAGCAAGGTACGTTTGTAGCAAAGAAACTTTCCCCCCAAAACCTAAAAGGCCCCCAAAACAATTAGTTAAAAAAACTACATTTCCCAGCATCCTCCGGGGCTGCCAACGACTCTCCCAGCCTCTACATTCTGACAACAGTCAAGGAAGGAGGGCGCAAGGAGGAGGAGGCGGGAAGCCCTGCCCCCGGTGCCGATGGGAAGATGGGGCGGGAAACCCTGCCCCCTCCGGCTACTCCTCTTCGCAGCGCGCCCTCCTTTCTTGAGTCAAGCAAGGAGGGCGCGAGAAGGAGGCAGGAAGCCCCGCCCCCGGTGCTGGCATCGGCCCCGGCGGGTGGGGCTTCCCTCCGCCTCCTCCTCTTTGCGGCGCGCCTCGCACCCTCCTTCCTTGACAAAGGGGCGGGGGCGATGGCGAGGGGGGGTGCCATTCCCTCCTCCCCCGCCCCCTCACAGCGTTCTCCCCCCACCCTCCCTCATGAGAGTGAGTTGCGTTGCGGATTAATTTGGGGGGGGTCTGTGTTAATTGTGCCCCCCTTGGCTTGCGCCCCTAGGCCATGGCCTAGGGTGGCCTTATGGGTAATCTGGGCCTGCCTACAGAGCTCCTTGGGAGTCCCGCGGCTGCCTCCCTTTGACGGTCGCCAACCGCCACCATAGGACAATCCCAGTAAGGGGTCAATCGGTATGGGCCCTGGTGCTATCCAATCCCTAACCCCATTCCATTGCCGAATGTATGGGATCCTTATGTTTCCTCCCTTATTTATGTTCCACCCCTGTTTTGCTTCTCTTGTCATGTCTGTTCTGTATTGTTATTGTGTTATGAATCAAACTGTAAACCGCTCCGAGCCTCCGGGGAGTGGCCGTAGAGAAGTTGGAAACATAAATAAATAAATAATTATTATTATTATTATAAAATAATAATATAAAATAATAATATAATATAAAATAAATAATATTATTATAAAATAATAATATATAATAATAATATATAATAATAATATAATAGAATTAATATAATATAATATAATAAATAATACTCGGCTCCAATTCCTCAACAGTTATAGTTCCCCCCCACCTGAGGACCACTGGGACTTATAGTTCACTCATCTCCAGAGAGCATTCCGAACCCAAACAACAATAGATCTCTGGACCAAACCTGGCATGACGCATACCCAACATGCCCAGCTTTGAATACTGGTGGGGAATTGACCCAGGATGACGGGAGTTGTAGTTCACCCATATTGTTATGCATCTTCTCATCGGGCCATTCATAAAACCCCAAAGCAAACCACAACGGCCTCTCCTATTTATCCGTACCAAACCCCTGAACCCTAAGCGAGCCCCCCGGCAAAGTCGAGCGCGGCGGACTCACCAACGCCGGCGTTCCTCCCGTCTCCGCCAATGAGGGGCACGGTGAGGGCGGTGGCAGCGGCGACCCCGTCGGAGGGCATGGCGGCGTAGACCAGGGGCAGGGACTGGACCACCAGCGGGATGGTCTGGAGGCCGCCCATCTTGCCCGGCAGGTTGACCGAGGGGATGGTGTGGATGAGGTGGAGGATCTGCTGCCCGCCGCTGCCCTGCGTGGAGGCCAAGAGCGAGCCAGGCGAGAGGACGGCCGGGATGGCGGCCGAGGAGGAGCCCAGCCCCACGGCGGACATCGAGACCACCGGCGTGGGGGGCGTGGCCAGGAGGGGCGAGCTGCGGACGGAGGAGGAAGAGGAAGACGAAGAGAAGGTCGGGCGCAGGGGAGGCTTGCTCTTGTGCAGGGACAGGTCCACCGGCTCGGCCTGGGGCTGGTTGCAGTCGCTGGCCAGCAGCTCCTCCGGGGGCTCCGTCTTGATGTCGGTCAGCAGCACCGGGGGCTCCATGGCGCTGCCGCCCTGCAGGAGGGACGAGGAGCTCATCCTGGACAGCGCCCGGGTCAAGGCTGCGGCCTGCAAAGCATCAACGGAAGGCGGCCTCACAACAACAGCAGCAACAACAACAGTAAAGGTCAAGGTCAAGGTTTCACCTGGCATTAAGGCTAGTCGGCTCCAACTCTGAGGGTCTGTGCTCACCTCCATGTCTAAGCCAAAGAGCCGGCGTTGTCCGTAGGCACCTCCAAGGTCATGTGGCCAGCATGACTGCACGGAGCGCCGTTACCTTCCCGCCAAAGCGGGACCTATTGATTTACTCAGACTCTGGGACTCTGGCGCTCACCTCCATGTCTAAGCCAAAGAGCCGGCGTTGTCCGTAGGCACCTCCAAGGTCATGTGACTGCATGGAGCACCGTCACCTTCCTTGCAGAAGCGATACCTATTCATCTACACACATTTGCATATTTCGAACTGCTAGGTTGGCACAAACCGGGCCCATCACTGAATGCTCACCCTTCTCCCCGGATCCGAACCACCAACCTTTTGGTCAGCAAGGTCAGCAGCTCTGCGGTTCAACCTGCTGCATCACCAAGGGGCCCAACAACAACAATACCTGTTGTTTATTACCCGCCACCCCCTTCTCTGTGTACCCTGGCATGGCGGTGATTGGGGTTGTCTTCACTTGATGAACCAACGTGGACATATTATTTGAGAACGCGGGATTGGTTGGCTCGTTTAAACAATCATAGCAATAATAAATTTCACGTATTTATTACCCACCGCTCTACCTATCGATCGTACCTACAGCTGGGTGGCCATCTGTCAGGAGGGCTTGGGTTGTGTCCTCCTGCCTGGCAGGAAGGGGCTGGGCTGGGCGGCCCTTGGAGTTCCTTCCTATGTTCCTTAATATCTGTATCCACCAACTCAAGAGGCTACACTACCTAAGGTGGCCACGAGGTGGCAGTAGCAAAACACCCAGGGTGGCTCCATTGAGAATTGGAATTCACCCTTTGGGGAGACAAAACCCCAGAATGCAGCAACAGCCATGGATTCTGGAGCTTGTTGTGCAAGGAAGAAGGCATGTTCTATCTATGCTCTTTCTGCGTATATGTGTTTTGCGTGTGCATATGTGTGTGTATGTGGTTTTGCACATGCATTGTAATGTATTTTTGTTGTATTTTTTGGCCTTTTGAGTCCCTTCTGCTGTGTTTTTCGGTGTTTTTATGGCCTGAGAGGTGCCTTGTGTCCAAATTTGGTCTCAATTCGCCCCGTGGTTTTTGAGTTATGTTCATCCCACAAACAAACATTACATTTTTATTTATATAGATAATGTAATACAATATAATAATACTACTAATAATATATTATCATTATATATTTTATATTACATGTTATATTACTAATAATACTACAGTATAGTGGTATAGTACAATATCTATGTATATAATAAAAGTCAGTGTTTGAGGGCGGAAGGTGCAGAGGATTATTTGCATAAAGGACTCCAGCCTCAGAACCCAACATTATTTCTAACCCGCCCTTCTCAACCCCAGAAAGGGGTATAGTACAGTATAGTAAATATACAATACTGATATTGTACTGTGTATGGATTATTTCACGACAAGACCATTTTATATATCTATGTATATAATAAAAAGTCAGTGTTTCTGATTGGCCAGTCTCAGAAACTCCAACACTCTAAGGCACCAGACAGAGGGAATTGATTGCCACCGACAAAAAATTTGCATAAAGGACTCTGATTGACCAGCAAAACAGATTGCAACTGAATGCTTGAGTTAGCCAAATGACAGTTTTTTTCCATTGGAAATGGAATGTTCATCTTCTGGGAGGTACAGAGGTGCCAAGGAATATGTGACAGCGTTTCGATAGGTGGTCACTATGGGATTATTTGCATAAAGGGCTCTGATTGGACAGCCCCAGAACTCCATCATTCTACGGCCCCAGACAGAGGGGATTGGTTGCCACTGAAATGGTATTTGCATAAAGGACTCCGATTGGCAATCCACACTCCAACATTCTAAGGTGACTGAGAGGGAAAAGGAAAGGCCTCAGGCAGCCAGACACTGCGGCCCACAGCAGTGACAGATCAGGACAAAACTTGCCACACAGGGGCCCAATGGCCCACTTCACAACGCGACCCTCACCCAATGACCACTACAGATCAAACTTAGCACACAGAGCCCCCTTGACCCACTCTACACCCTGGTGCTGTTTGGAGGGGGATGGACCACGGCCAATGGGACTCGCAGTACCTTCACTAAGTTCCTGGGACCACTGCAAGCCACATACACATCTCATAGGAACCAACCTTGGCACACAAGGCCTTCCTCAAACAATCCGGGCACTGTTGGGTCCCCAAGCTAGTAGTAAATACATAATACTGATATTGTACTATGCTAATAATATCATATATTGTATACACATACAATATTGTTAATATTATTATGTAATGCAATATAATACTACTAATACAATATTATCATTATATACTTTATATCACATGTAATATTACTAATTATACTACAGTATAGTGGTATTGTTTGTTTGTTTGTTTATTATTTACCATATTTCTAACCCGCCCTTCTCAACCCCAGAAGGGGGTATAGTACAACATAGTAAATATACAATACTGATGTTGTACTATGCTAATAATATAATATATTGTGTGTGTATATATGTGTGTGTCTGTATCTACTCATGACAAGACCATTTTAATATATATATAGATATCTCTCTCTCTTATACGCCGCTCTGAGTCCCCTCCAGGGTGAGGAAGGCAGCATATAAATCAGGCCCGGATTACCCATGAGGCCACCCTAGGCCATGGCCTAGGGGCGCAAGCCAAGGGGGGCACAATTCACATGGACCCCCCCCCAAAAAAACCGCAACGCAATTCTCTCTCTCGGGGGAGGGCGGGGGGAGAGCGCTGCGAGGGGGTGGGGGAGGAGGGATTGGCGCCCCCTTGTCAAAGAAGGAGGGCGCGAGGCGCACCGTGAAGAGGAGGAGGCGAAGCCCCGATGCCGGCACCGGGGGCGGGGCTTCCCTTCCTTCCTCCTCCTTGCGTGCCCCCTCCTTCCTTGACTCAAGGAAGGAGGGCGTGCGGCACCGCGAGGAGGAGGTGGGGGTGGTGCGGTAGAGGTTGGTTTGGGGGCGCAATTCCAAAGTGTGGCCTAGGGCGCCAAAAGGGGTTAATCCGGGCCTGATATAAATGCCGTAAATAAATAATATTGACAAAATAATAACAATGCAAAATAATAATAACAGAGAGGAAATCCCATTAGCCCCCTTTCCCCCTCTCCCATCCCCTCCAGCCCCATAGATCCCCCCAAATCCTTGGAAGCCATCCTGGCCTTTGGGCCTGCTCGCTTTCTTCAAAGGGGGAACACAAAGGGGGCTTTCCAGCTGAACAAAGAGGGGACACCCCCTCCCCTCTTGTGGGTTGCTATGGGAACAGGGAGGAGTGGGCGGTGGGGGGAACCGCCCCTACGCTGAAGCTATTTTGGGCCGGCAGCAGGAGCCTTTCCTGGCTCTGCTTCAAGGCTGACCCTTCCCGGCGCCCGGCCTCCGAGGCCTTTCCTGGAGCCGCCCTCTTGCCCTTTGGGGGCGCCCTCCAAAAGGTCCACCCACACCAAGCCCCGTGGCCACTGCAACCCATGTACTCTCTTGCAGTCTCTGCCCATTCAAGGATGCTATGATTCTGTGAAACACCATCAAAGCATCCCCGACAGATGGCCATCTAGCTCATGAGCCAAGGCATTGGAGATTTTGGGCTGCAAGGAGCAGCTCCGTGCCTGGTCAGGCGTTCCCAGGACACTCCCCTCTCCCTCTGACGGACGGACGGACAGAGGGACTGTCTGTCTTTCTTCTTTCCTTTCTTTCTTCTTTCCTTTCTTCTTTCTTCTTTCCTTTCTTTCTTTCTTCTTTCCTTTCTTTCTTTCTTCTTTCCTTTCTTTCTTCTTTCCTTTCTTTCTTCTTTCCTTTCTTTCTTTCTTCTTTCCTTTCTTTCTTTCTTCTTTCCTTTCTTTCTTTCTTCTTTCCTTTCTTTCTTTCTTCTTTCCTTTCTTTCTTCTTTCCTTTCTTTCTTCTTTCCTTTCTTTCTTCTTTCCTTTCTTCCTTTCTTCCTTCTTCTTTCCTTTCTTCCTTCTTCTTTCCCTTCTTCCTTCTTTCCCTTCTTCCTTCTTTCCCTTCTTCCTTCTTTCCCTTCGTTCTTCTTTCCCTTCGTTCTTCTTTCCCTTCGTTCTTCTTTCCCTTCGTTCCTCTTTCCCTTCTTTCCTCTTTCCCTTCTTTCCTCTTTCCTTTCTTTCTTCTTTCCTTTCTTTCTTCTTTCCTTTCTTTCTTCTTTCCTTTCTTTCTTCTTTCCTTTCTTTCCTTTCTTTTCCTTCTCTTTTTTCCCTTCTTTCCCTTCTTTCCTTTCTTTCCCTTCTTTCCTTTCTTTCCTTTCTTTCTTCTTTCCTTTCTTTCTTCTTTCCTTTCTTTCTTCCTTCCCTCCCTCCTTTCTTCTTTCCTTTCTTCCTTTCTTCTTTCCTTTCTTTCTGCTTTCCTTTCTTCTTTCTTCTTTCCTTTCTTTCTTCTTTCCCTTCTTCTTTCCCTTCTTTCTTCTTTCCCTTCTTTCCCTTCTTTCCTCTTTCTTCTTTCCTTTCTTTCTTCTTTCCTTTCTTTCTTCTTTCCCTTCTTTCCCTTCGTTCCTCTTTCCTCTTTCTTCTTTCCTTTCTTTCTCCTTTCCTTTCTTCCTTCTTTCCTTTCTTTCTTCTTTCCCTTCTTTCCTCTTTCCTCTTTTCTTTCTTTCTCCTTTCTCCTTTCCTTTCTTCCTTCCTTCCTTCCTCGGACATGTCTTGAAGGGGACCCCAAAGGCCATCCAATCCAACCCGTTAGCACACTTCAAGCACCCCCGACAGATGGCCATCTAGTTCTAGGATACTATCAAAAGGCCCCGCTGCCCTTTCCAATGCGCAGGCCCGGGTCTGCCTGATGAAGCGGGATGGCTACTACCGTAGTGCTGTGGCTCTCACTTAAGAGAGGGCCCATAGGGTCACACTCCCCTTGAAGGCACAGGTTTGCATCTTGGGGTCCTCCAAGGGAGCTTTCGCACAATCAAAACTTGTGCACCAGCTGCGCCCGTACCTTGGGAAGTCAGGCTTGGCCACGGTAGTCCACGCTCTGGTTACATCCAGGATAGACTACTGCAACGCTCTCTACGTGGGGCTGCCCTTGAAGACTGCTCGGGAGATTCAAATAGTCCAACGAGAGGCAGCCAGGTTAATAACTGGGGCAGCATACAGGGAGCGCACAACTCCCATGTTACGCCAACCCCACTGGCTGCCACTTTGCCACCGTTTGCACGATTCAGAGTGCTGGCTTTGGCCTCTAAAGCCTCTAAAGCAGGCCTGGGCAAACTACCGGCTGTTAGGAATTGTGGGAATTGGAGTCCAAGACACCTGGAGGGCCAAAGTTTGCCCAGGCCTGCTCTAAAGCCCTAAACGGCCCCGGCCCAGTTTACCTGTCCAAACGCATCTCCCCCTATGAACCATCGCGGAGATTAAGATCCTCCGGGGAGGCCCTGCTTTCCGTCCCGCCATTGTCATCACAGGCGCGATTGGTGGGGACGAGAGACGGGGCCTTTTCGGTGATTGCCCCCCCGGCTATGGAACTCCCTTCCTGGTGAGATCAGATCGGCCCTCACCATCCTGTCCTTCAGAAGAATGGTCAAGACTTGGCTGTTTTGCATGCGCATACGAATTAATGTTTATGCATGCGCATATGAATTCTTGCCCCGGCATTGAAGACCATGGATGATGGGACTTCAAGTACCTCTACTCATTGCCCAAGACTGCTGCGGCCCCCAACAAAGACCGATAAAGACCATACTTGGCACGCTGAGCCCCCATGACCCACTCTATCTTCTACTGCAGTTTGGAGGAGCGTGGACCATGGATGACGGGACTTGAAGTACCAAAGACCAACCTCAAATAACCCGGGCACCGCCGGGTCCCCAAGCTAGTACGTAATTAATTATCCCGGGTGGGGCGTTCAACATGCTTGGAGAGGAAGGGGCGTCCGGGAAAGCCCCACCAGCAAAAGTGTGTGTGGGAGAGAGAGGGAGGGAGGGCGAGCCATGCCAACTGGGTGGGCAAAAAGGGCAAGGCTTCACAGGCAAGGGCCCTCCCCGCCCTCACCTTCTCTCTCTCTCTCTCTCCTGTCTCTCTCTCTCAGGCCTGGGCAGTGGGGCATGCCAGCAGAATTCAGCACTTATGAGCCAAGGCATTGGAGATTTTGGGCCACGTGCCTGGCCAGGCGTTCCCAGGCCCTGGCTGGGCGTTCCCAGGACACTCCCATCTCCTTCTGACTTTCCTCCCTCCCTCCCTCCTGGGACATCTCCTGAAGGGGACCCCAAAGGCCATCCAATCCAACCCCTGTTAGCACAGTTCAAGCACCCTCGACAGATGGCCATCCCTATAATATAAACCCAAGAGAAGGAGGAGCAACCGCGGCTGGCGCACGAAAGGCTTGCAACGGCATCATGGGAACCAGACGTCAGTCGTCTCCCGTCTTGGCCTGAGGTTGGACCAGGTGACCCAGGATGGGATCCACAACCCAGGACGGGAAGCTCAAGCAAGCTGACCCCCCAAAAAGCAGGGAGGGCCTGGGCATCATCGGCCCAAGCTGAAGGTCCGGCCAAACCGGTCTGCCCAGAGGGCGGTGAAGTTGCTCCTTCCTGAACCCAGAACCTTCCCCATCTCTCCCATTTCGGACCCCAAAGGCCACACTTTTTCCCCCCAATGGGCAGCACAGGAAGAAGAGGCTGAAACCCAGAGCCATGCCCGGATTACCCATAACGCCAATGAGGCCATGGCCTAGGGGCGCAAGCCGGCGGGGGGCGCAGATCACACCCTTCTTTCCCCCTTTCTCATGCCCCTCCTCGCGCCTTCTCCCGGCAAAGTCTTTGCTCCTTCTCTCTCTCTCTCTCTCTCTCTCTCTCTCTCTCTCTCTCTCTCTCTCTCTCTCTCTGTTGCATGTGCGCTCTCTCTCTCGCGCTCCCTCTCGCTGTCTCTTGCGCGCTCCCTCTCTCACTCACGCTCTTTCTCTCGCTCACACTCTCTCGTTCTCTCTCACGCGCTCTCTCTCTCGCTCTCTCTCTCGCTTGTGCACACTCTCTTTTCTCTCGCGCGTGCTCGCTCTCTCTCGTGCGCGCCTTTGGAGCAAGTTTGCACCTGCCGCGCTCTCCCCAAGCCTCCCGACTCCCGAGGAGACCGTCAGAGCACAGCGGAGCTTTCCGGCCGGTGGGAATGCCTGGGGACCTTGGCGGTGGCGGGAGGTTGGCTTCAAGGGGGCGTAATTCCAAAGTGTGGCCTAGGGCGCAACAACGTGTTCATCCGGGCCTGCCCAGAGCTGCTGCGTCCATCTATAAAAGGCCACGCAAACTGTATAACAGGAGCAACAACAACACAGCTCCGTCCTTAAGACTCATACCCTTGAAATGACCAGATGGGAAAAGGGATAAATCAAACATAATAACAGTAATAGTAATAGTAATAATAACAACAACAATAACAATAGTCAAACTGTATTAACTCCACAGTGCAGGCGCAACTATGGTTTCGCTCAACGTCAGAGTTATGGAAACATATAATCCTAGAGTGGGAAGGGACCTCCAAAGGCCACCCAGCCCAACCGTCTTCCGCCTCGCAGGAAAGGCACCATCAAAGCCCCCTCCCCCCAACAGATGGCCATCCAAAGGCATGGACTCCCAGGCAGTGAGTTCCACTACTGAACAGCTTTTCTTAGTTTAGGAAGTTAAGTCGAGACTTAAGTTCAGTCTTAAGCCAAAGACAGCCATGGGCCCTCCCTCCCTCCCGCCCTCCAGGTGTTTTGGACTCCAACTCCCACAATTCCTAACAGCCTGCCGGCTGTTAGGAATTGTGGGAGTTGGAGTCCAAAACACCTGGAGGGAGGGAAGGCCCATAGCATGAGAGCACCCCAGAAACCCACTTCAGCCCCAGCCAAGGAAGCCATGCTCTGCAACCTGATCCCATCAGGATGCATGTTGGTTGGGTGCTGAGACCTGAGAGCCCATCATCCCCATCTCACCTGTGGCCAGGCTGCGGGGAGGGCGCTCCTGCCTTCGGTGGGGAGGATCATCCCGGTGGAGGGGCTCCGGCGGGGGAAGCAGGGGGTCTCTCTCTCTCTCTCTCTCTCTCCAAAGAAGGAAGGAAGGGAGGCAGGAGGAAAATGCTCTCCTGCTGCTGCTGCTGCTGCTGCTGGGCAGGGGAGGGGCGTGGCCTGCCCGGGGAACAACACCCACTGGCCACGCCCCCTCCAGCCAAGTGGAAAATAAACTAGGTCAACCCTCCCAACTCCCCAACTCGTTCCTCTGCTCACGTTAAGAGTTCCGGCAATAATGCTACAAGTTGGAGGGCTTGGGAGGACAGGGCAGGAGCTCTTGGCTGTGTCTCCCCAAGGTGGGAAGGCTAGGGAACTTGCCACCCTAGGAGTGCACTGCTATGGATGGCCATCTGTCAGGAGGGGTCGGATTGTGTCATCCTCTGTGGCAGAAGGGGGTTGGACTAGATGTTCCAACTCTACAATACTATCGATCCCTGAAGGCAGGCCCGGATTACCCTTAAGGCCACACTAGGCCACGGCCTATGGGCGCAGCCGGGGGGGGGGCGCAGATCCGGACCCCCCCCCCAAAACCTCGAAAAAAACCCAAATCGATCTTCGGGCACTTCTGCGCCTGCGCGCGGAGCGCCATCCACGCCCGCCCCGCTGCTGCACTCACTCCTCCTCCCTCCCTCCTTCTCAGGCCGCGCTGAGTCTTTCTAGAGCTTCTTTCGGGGGCGGGGCTCCTTCCGTGCGCCGCGCGGGCTCCTTCCCGGGCTCCTTCCAAGCTCCAAGGTGGGAGAAGAAACTATTGCATGTTGGGTGCATTTTTTAATGTCCTATTGGCCACTGAACGGCCTTGCAGCTGCAAAGCCTAGCTGGTTGCTGCCTGGGGGACTCCTTTGTTGGGAGGTGATTAGCTGGCCCTGATTTGATTCTTGTCTGGAATTCCATTTTTTTGAGTGTTGTTCTTTCTTTAATGCTGCAATTGAGCACCTTGATTAGCATTTAATAGCCTTGCAGCTGCAAAGCCTAGCTGGTTGCTGCCTGGGTGAATCCTTTTATGAGGTGATTAGCTGGCCCTGATTGTTTCTTGTCTGGAATTCCCTTTTTTTGAGTGTTGTTCTTTCTTTAATGCTGCAATTGAGCACCTTGATTAGAATTTAATAGCCTTGCAGCTGCAAAGCCTAGCTGGTTGCTGCCTGGGTGAATCCTTTTATGAGGTGATTAGCTGGCCCTGATTGTTTCTTGTCTGGAATTCTCTTTTTTTGAGTGCTGCTCTTTCTTTAACGCTGCAACTGAGCACCTTGATTAGCATTTAATAGCCTTGCAGCTGCAAAGCTTAGCTGGTTGCTACCTGGGGTGCAGGGATCCTAATCAGCAGATAGCCACTCCGCCAGGGCCCCCAAGCCCCCGGGCGAGTAAGGAAGGAAGGAAAGGCAGGCGCAGCTTGGGCCCCACCCTCCCTTCCTGGATCCCAAACAACTTTCAGTGTCGGTAGTAGAGGGGGGGGGGTGTAATTCCAAAGTGTGGCCTAGGGCGCAAAAGGGTGTTAATCCGGGTCTGCCTGAAGATCTTTAAACAGAAGCTGGGTGGCCACCTGTCAGGAGGGATCGGGTTGTGTCTTCCTCTGTGGCAGAAGGGGGGTGGACTAGATGGCCCTCTTTGGGGTCTCTTCCAACGCTTCACAAGAAGAACCCCCCCCCACACACACACACACCTCCCATCCCAAACCAAGGCCTTGTCTGCCAAGTCATGTGATGAAGTCACTCAAGGGGAGTGCCCACTCCCCTCCCCTGCCCCGCCCTTCCAAGGGGTCGGTCTTGGGGTCAACACTCCCACCATCCTTGGCCACCACCAGGGCCCAAAGCGAGGGCGATAGGCACAGGAGGGAGGCTGAAAGGAGACACCTCCAAAGCATTATGTTGGGGTCAGGAAAGCCAGGAGAGAGCCCTGGCCCTTGACCCCCACCCGGCCCTCCCACCCGTGACCTATGACATCCCCCTCATTGTCCTGTCACTCAGCCCCATGCCCCACCCACATGCCAAGGAAACCTCAAAGGGGCCCAGCCTGGGAGGGAGGGGGGAAAGGGGGGCTTGTGAGTGGGGCGGCGCAGGATGAGAGCTTCGGCCACTCAGGGAAAAGAAGGCCCCTTCCTTGGAGGCTTTTAAACAGGATGGCCACAGGAGGGATCAGTGAAGAAGACTGGATGGGCCCTCTATGATCCCGATTGGAGGCTTTTAATATCCGTCAATGCATTGTCTTTATGGCTGGATGGCCCTCTGCCAGGAGGGATCGGACTGTGTCTTCCTCTATGGCGGAAGGGGGTTGGACTGGATGGCCTTCTTTGGGGTCTCTTCCAACGCTACGGTTCTATGTGTGGATCCTGCACGGGTGTCCACAAAAGGAAAGCCTATGGGGGGAGGAGGGGGAGGAGAGCAAAGCACCCAAAGCAGGACAAAGTCTCTTCCCACCTCGGGTCACCAGGCCCCGCCTCGCCAGGCACCAATCAGAACCAGGGCGGCCCCACCCCTGTCGCCCCCGCCCCAGGAAAGCAGCTAAGAAGGAAGGGCCTCCTCCCCTGAATGGGAACCGGGCACATTCCTCTCCCTCCCGGCCCTCCAAGGCGCCCCACCCAGCCAGAGGCCCAGGCAGCTCTCAACACAACACCAACTGGGGGAAGTCAGGGCTTCCCGGACCCCAAATCGAGGGGGAAAGGACAGCCAAGGGGTCCCCAGAGGCCATCTAGTCCAACCCCCAACCGCCTAGGCCTCCTTCCCAGCAGCACTCTCGCTTAACCTGAGACTCAACGAACATTTCCCCACTTAGGAAAACCAGGCCACGTATGGACAAGCACCTCAACCAGGTCTTTCCTCAAAGCTTTAAACCAGGGGTCCTCCAACCAAGGCCCGGGGGCCGGATACGGCCCTCCGAGGTCATTTACCCGGTTCTCGCTCAGGGTCAACCTTGGTCTGAAATGACTTGAAAGCACACAATAACAACAACAACAACATTAGGGGGGTTGTTGTGGTTGACTTGAAAGCATACAACAACAACATTAGGGGAGTTGTTGTTGACTTGAAAGCACACAACAACAACAACAACAACAACATTAGGGGGTTGTTGTTGACTTGAAAGCACACAACAACAACAACAACATTAGGGGGTTGTTGTTGACTTGAAAGCACACAACAACAACATTAGGGGGTTGTTGTTGACTTGAAAGCACACAACAACAACAACAACAACAACAACATTAGGGGGTTGTTGTTGACATTAGGGGGTTGTTGCTGTTGACTTGAAAGCACACAACAACAACAACAACATTAGGGGGTTGTTGCTGTTGACTTGAAAGCACACAACAACAACAACAACATCATTAGGGGGTTGTTGCTGTTGACTTGAAAGCACACAACAACAACAACATCATTAGGGGGTTGTTGACTTGAAAGCACACAACAACAACAACATTACAGGGTTGTTTGTTGACTTGAAAGCAAACAACAACAACATTAGGGGGTTGTTGTTGACTTGAAAGCACACAACAACAACAACAACAACAACATTAGGGGGTTGTTGTTGTTGTCATGTGCCTTTAAGTTGTTTCAGACTCAGGGCGACCCTAACACTAAGGGCTGGAGTTAAAGGACTCCTGACGGTCAGAGCTATTTGGCAGTGGCTGCATGAGCATCTGTCAGGAGGGCTTTGCTGGTGTGTCTTCCTACCTGGGCAGAGTGGGGATTGGACTGAATGGTCCTTACGGGTCTCTTCCAGTTCTAGGATTTGATGGTATTATTATTATTATTATTAGGTACACAACAAGGTTCAACCGCTGAGCTGCTGAACTTGCTGACCAAACGGTCAGCGGTTCGAATCTGGGGAGCAACGTGAGATTCCTCTGTGAGCCCCAGCTTCTGCCAACCCAGCAGTTCGAAAACATGCAAATGTGAGTAGATCAATAGGTACTGCTTCTGCGGGTAGGTAACAGTGCTCCATGCAGTCATGCTGGCCACATGACCTTGTCTACGGACAACGCCGGCTCTTCGACTTAGAAATGGAGATGAGCACCACCAACTGGACTTCAAGTCAGGGGAAAAGCTTTACCTTTAACCTTACACAACAAGATTAGTACACAGCAAACAAGGTCACTCTGCTGGCCGTTGTACTGGATCACACGTCGTCGAATACTTCCCAAGCCCCACTGCGCTCTGCACTTGCGTGCCTCAGTGCTCCCATCCGTAACAAGAGAAGCCCGTGACTCACCGGCCTGCCTTTGCGCCACCAATGCGAGTAGGAAGCCCCGGGATGTTCATTCCCCTTCGTGTAGCCTCTGGGACCCCATCTGGAAGAAGAAGAAGGGGAACAGGGGTTGTTGTTGTTGTTATTATTATGTATACCCCACTTTTTGTGATAATGATGATGATGATGATTACTAGCTTGGGGACCTAGCGGTGCCCGGCTTCTTTGAGAAAGGCATTGTGTGCCAAGTTTGGTCCTTCTCAGTTGTTTATTTGGTTCGCAGTGGTCTCAGGAAGTGAGTGAAGGTACTTCAAGTCCCATAATCCATGGCCCATCCTCCTCCAAATTGCACCAGGATGTAGAGTGGGTCATGGGGGTTCTGTGTGTCAAACTTGGTCTTGATCCGTTATTGGATGAGGGTCGCAGCAGTCTTGGGAAGTGAGCGGAGGTACTTCAAGTCCCATCATCTGTGGTCCATGCTCCTCGATACTGCACCAGGATGTAGAATGAGTCATGGGGGCTCTGTGTCCCAAGTTTGGGGTTTTTCTTTACCCCGCTCTGCCGCTTTAGAGTGTCGGAATGTTGGTGGTGCTGGTCAATCAGAGGCGTTATGCAAATAATCACACAGTGGCAACCAATCGGAAAGCTGGCACATATCCACAAACACAAGCACACATACAAACATTCTCTTTTATTATATATATAGACATAGATATATATTATTATTATGTATATCTTGCTTTTTGTCTCCAGAAAAGAGACTCAGAGTGGTGGGTTGTTAATAATAATAATAATAATAATAATAATAATAATAATAAACAAAATGCTCTGATTGTAGGCGAACAAAAAATCCAAGCAACTATAACTCCCAAATGTCAAGGTCTATCTTCCCCAAACTCCACCATTGTTCACATTTGGGCGTATTGAGTATTCGTGCCAAGTTGGGTCCAGATCCATCATTGTTAGAGTCCACAGTGCTCTGTGGATGTAGGTGAACTACAACTCCCAAACTCAAGGTCAGTGCCCACCAAACCCTTCCAGTATTTTCTGTCGGCCATGGGAGTTCTGTGTGCCAGGTTTGGTTCAATCCCATCGTTGGTGGAGGTCAGAATGCTCACTGATTGTAGGTGAACTATAAATCCCAGCAACTACAACTCCCAAAGGACAAAACCAATCTCACCCAACTCCGACAATATTCAAATTTGGGCGTATTGGGTATTTGTTCCATATTTGGTCCAGTGAATGGAGACCAGATATTGACATGACAGTAGAAAAATGACAGTGATGAAGTAGCAACACAAATAATGTGATGGCTGGGGGTCAAGGGGTCGCGGTCCTACGAGGAAGGTTGGGAAGCCCTGCTCTAGAGCTATGGATGCAGCCTGGCCTTGTGTTCAGATTGGGATCTGGGCCGGAGTCCAGATTGGGGGGGGGGCAGCAAGCTTGTGGTGCTGGGGTCCCCCTCCCACCGCTCTCCCTGAGCCCCCTGCTTTGCACAAGGGCTTGGCGTCTGGCGGGAGGAGGGCCGGGAAGGGGAAGGGAGTGCCCAGCGCAGCAAGCCCTTCAGCGCCCACACCCCCAGCAGGAATTTCCTCCCAGCCGGGCCTGCCTCGCCCTCCTCTGCAAAGAGATGCTGCCTGTCAAGCAAGAGCAGAGGTGCCAGGGGCAAGGGGGGGGGCTTGCTGCTCTGTTGCCGTGGAAACCGTTGGCACCTGGATATCATGGTACCAGGCCCCATCCCTTCCACCAGGTCCATCAGTCCCACCCGTCGCTGGACGGGCCAGGCCGCCCCACATCCAGGTGCAATGCAAACATCTGGGGAGGCCATCAGCAAAGAGAGACACCCCCCCCCCATCTACATGACTTGCAGGAAGGAAGGTGAGGCAGGCAGGCAGGCACGCCCTTCGGGGGTATTTTAAGAATCTGCCTCTCCCTGGAGAAGAAGGAGAAGAAACTGGCCTGGGAGCGCCCGGCTGGTGCTCGGCTGCTCTTCTGCCCTGCCAACCCCCCCCCCCCCAATATTGGGCACTGCCCACTTGGCAGCCAAGACCACTGCACGGCCACCAAGGTGGAAAGTGCTTCTGGAGAAAGGAAGCAAAGAAGAAAGACAGAGGGAAGGAAAGAAGGAAAGAAGAAAGGAAGGGGAAAGGAAGGGAGGGAGGGAAGATAAAAATAAATAAAGATAAAAATGAAGAAGGAAGGAAGAGAAGGAACAAAGAGGGGAGGAAAGGAACGAAGGAAGGAGAAAAAAAGAAGGAAAGATAGATGGAAAGAAAAAAATAAAAATGAAAGAAAAAAGAAAGGAGAGAGGGAGGAAAAAGAAAGAAAGAAGGAAAGGAAGGAAGGAAGGAGGAAGGAAAAAAGAAAGAAGGAAGGGAAGGAAGGAAGGAGAAAAAAAGAAGGAAAGATAGATGGAAAGAAAAAAATAAAAATGAAAGAAAAAAGAAAGGAGAGAGGGAGGAAAAAGAAAGAAAGAAGGAAAGGAAGGAAGGAAGGAGGAAGGAAAAAAGAAAGAAGGAAGGGAAGGAAGGAAGGAAAGGAGGAAGGAAAAAGAAGGGAAGAAGGAAGGAAGGAAGGAAGGAAAGAAAAAGAAAGAAATGTAGGAGAAAGGAAGGAAAAAAGAAAAGAATAAGGAAAGGAAGAAAGTAGGAAGGAAGGTGGAAGGAAAAAAAGAAAGAAGGAAGGAAGGAAAGGGAGGGAGGGAAGGAGGGAAGGAAAAAGGAGGAAGGAAAAAGGAAGGAAAGGAAGGAAGGAGAAAAAGGAAGGAAGGAAAAAGAAAAGGAAAGGAAGACAGGAGGAAGGAAAGAGGAAGGAAAAAAGAAAGAAGGAAGAAAAGAAGGGAGGGAGGGAAGGAAGGAAGGAGAAAGGAAAAAGAAAGGAAGGAAAGAAGGAAGGAAGGAAAAAGAAAGAAAGAAGGGAAGGAAGGGAAGAAGAAAGAAAGGAAGAAAAAAATGAAAGAGAGACAGACAGACTTAGGAATGTGTTGTTGTGTTTTGATGTCCCCTGTCCCGTCCCCACTTCCTCCAGACAACCAACTTCCGTCCAAACTTCCCTTCCATAGTTGGTGTCCTCACCTTCCAAGCCTTCCAGGGTTCCCCATGGATTCACGCGCACAGCGAAACCACTTTCACCCATACCGGTTTGAAACTGCCTCAGATGATGAGTGTGGATGTGGCCTTAGACTTCTGGGGCAGCTTGGAGGGCCACAAACACAGAACCTTAAGAGTTGGAAGGGGCCCTAAGAGGCCGTCCAGCCCATGAGGTCTCTTTGAGCGGTATCATTACGATTCCCTTGTACCGGCAGGACTGCTGACCGAAAGGTCAGCGGTTCAAACCTAGTGAGTGGGTTGAGCTCCCGCTGTCAGCTCCAGCTTCTCATGCAGGGACATCAGAGAAGCTTCCCAAAGGATGGTAAAACATATGGCCAACGTCCTTGCAGTCGGCCAATTCTCTCACACCAGAAGCGACTTGCAGTTTCTCAAGTCACTCTTGACACGGGAAAAATATTATTATTGTTATTATTGCTATTGCTTTTATTATTATAATTATTGAGGCTACGTGGCCATCTGTCGGGGGGCTTTCATTGTGCTTTTCCTGCCTGGGTTCTCTTCCTGCTCCTCTGTGGTTCTTCTTAAGGCACCAGAAAGGGAGGCTTGGTGGCCGGGCTTTCCGAAGAAGCCAGGCCGAGGGAGGGGAGGAAGCAGGCGGGGGCCGCACCCAAAGGCCGGCGTCCAAGCCGAGGCGCACCCAGGGCCCCTCCTGCCCAATGAGGAGGAGGACCGGCATCGGGAGGGGCGCCGGGAGCAACCACCCCGGGCCAAGCCAAGCCAAGAGGAGGGCCAGGAGACAGGTGTGGGCCCGGCCCACCTCCCTGCAACCTCCGCTTCACCTTGGAGACACAGCTTGGGCCAAAAGAGGGAGGGCACCGAGCTGCCCGGGCGGATCCTTCTGCTCCTCCCTTGCAGGCCAGGCCTTGCTTGCCAAACCCGTGCCATCCCAGAGAGATAGGACGCGGGAGGAGACCAAGGGGCACATCATCATGCACCTGGCAGGGGGTGGTTTGAGGATGTAGAGATCGAACGGCAAAGACTCCGGCACAAGCCAGTCAAGGGGGTCCCAGTGGTGATGGGCACACTGGGCGCAGCGCCTCAAGACCTTGGCCTGCACTTAAACACAATTGGCGCAGACAAAATCACCACCTGCCGGCTGCAAAACGACACCCTACTGCAGTGTTTCCCAACCAGTGTGCCGTGGCACACTAGTGTGCCATGAGCGATCATCAGGTGTGCCGTGAGAAATTGGAACCTCCAATACCCTTTCTTCGCCCTCCTGCTGAACACTGTTTCTTCTCCACTCGGGTGTAGGTGAACTACAACTTCCAAACCCAAAGTCAATTTCCAAGCAAACCCTTTCAGTATTTTCTGTTGGTAATGAGAGTTTAATAGGCCAGGTTTGGTTCAATTACATTGTTGCAAGAGTTCAGGCTGCTCTTTGATTGTGTGTTAACTATAAATCCCAGAAACTGTAACTCCCAAATGTCAAGGTCTATTTTCCCACAAACTCCATCCGTGTTCACATTTGGGCATATTGAGTATTCATGCCAAGTTTGGTCCTGATCCAACATTTTTTCAATCCACAGTGCTCTCTGGATATAGGTGAACTACTCCAAAACTCCAAAACCCACCAAACTCTTATAGCATTTTCTCTTGGTTCTGGGAGTGTGGGAAGTGTGTGTCTTTCTGCCATTCCTGCCAGGATATCTATGTTGTGTTCATCGAAACAGGCCCAGGTTTCACGCTGAGTGTATAAATACATTTAAAACCATATTAACTATATGTATGACTGTGTTAGAGTGTCATTTTGTGTCATTTTGGTTGGTGGTGTGCCCCAGGATTGTGTCAATGTAAAAAGTGTGCCGCGGCTCAAAAAAGGTTGGGAAACACTGCCCTACTGGGATCTGCACGCATTATTCGCCAATACGTCACACAGTCCTAGACACTTGGGAAGGGTCCGACGTGTGATCCAATACAAGAGCCAGGAGAGTGATCTTGTTTGCGGTGGACTCATCTTGTTGTGTATCCAATAATAATAATAATAATAATAATAATAATACATCATTTGCTGTGACATACTGTGTATAATAATAATAATAATGCATTTGACTCACTGTGTATTGTTGGATTATCAAATGTCTAGTTGTCATCGGGGTTTGTGAAAATATTAGAACAAGCCAGTCAAGGTGGTCCCAGTGGTGATGGGCACACTGTGTGCAGTCAGACCCGGATTACCCATAAGGCCAACCTAGGCCATGGCCTAGGGGCGCAAGCCGAGGGGGGCGAAGATCACGGACCCCCAAAAAATGTTGAAACAAATAAAAACCCACCCTCCCTCGGCCTCGCCCATAGATGTCTATGAGAGCGGGCCCTGTCCTGAAGACTACACTTCCCGTCGTGCATCTCTCTCCGCTTCCGCCTCCCTCCCTGCAGGAGAAAGACTACGCCTCCTGGCATGTCCCGCGGGGGCTGCGGTGGGGTCGGGCCAATGGGAGGCGGCGAGGGCAGAGCCAGGGGGCGTGGCCGGGCGGTGGAGAGAGAGAGAGCGGACTCGTGGGGATGGCGGAGGGCACTGAGGAGGGTCCGCCCTTCCAGCTGGGCAGGCTGCACTTCGAGCAGGTAAGCACCGGGGCACCGTGCGACAGGGACCGGGAAGGCCCCGCCGGAGATGGAGTCACTCCCTCAGGGAGCCCGCGTCACTTGCCTCAGGCGACCCCGCCCCCTCGGCACCATCCTGTCCCCTCATTGGCCCTGCCGGGTGTCACTCTCCCATTTGAATTCCCGCCCTTGGGAAAGCGCTTCTGTGATTGGCTCCCGCTTCCCTTGACTCCTCTTTGGGGGTGGTGCTTCTGTCTTAGCGTCCTGAGTTCGAGTCCCGCTTCAGGCAGAAAGCGTGACTGTGGAACTCCCTGCCACTGCATTGGGATGGCATTTTAAAAAATGGGCCCGAGCACAGCGCTGCTGCAGGTGGGTCCGGCCCAGGTGCCTCGCGAGCCCCACGGATACAATTGTGCTGATTGGCGCTGGTTGTTGTTGATTTATTTGGATATGACTGATCAACTGAGATGTATTGGGCTACCTGAGTCAATTTTAGGTAAGTTGTACGATATGATTTATTTTTAGTGTGGGCCTGAGTGATGTGGGGGGGGGGAGGTGCAGTAGAGGCTGGCTTAACGGGGGCGTAATTCCAAAGTGTGGCCTAGGGTGCAAAAAGGTGTTAATCCGGGCCTGGGTGCAGTGCCTCAACACCTTGGCCTGCACTTAAACACAATCGGCACTGACAAAATCACCACCTGCCAGCTGCAAAAGGACATCCTACTGGGATCTGCACGCATTATTCGCCAATACATCACACGCACATAACCACATATATACACATATATACAAATACACACACACACACACACACAACACATATACACAGACCGGGCCACAGCAACACGTAGCAGGGGACATCTAATGATAATAATAATAATAATGCCATTGAAGAATCCCTGACCCCGGTTGGCTGGGCCCCGGCTGGGCTCCAGATCCAGTTCCCTGGAACATTTGAAACGGGATCCCTGCCCTGTCCATTCGTCCAGCTCTAGCCACCTCCAGCCCTTGCTGGCACACCAACGGCTCCTGCTCGCTCCCCTTTTGCAAGGCTCGGGAGAGAAGGAAGCATCGGCCAACCCATTGATTTCTTGCAATTTGGTTTCTCAGAGTGCATCTACACTGTTGTACGAGTGCAGTTTGGCTCCTCTTGAACTGCCACGGTCCTATGCAATGGAGTCCTGGGAGTTGTCGTTTTGCAAGGCCTTAAGCTCTCCCAGTTGAAGAGCCCTGGTGCCTCACCAGGACCGGACAAAGGTAAAAAAAATAGTAGTAAGTGAACCTTTTTTTGGTGCCCCCTGGGTCTTCAGTGTGGTGATGATGGCGCATGCGCACCCGCACCAGAGCACGCATATGCACACACAGCTAGTTTTCCGCATGCGCTATTGGGACTGAGCGTTTCTGGTGGAGGGAGTAGCGAAATGCACTCCCAAGTTTCCTGGCTTGTCCTTTTCGGCCTCTTGGGAGTGCGTTTAGCAACGCCCTCCACCTGAAGCGCTCTGTTTTAATAGCGCATGCGCGAAACTTTCACGCATGCGCCATCGGGTCGGAGCGCTTCTGGTGGGGGGGGGGGGTTGCTAAACGCACTCCCAAAAGGATGAAAAGGACAAGCCAGGGAACATTTTGCAGCCGAAGCGGAGCCTCTCGCCCACCCGCGCGCTGGCCACCCCCAGCAATGGAACGGCATGATGCGCCGAACCTGGCGGCCGTGACCAGATGCGCCCTTGGCCACATGGTGCCCTGAGGCGGCCACTTACTTTGCCTCCACTAAGATCCGCCCCTGTGCCTCACCAAACTACAAATCCTTGGATTCCATAGCATTCAAGGGCTGTGAAACTGCATTGATTTTGTCGTCTGGGAGTTGTAGTTGCTGGTATTTATAGTTAACACACTGCAAGTTGCTTTCGGTGTGAGAGAATTGGGTGTCCTCGGTGGCACAATGGATTAAACCCTTGTGGCAGCGGGACTGCTGACCAAAAGGTCAGCGGTTTGAATCTGGGGGATGGGGTGAGCTCCCGCCCAGCTCTAGCTTCCCATGTGGGGACCTGGGAGGAGCCTCCCACAGGATGGTAAAACATCCAGGCAATGCCCCCTGGGCAACGTCCTTGCAGACAGCCAATTCTCTCATACCAGAAGCGACTTGCAGTTTCTCAAGTTGCTCCTGACATGAAAAAATAGAATAGAATAGAGGGGAGGCCCCTTGCACTCTTCAACATCCAAACGGCCGGAAAGCGGACACCTGACCAGTCCTGGGGAAGAGCTATTTGGGGCCCGTCATAGCCAGAAGCAACGGAAGAGTGCTTCCTTTCCGCTCTTGGCAAGCCTGGCCTTGCCACCGGATCCCTTTCCAGCCATGAATATTTCATGCCCTGCGCTCGCCTGGACGCCCGGTCCCGCGGCCCCTTCTGACCAGTTCATCCCAGTCCAGCCAGAATGCAAAACTCACTTGCTAGGCCAAGGAGGAGGTCTTTGCGTACGTTTCTAACCTTCATAACATATGGCCTCTGGGTCGGGAAAGCTTGCGTCCAAAATGGGTTGGCTAAACAAGGCTCCGGACCCTGGCTTGACCCTCTTATGTATGTATGTATGTATTTATTTATTTATTTATAACTTTTGTATCCCGATCTTCTCACCGCCGAAGAGGGACTCAGACCAGCTCTTCCATCTCCAGCTCCTAATAGTTTCATAGCAGGGAAATGGATGGCCTTCTGGACATTGCAGAGAAGGAACGGGGCATGACTCGTTATCGGAAAGCCCGAGCCACCTTGCACGCTCTGGATGCCAGGCCCGGATTACCCATAAGGCCACACTAGGCCATGGCCTAGGGGCGCAA
This sequence comes from Anolis apletophallus, assembly GCA_030556195.1. Classification (NCBI taxonomy): domain Eukaryota; kingdom Metazoa; phylum Chordata; class Lepidosauria; order Squamata; family Anolidae; genus Anolis; species Anolis apletophallus. Next base: position 731,005 of record JARBWK010000016.1, on the reverse strand, counting down.
GCTGAGGGGCAAAACCACAATTCACCCCGCCCCACCCCTGGCCCGCCCCCGGCTCCTCAACAGCGCGAGGACAAGGGGTGGGGGCGATGGCAAGGGGGGGCGCCATTCCCTCCTCCCCCACCCCCTCGCAGCGCTCTCCCCCCACCCTCCCCCGAGAGACAGGCCTGGATTACCCATAAGGCCACCCCAGGCCATGGCCTAGGGCGGCACATTTGGGGGGGCAGCAGGTCCTGACACCCCCCCAAAAAGTTTTTAAAAATTCCTCCAAAAAATACAAAAAAAGGGCGCATGCGCGTGGCGGCGTAAGCACCATCCACGCCTCCCCCTGCTCTGCTCCCCTCGGCTCTGCCCCCACCCTTGGCTCCACCCCGCCCCCGGCTTCGCCCCTGCTTCCTCGCCGGCACGAGGAGGAGGAAGGAAAGCCCCACCCCCGGAGCCAATGCGGGGCCTCCCCACGGCTCCTCCCTCCCTCCCTCCTAAAGCCACCATGCCGGCCTGAGAAGCGGCCGAAATCGCCTTTCCAGGCCGGCATGACAGCTTTAGGAGGGAGGGAGGAGCCGTGGGGAGGCCATGGCCTGGGGTGGCCTTATGGGCCTGTCTCTCGGGGGAGGGTGGGGGGAGAGCGCTGCGTGGGGGTGGGGGCGGGGGAGGAGGGAATGGCGCCCCCCTTGCCATCGCCCCCACCCCCTTGTCAAGGAAGGAGGGTGCGAGGAGGAGGAAGGAAGGGAAGCCCCGCCCCCGGGGCCGCTGCCAGACATGCGCACACGGCAGGAGGGCGCGAGCGCCTCTCCCTCTTTCCCCATGTTCCTGGGGACCGCGCATGCCCAGGGGGCTTCCCTTCCTCCTCCTCCTCGAGAGGAGGAAGGAAAGTCCCTGGGGCCGCTGCCGGGCATACGCGGCACCCAGGAACATGGCGGAGGAGGCAGAGGCGCTCGTGCCCTTCTACTGCACGCGCATGCCCGGACGCCCGGTCCCTTCCCCAATGTTGCCTCCTTCCCCAATGTTCCTGGGTGCTGGCTCCGAAAGGCCCAGGGGTCAGGAAGGGGCCTAGGAGCGGCTCCTTGGGCTCCTGCCTGGCCCAGCTGCACAAGGGCGCCGAGCCGGGCCTGGGCGAGACCTTGCTGGCCCTCCACACACAGCACATCAAGGAGGCTGGCGGCATCGCTGTGGGGGTCCTGGCTGGCGCCCCCAGGCCCTGCCGCACCCTCGACCCCGCCCTCAGCATCCTGGGCAACTGCTGCACTGAAGGCAGGAGGCGGGCTCCAGTGCGCCAGCTGGGAGGCATCCCACCCCTTGGTGAGAGAGGAGAGGCAGGCGGAAAGAAGGAGTGTGTGTGTGTGGGGGGGGGGGGGTGCGGTAGAGGTTGGTTTGGGGGCGTAATTCCAAAATGTGGCCTAAGGCGCCAAAAGGGGTTAATCCGGGCCTACTGGATGCATCTACATTGTAGAAATAACACAGTTTGGCTCTGCTTGTGCTACTGTGCCTTAGTGCGACAGAACCTTGGGAGTTGTGGTTGAACTCGGTGGTCTTTCACTTTCTCTGCCAAGGGCCCCCCTGCGTTCAAGTTAATCTGACCTGCAGCAGGGAGTTCCGCAGTTCCCAGATGCCCCATTGGGCCAACGTCGCTGGGAGTGTGGCCACGGCAGCAGCTTCAACCAGCAACCTTTCTTTACTTTGCTTCCTTCCCCTGACCTTAACATTGTTACAAATCCCCCAATAAAGACACATTTAATTGTAACGTTTCCCTCTCCATGGCGATACTTTGTGTCCTTTACTGTCTCCAACTCTCTCAAAGCATGAACTTTTCCTTTCCCGGGCCGCAGATAACTGCCCGCTCGCCCAGGATGCTCTTACAGATTCCTGGGGAGGCTGAAACCGCGTTCCTCTGAACCGCGGATACAGAAACCCATCGATCCCCGTATCCGCGGGTCAACAGATCGCCTCCATTTTGGTGCCATATTTTTCCTAAGCTAATTATTAGACTGACTGCTATCAAGACAGGGCTATATCGGATCCTCTTTGGTGGGTCTGACTGATCTCTGCCTTCACGGCAAGACCCCCAAATTCTTACTCGATATCAAAAACACTATGTTGCTGTGAGCTTTCTGGGCTGTATGGCCTAGTGCCAGAAGCATTCTCTGCTGACGTTGCGTCCGCATCTATGGCAGGCATCCCCAGCCAGGCATTCACAGCCAGTGCAGGCTAACACTTCCGAACAAAGGATCCCCCCCAAGGCAGCAACCAGCCAGGCTTTGAAGCTGCAAGGCCATTCAATGCTAATCAAGGCGGCCAATTGCAACATTCAAAAATAGCAGAATTCCTGACATGAAACAATCATGGCCAGCTAACACTTTCGAACAAAGGATCTCCCAGGCAGTAACCAGCCAGGCTTTGAAGCTGCAAGGCCATTCAATGCTAATCAAGGCAGCTGATTGTAACATTCAAAAAAAGCGGAATTCCTGATGTGAAACGATCAGGGCCAGCTAACACTTTCGAACAAAGGATCACAATCAGGGCCAGCTAACACTTCCAAACAAAGGATTTCCCCAAGGCAGCAACCAGCCAGGCTTTGAAGCTGCAAGGCCATTCAATGCTAATCAAGGTGGCCAATTGCAACATTCAAAAATAGCAGAATTCCTGACATGAAACAATCATGGCCAGCTAACACTTTCGAACAAAGGATCCCCCAGGCAGTAACCAGCCAGGCTTTGAAGGTACAAGGCCATTAAATGCTAATCTAGGCGGCCAATGGCAACATTAAAAAAAGTGGAATTCCTGATGTGAAACAATCAGGGCCAGCTAACACTTTTGAACAAAGGATCCCTCCAGGCAGCAACCTGCCAGGCTTTGAAGCTGCAGGCCATTCAATGCTAATCAAAGCGGCCAATTGCAACATTAAAAAAAAGTGGAATTCCTGATGTGAAACAATCACGGCCAGCTAACACTTTCGAACAAAGGATTCCCCAAGCAGTAACCAGCCAGGCTTTGAAGGTACAAGGCCATTCAATGCTAATCAAGGCGGCCAATTGCAATATTAAAAAAGCTGAATTCCTGACATGAAACAATCAGGACCAGCTAACACTTCCGAACAAAGGATCCCTCCAGGCAGCAACCAGCCAGGCTTTGAAGCTGCAAGGCCATTCAATGCTAATCAAGGCGGCCAATTGCAACATTAAAAAAAGTGGAATTCCTGTTGTGAAACAATCAGGGCCAGCTAACACTTCTGAACAATAGAATTGGGCCAAACTTCCCACACAGAAGCCCCATGAACAACAAAAAATGCTGTTTCCTGATGGCCTTTGGTGACCCCTCTGACACCCCGTCATGACCCCCCCAAGAGGTCACGACCCCCAGGTTGGGAAACGTCGCTGTAGAGTCTTAGCCACTCAACGTAGTTTGTGGCAGCCACAAAAACAACGTTTCTGGAGTTTAACAACTACTTTCAAAGTAAGGACTGCACAACTCAACAGGAAATAACACTTTCAAACCAGGAACAGATCCCCCCCCCCCCCCCAAAAAATTGTGACATAGTTCCACAACATAGACTTGTGCGGGGTTGGTGGGCTGGAAGCCGTGCCTTCTGCAGTGTTAAAATGGTCAAAACCTCTGAGTGTGGTCAAGCAACACAATGCTGGCTTTGGAGCAGAGCGAGGCCTCCACCCTTCACACCCTCCCTGTTCCCTTCACCATGGCTGTGCGTGTGTGTGTGTGCGCGCACGCATGTGCAGAGGCCGCCTCCCCGCTCACAGCTGTGACCTTCCCAGCTCTGTGTCACCGCTCTGCCTCCTGGCACCAGAGGAAGGGAGGAAGGAAGGAAGGAACGCAGGGGAGGAGGAAGAGGAGGAGGGAAGCCGCCACGGCCTGCAACAGAAGCCTCCCAGCTGAGGACAGGAGGGAGCGGGCCTCAGGCCCTCTTTCCAGGAGGACATGCAGCTGGACCACACCTCCCAGGCATCGCCCATCGTGGGGTGCCCCCTGGAAGGAAGTCATGGCAAGAGGCCTTTTGGGCCACGGATAGTGCTCGTCCCCCCAAGCAGCAAGCACACCTGCAGGGATGGTCAAGGCAGGTTGCGCGGCCACAAGCCTCCAACACGGACGGGGATCCGCCTTGGGTTTCCTTGGGTACAAATAAAATAAGCCACCAAAACAAATGCATTTATCACATGGGGGGGGGGGGAGTGTGGAAGGAAATGGGTAAGCTCAGCAAGGGTGGGAGAAAGGGAAAGCGGGGAAGGCCTGTCAACATCAACCCATCACCCCCACCTGCCATTATTATTATTATTAGTAGTAGTAGTAGTAGTAGTAGTAGTAGTATCATCATCATAGTCATGGCCATTATCATACCAAACAACTGCTGCTTGCTACCGAGGGAACAGGAGAAGGGGAAGGAGAAGGGGAAGGAAAGAAGAAGGGAAGGAAAAGGAAAGAAGAAAGGAACAGGAGGGAAGGAGGAGAGAGAAAGGGAAGGAAAGAAAAGGGAAGGGAAAGGAAAGAAGGAGGGAAGGGAACAGGAGGGAAGGAAGAGAGAGAAAGGGAAGGAAAGAAGGAGGGAAGGGAACAGGAGGGAAGGAAGAGAGAGAAAGGGAAGGAAAGAAGGAGGGAAGGGAACGGGAGGGAAGGGAGAGAGAGAAAGGGAAGGAAAGAAGGAGGGAAGGGAACGGGAGGGAAGGAAGAGAGAAAGGGAAGGAAAGAAGGAGGGAAGGGAAGGGAGGGAGGGAAGGAGGAGAGAGAAAGGGAAGGAAAGAAGTAGGGAAGGGAAGGGAAAGAAGGAGGGAAGGGAACAGGAGGGAAGGAAGAGAGAGAGAGAAAGGGAAGGGAAAGAAGGAGGGAAGGGAACAGGAGGGAAGGAAGAGAGAGAGAGAAAGGGAAGGAAAGAAGAAGGGAAGGGAACAGGAGGGAAGGAGAAGGGGAAGGAAAGAAGAAGGGAAGGAAAAGGAAAGAAGAAAGGAACAGGAGGGAAGGAGGAGAGAGAAAGGGAAGGAAAGAAGTAGGGAAGGGAAGGGAAAGAAGGAGGGAAGGGAACAGGAGGGAAGGAGAGAGAGAGAGAAAGGGAAGGAAAGAAGAAGGGAAGGGAACAGGAGGGAAGGAAGAGAGAGAGAGAAAGGGAAGGAAAGAAGGAGGGAAGGAACGGGAGGGAAGGAAGGAAGAGAGAGAAAGGGAAGGAAAGAAGGAGGGAAGGGGAAGGAAAGAAGGAGGGAAGGGAACGGGAGGGAAGGAAGAGAGAGAAAGGGAAGGAAAGAAGGAGGGAAGGGAACAGGAGGGAAGGAAGAGAGAGAAAGGGAAGGAGGGAAGGAGGGAAGGGAAGGAGGGAGGGAAGGAAGAGAGAAAGGGAAGGAAAGAAGCAGGGAAAGGAAAGAAGAAAGGAAGGAAACAGGAGGGAAGGAGGAGAGAAAGAAAGGGAAGGAAAGAAGCAGGGAAGGGAAAGGAAAGAAGAAAGGAAGGGAACAGGTGGGAAGGGAAGAGAAACAGAAGGGGAGTGGAGAGAAAGGGAAGGAAAGAAGAAGGGAAGGGAACAGGCGGGAAGGGAAGAGAAAAGGAAGGGAAGAAGAAGAGAAGGAAAGATAGGAAGGGAAGCAGATGGAAGGGGAAAAAAGAGAAAGAGGAATGGGAGGGAACAGGAGGGAAGGGGAGGGAAAGGGAAGAAGAAGGAAAGGGGACAGGAGGGAAGGGAAAAGGAAGGGAAGTGAGGAAGAATGGGAAGGGAAGAAGAAGGGGAGGGAAAGAGAAATGAAAGATGAATGGAACAGGAAGGAAGGTAAGAAGAAGTGAAGGGAAAGGAAAAAAGGAGGGAAGGGAAGAGAAAGGGAAGAAGAAGGAAAGGGGGCAAGAGGGAAAGGAAGAAGTGAAGAGAAAGGAAAAGAGAAGGAGGGAAGGGAAGAGAAAGGGAAGGCTGGCCCGGCCCTCTCGCCTTCCTTCAGAGGCCATGTGGGGTCAGAGTGGCGCGGCCGCCAGGGGCTTAGCCAGCGAGGGGAGCGCTGGGGCCTGCTGCCTGCTAATCTGGGCCAGCTTCCGCCCCCTGAGCTCCCAACGCCTTGCCTTTGGCCGGCCAGCCCAGAGGGGAAGGCGGGGAAGGAAACCCTGGCCTGGTGCCGGCAGGCAGCCAAGCAGCCTCTCCTGGGGCCAAGGTGGGTGCCCTTGGTGCTCAGGGGAGGAAGCCCAGCAGGAACAGGTTTCTCTGCTGCACCAAAGACACACAGGCTGCAAGGGTCCGGCAAGGCCTCACAAACAGTGCACACGCCCCCCCAAGGCAGGCAGCCCACATGAGGGGCGGAAGAAGGGACGCTTCAACGTACTTTGGGGGTGGTCGGAAACCCCGCTCCCTGGCTTTCAAGGCGCGTTTTGCCACCCAGGACGGGTTTGACCGCTGCAGGACGCTTCCTGAGCCAAAGCCACCGATGCTCCAGAGGGGTCAAGGGTCAACCTGACACTTTTGGGGGTCATTCTTCTAGCCAAATGACAGGGGGGGGGTTTTCCGGTTGGAAATGGAATGTTCATTTTCTGGGAGGTGCGGAGGTGCCAAGGAATATGCGACAGCTTTTCGATAGGTTGCCACTATGGGATTATTTGCATAAAGGACTATGATTGGACAGCCTCAGAACTCCAACATTCTACGGCCCCAAACAGAGGGGTTTGGTTGCCACTGAAATGGTATTTGCATAAAGGACTCCGATTGGCCAACCACATTCCAACATTCTAAAGTGACTCAGAGAAAAAAGGAAAGACCTCAGGCAGTCAGACACTGCGGCCCACAGCAGTGACGGATCAGGACCAAAATTGGCACACAGGGGCCCAATGGCCCACTTCACAACGTGACCCTCTACCAATGACCAATACAGACCAAAATTACAAATTGCAATACAGAGCCCCCTTGACCCACTCAACACCCTGCTGCTGTTTCAAGGAGGATGGACCACAGATGATGGGACTTGAAATACCTTCAATCACCTTCCAAGACCGCTGCAACCCTCATCCAGAGAATGATCGAGACCAAATGTGACACACAGAGCCCCCTTGACCCACTCTACATCCTGGTGCTGTTTGGAGGGGGATGGACCATGGCCAATGGGAGTCACAGTACCTTCACTAAGTTCCTGAGACCACTGCAAGCCACATAAACATCTAATAGGAACCAACCTTGGCACACAATGCCTTCCTCATATAACCCGGGCACCGTCGGGTCCCCAAGCTAGTGTGTGTGTGTGTGTGTGTGTGTCTGGCTGCTTCCTGTCTTGGGGGGGGGAGCAATTTATAGTATTTATATTATTATATTATTATGTTGTATTATTATTAGTATCACATTGCGTTACATTATAACGTTGTTATCAATATTATGGGTGTGCCTAGACATTAGCACTGAATGGCCTTGCAGCTTCAAAGCCTGGCTGCTTCCTGTCTGGAGGTGGGGGGGGGAGCAATTTATAGTATTTATCTATATATATAAAGGAAGAGTTGTCACGGAAAGACCGTCCCAAAGAGAGAAACCTTACAACGCAGAGACACTAAACTTGCCAACAGAAATAGGCCTCAAGCAAGGTAGGTTTGTAGCAAAGAAACTCCCCCCCCCCCAAAAAAAACCTAAAAGGCCCCCAAAACAAAGAGTAAAAAAACCTACATTTCCCAGCATCCTCCGGGGCTGCCAACGACTCTCCCAGCCTCTACATTCTGACAACATGATTGGCTGCCAATAAGGGCGGATTTGCATAACTCCTGTACTGGCCAGCCAACATGAACATTCCAACCCATAATAAACTGTCAGAGGATAAGGCAAAGGGCTGAGGCACAAACACAAACACCAAATTCACTTCCCAGAGAAAATTTACACTTCATTAACTTAATTTCCCTGACTACACCTCACTTAATGGAATGCTGTTTACGCTCTGAATTGACAGTAAGGCTTCATTAACTTGATTCTCCCGACTAGCCCTCAGCTCGTTTGACATTGTGTATGGCCTGAATTGACAGTAAGGCTTCATTAACTTGCTGTTCCTGACTAGGCCTCAGCTCATGGGACATTGTGTATGGCCTGAATTGACAGTAAGGCTTCATTAACTTGCTGTTCCTGACTAGGCCTCAGCTCATGGGACATTGTGTATGGCCTGAATTGACAGTAAGGCTTCATTAACTTGATTCTCCCGACTAGGCCTCAGCTCGTTTGACATTGTGTATGGCCTGAATTGACAGTAGGGCTTCATTAACTTGCTGTTCCTGACTAGGCCTCAGCTCATGGGACATTGTGTATGGCCTGAATTGACAGTAAGGCTTCATTAACTTGCTGTTCCTGACTAGGCCTCAGCTCATGGGACATTGTGTATGGCCTGAATTGACAGTAAGGCTTCATTAACTTGCTGTTCCTGACTAGGCCTCAGCTCATGGGACATTGTGTATGGCCTGAATTGACAGTAAGGCTTCATTAACTTGATTTTCCTGACTAGGCCTCAGCTCATGGGACATTGTGTATGGCCTGAATTTACAGTAACCTACCTTGGCACACAGAGCCCCTATGACCCACGCTACATTCTACTACAGTTTGGAGGAGGGTGGACCATGGATTATGGGACTTGAAGTACCTCCATGGATAATGGGATTTGTACTACTTCAAAACCCATCATTCCCCACAGACCGCTGTGGCCCAGAACCAAGACCAATAAAGACCAAACTTGGCACACAATGCACCCCATGACCCACACTCCATCCGACTGCAGTTCAGAGGAGGACACACCATGGATGATGGGATTTCAAGTACCTCCACTCACTTCCAAAGTACCCCACCCACACAAGCATCAACCTCTCCATCAACACAGCAGACGGAAAGACAAAAAACATTGTATATCCACAAGCTATGCAGAACGCCAGCAACACCACACAACAACAACTCCACAGGACTCCAACATCCCACCCACCAGAACAACCCACAACCACACAGCCATGGCCACAACAACACCATAACTAACAACTCCAACCCTTACATACTCAGACTTCCTCGCATCTCCTAAATAGGGCACAGCAACGCGTGCTGGGTTCAGCTAGTATTATTATATTACTGTTGTATTATTATTAGTATCACATTGTATTACATTATAATGTTGTTATCAATATTTTGCGTGTGCCTCTACACATTAGCACTGAATGGCCTTGCAGCTTCAAAGCCTGGCTGCTTCCTGTCTGGAGGTGGGGGGAGCAATTTATAGTATTTATATTATTATATTATTATGTTGTATTATTATTAGTATCACATTGCGTTACATTATAACGTTGTTATCAATATTATGGGTGTGTCTACACATTAGCACTGAATGGCCTTGCAGCTTCAAAGCCTGGCTGCTTCCTGTCTGGTTATCCTTTGTTGGGAGGTGGTTAGCTGGCCCTGATTGTTCCTTGTCTGTGCTTGTTTGTTTGTTGTTGTTGAGTGTTGGGGGGAGGAGGCCCCCTCCCCCTCCCCTTGAGTGCTTGCTGTGGCCACGCCCCCTCCCCCCCCCGGCCTGGCCTGCTGTCAACCCTGCAGCACCTTCGCCCCGCCCCCCTCGGAGTGGGCGTGGCCCGAAACCCTCCCTCCGCCCCTTGGAAGAGGAGGGAGAGGAAGGGGAGAGGAGGAAGGGGGGAGGGGAGGAGAAAGGGAGGGAGGGGCCCCGATCCCAGGGATTGATTGGGGGGAGGCGCTGTCTCCCATTCTCCCCCCACACACACACACCCACGCGTGGACTCACTCTGCTGCGTGTCCCGGGAAGAAGCAGGGTGCCTGCAGCGAGGCCTGCTCCTCTGCTCTGCTCTCCTCTCCTGCTCTCTTCTCCTTCTTCTTCCCCGCCTGCTGGCCCCGCCCCCTGGCCCCACCCAGAGGCCCCACCCTCCCCGGGCTGTCACTCAGGCGAGGGGCGGGGCGGGTGGGGCCGGCTGGGCTGCTGCTGGGAGCAGGGGACACGCCCCCCCCTCCCTCCCTCCAGGCCACGCCCCTCCTGGGCTTGGCTCTCCTCCCAGGTGAGAGGCAGGCAGGGAAGGAGGAGGGCAGGGCACCAGGCACACGCCGGAGTGGCTCCGCTCGCAACCATTGCAGGGAGAGGAAGGGTTGCTCAGCCAGAGAGAGAGAGGAGGGGGGAGCCCACTGAGCCAGGCATCACACCTGCAAAGGGGCGTGGCCTCCCGGGCAAATGGGGCGTGGCCCCCATCCATCCTGGGGAAGCTTGGAATCCTAGCACTGGAAGACTCCCCCACCATCCCGCCCAACCCCAACCTGCCAAGAAGCAACCCCGGGGGGTGGCCACCCAGCCTCTGCTTCAAGGCCTCCACCACACTCCCTAGCTCCTCTGGGGCAGCAGAGAGTTCCACTGCTGAACAGTTAGGAAGTTCTTAAAAGCCTCCACCACACTCCCTTCCTCTGGGGCAGCAGAGAGTTCCACTGCTGAACTGCTCTCCCACACAGACAGGAAGTTCTTAAAAGCCTCCACCACACTCCCTCCCTCCTGGGCAGCAGAGAGTTCCACTGCTGAACATCTAAGAAGTTCTTAAAAGCCTCCACCACACTCCCTTCCTCCGGGGCAGCAGAGAGTTCCACTGCTGAACTGTTCTCCCACACAGACAGGAAGTCCTTAAAAGCCTCCACCACACTCCTTCCCTCCAGGGCAGCAGAGAGTTCCACTGCTGAACAGTTAGGAAGTTCTTAAAAGCCTCCACCACACTCCCTTCCTCTGGGGCAGCAGAGAGTTCCACTGCTGAACTGCTCTCCCACACAGACAGGAAGTTCTTAAAAGCCTCCACCACACTCCCTCCCTCCTGGGCAGCAGAGAGTTCCACTGCTGAACAGCTAAGAAGTTCTTAAAAGCCTCCACCACACTCCTTCCCTCCGGGGCAGCAGAGAGTTCCACTGCTGAACTGTTCTCCCACACAGACAGGAAGTCCTTAAAAGCCTCCACCACACTCCTTCCCTCCAGGGCAGCAGAGAGTTCCACTGCTGAACACCTCTCCCATACAGACAGGAAGTTCATAAAAGCCTCCACCACCCTCCCTCCCTCCGGGGCAGCAGAGAGTTCCACTGCTGAACAGCTAAGAAGTTCTTAAAAGCCTCCACCACACTCCCTCCCTCCGGTGCAGCAGAGAGTTCCACTGCTGAACAGCTAAGAAGTTCTTAAAAGCCTCCACCACACTCCCTCCCTCCTGGGCAGCAGAGAGTTCCACTGCTGAACAGTTAGGAAGTTCTTAAAAGCCTCCACCACACTCCCTCCCTCCAGGGCAGCAGAGAGTTCCACTGCTGAACAGCTCTCTCTCACAGTTAGGAAATTCTTCTTTATGTCCAGGTGGAATCTCCTTTCCCTATTATTTTTATTTGTAATAGTATCCTAGAGTTGGAAAAGACCTCATGGGCCACCATCCACTCTAACCCCATTCTGCCAAGACGCAGGAAAACTGCATTCAAAGCACCCTCGACAGATGACCATGCACTCTGCTTCAAAGCCACCAAAGAAGGAGCCTCCACCACACTCTGGGGCAGAGAGTTCCACTGCTGAACACCTCTCCCACACAGTCATAGAATCCTAGAGTTGGAAGAGACCTCATGGGACATCCATCCAACCAGGCATGTAGCCAGGGGGCTAAGGGGCTTCAGCCCCCCCCGAAATTCTCAGGGTGGTCCGCGAGAAGGCCTTACTGGTACATTATTTAAAGTGTTATGTGCATTTAAATCATGATCTGATCACCATGCTCATTATATCCCACATTAATGGGGTTATTGGGATAACAATACAAAAGGTTTGCTAGGGTAGACCCTCTTCCACCCAGTCTCAGCCCCCGAACCAAACTCAGCCCCCCCCCCCCCGAACCAAAATCCTGGCTACGGCCCTGCGTCCAACCCTAATCTGCCAAGAAGCAGGAAAATTGCATTCCAAGCCCCCCGACAGATGGCCTCTGTTTCAAAGCCTCCAAAGGAGCCTCTGCCACACTGAGAGTTCCACTGCTGAACAGCTCTCTCACACAACCAGGAAGTTCTTCCTCATGTTCAGGTGGAACCTCCCTCCTTGTTGTCTGAAGCCATGGCCCCATTGCGTCCTAGTCTCCAGGGCAGGAGAAAGCAAGCCCGCTCCCCCTCCTCCTCCCTATGACATATTCCCCTCATGTATATATCCATGCCCCCCGGACTTCCTCTCACCTATTTATACATGCCTACAGCACCTGGTATTCCCAGGCGGTCTCCCATCCAAGTACTAACCAGGCCCCACCCTGCTTAGCTTCCGATATCAGATGAGATCGGGCGTGTCTATGGCCGTAGGCCCTCGTCATGGCCCTCATAATGCTTCCTCTCGGCCTTCTCTCTTTCAGAGTAAACATGCCCAGCAGCTCTTTCAGCCGCTCCTCATAGGGCTTGTTCTCCAGCTTGGAGGACTCTGGGCAGGTTCTTGGGTAGGACTAAAAACAACAGTGGGTCCCATATCTGCTCAGCATCAAGCCAGGAGATCGTCCTGTGTGATTATCACCATTATTGCTATCGTCATCGTCACCTTTGTCCACCGACTACAATGCAGCCACACATGCACCACGGAGGACCTTCTCGCAGCCACACCAGAGGCGCTCCAAGTGGCCAGCGACTGGTCAAAGGACATACCATGCCACGTTTCTGGGTATTTTTTTTAAAAAAACATTACAACTGCATCTTTTGTCAGCTTCTGATATGATAAATGAAAATAAACAAGTCAGTGCAGGGGAGTGATGGGAGGAATCGGCACAAGAGACAAGCAGAGCGGCCGCTTTTTGGGATGGTTGTGGCTAGACTAATTGGGACCCTACCTTCTGCCCAACTTAGCGAACCTCTGGGGGATGTTTTGGTGCAAAATGAACCCATGTCTCAAGAGAACAAAACATGGACAGAGTTCAGAACTGGGCAGGCGCTTCCAGAGCAAGAAATGGACAACTGGGCCTTGTCTATTATTATTAGTAGCAGGCCCGGATTAACAGCTTTTGGTGCCCTAGGCCACACTTTGGCATTACGCCCCTTTAAGCCAACCTCTACCGCACCCCCCGCCTCTCCCCCCCCCCGCACCATGCGCCGCCGCATCCTTCCCGTCCTGTGCCAATGGGGCTGAGGGGAAAGGTGTGCGCGCGCTGTCACTGAAGAGAAGGGAACGGGTGCCTTTGTGTGGCGGGGAGCGAGTTCGTTACCCCTTGGGAAGGAGGTAGAGGAGAGGAGGGCGAGCGAGTGCTGCAGAGCCGAGGCCCAAAGGGACGGGGAAAGCCAGGCTGGGTCCAGAGCATGCTCTTCGTCCGGGGCAGTGGCTTCAGCGGCGGCCCACGTGCGGCTCATGGCCCAGTGGCTGCAGAGTCAGGCCCTTCCTCTGCCTCAGGCTCCCCTCCGGGCCTCCACGCCACACGCCGCCCTTCTTTCCCGCGGCCTCCTCTTCCCTCAGCAGCCTGCGAAGGAAGCCGCTCCGAGCCAGGCCAGGCGCCCCCTCCCCTCAGGCGCAGAAGCACTGGATGAGAAGCAGCGGCGTAGATGGATGGGCTGAGGCTGACGCGGCGAGCATGAGCGCTGCCTCCGTGGAGCCTGGCCTTGGCTCCGCCTCCTTTTGGGTACCAGGTGGCAGGAGCCAATCGCGGTGCAATATTTTAATTTTTTTTTGGGTTCGTGACCTGCGCCCCCCTCGGTTTGCGCCCCTAGGCCATGGCCTAGGTTGGCCCTATGGGTAATCCGGGCCTGCACCTGCCACAAAGAGACCCAAAAATTAGGCCGAGGCCATTGAGCAACAGACAGACTCCCAGCGCTCTCGAAAGACCAAGTCCCTAGTAACAAAATTTATTGTCATGATTGAAGACAAGAAGTAGCTTTACAAAGGTGTTCCGGTCGAGGTGTTGATAAAACAGCACACGCCCCATCTCGGTCGTATCTCACCGTGCACGGAGAGCGAAAAAAGGCATCGTTGCTGCGTGTGAGGATGGGGCCCGGTCCCACCTGGCGCCTCTCTCTCCCCGAAGCTGCAGCAGGCCGCTCCCAAAGGTCCACGGAGCCGCCGGCCAGGAAAAGGACAAGATGGCGGTGGGGAAGCAGCAGCAGCAGCACACGCATGTCGAAGCCCACGGGAGAGGCACCCACCGTGGCAGAGAGAGAGAGAGAGAGGCTGTGGGGAGGAGAAAGTGAGCGTGGCCGCAGAACGAATCAAGGGCCGCTCCGTCCACCCTTCAGCGGACCAGCAGGCTGTGCTTGGGACCGTCCACTCGCTCCAGCTTCTCAAAATGCTTCCGGGCATTTCGGATGTTGATCAGCGTCGCCGCAGAGGCTGAGGGAGAGGAGAACAGGCGTGAGGGCGTTCCGGCAGCACAGGACCGGTCAGAAATATTGGAAATTAACTGGGCATCTTTGATTACAGACGTGAGAGGCAAGCACTGAAAGAGCGAGGAGGCCAAAGCCTGTGAGAGGCACTGCGACAAAGCTTAGTGTCATCCTGAGGAGAGTGAGTAGGCCGAAGCCTGTGAGAGTCAGTAGGCTAAAGCTAATGTCGTCCTGAGGAGAGTGAGTAGGCCGAAGCCTGTGAGAGTCAGTAGGCTAAAGCTAATGTCGTCCTGAGGAGAGTGAGTAGGCCGAAGCCTGTGAGAGTCAGTAGGCTAAAGCTAATGTCGTCCTGAGGAGAGTGAGTAGGCCGAAGCCTGTGAGAGTCAGTAGGCTAAAGCTAATGTCGTCCTGAGGAGAGTGAGTAGGCCGAAGCCTGTGAGAGTCAGTAGGCTAAAGCTAATGTTGTCCTGAGGAGAGTGAGTAGGCCGAAGCCTGTGAGAGTCAGTAGGCTAAAGCTAATGTCGTCCTGAGGAGAGTGAGTAGGCCGAAGCCTGTGAGAGTCAGTAGGCTAAAGCTAATGTCGTCCTCAGGAGAGGGAGTAGGCCGAAGCCTGTTAGAGCTAGTGAGCCAAAGTTAGTGTCATTCTGAGGAGAGGGAGTAGGCCAAAGCCTATGAGAGTCAGTGCGACAAAGCTTAGTGTTGTCCTGATGAGAGTGAGTAGGCCGAAGCCTGTGAGAGTCAGTGGGCCGAAGCTAATGTCCAGCAGGCATTTGGCCACTAATTTGCAGACACCCCATTGAGAATACCGTATAATGCTGCTACTTGTGTATAAGGCTGATATGTTGTTGTTCTGATTTTATTCTGTTTATAGGTGCTGTTTTAACTCTGTTTTTAATGTTGTAAGTCACCCCGAGCTGGACGGGAGTGGCGACGGATAAGTCCAAACAAACAAACAAGCAAATAAATAATGTCGTCCCGATGAGAGTGTGTAGGCCGAAGCCTGTGAGAGTCAGTGGGCCAAAGTTAATGTCATCCTGAGGATTGTGAACAGGCCGAAGCCTGTGAGAGTCAGTGGGCCAGAGCTAGTGTCGTCCTGAGGAGAGGGATTAGGCCAAAGCCTGTTAGAGTCAGTGGGCCAGAGCTAGTGTCGTCCTGAGGAGAGGGAGTAGGCCGAAGCCTGTGAGAGTCAGTGGGCCAGAGCTAGTGTCGTCCTGAGGAGAGGGAGTAGGCCGAAGCCTGTTAGAGTCAGTAGATCAAAGTTAGTGTCGCCCTGAGGAGAGTGAGTAGGCCGAAGCCTGTGAGAGTCAGTGGGCCAAAGCTAGTGTCATCCTGAGGAGAGGGAGTAGGCCGAAGCCTGTGAGAGTCAGTGGGCCAAAGCTAGTGTCGTCCTGAGGAGAGGGAGTAGGCCGAAGCCTGTGAGAGTCAGTGGGCCAGAGCTAGTGTCGTCCTGAGGAGAGGGAGTAAGCCGAAGCCTGTTAGAGTCAGTAGATCAAAGTTAGTGTCGCCCTGAAGAGAGTGAGTAGGCTGAACTCTGTTAGTCAGTGTGCCAGAGCTAGTGTCGTCCTGAGGAGAGGGAGTAGGCCGAAGCGTGTTAGAGTCAGTGGGCTAAAGCTAGTGTCACCCTGAGAAGAGGGAGTAGGCCAAAGCCTGTGAGAGTCAGTGGGCCAGAGCTAGTGTCGTCCTGAGGAGAGTGAGCAGGCCGAAGCCTGTGAGAGTCAGTGGGCTAAAGCTAGTGTCGCCCTGAGGAGAGGGAGTAGGCCGAAGCCTGTGAGAGTCAGTGGGCCTAGAGCAGTAGGCTAAAGCTCATCCTGAGGAGAGCGAGTAGGCCGAAGCCTGTGAGAGTCAGTGGGCCAAAGCTAGTGTCACCCTGAGGAGAGGGAGTAGGCCGAAGCCTGTGAGAGTCAGTGGGCTAAAGCTAGTGTCATCCTGAAGAAAGGGAGTAGGCCGAAGCCTGTTAGAGCCAGTGGGCCAAAGCTAGTGTTACCCTGAGGAGAGGGAGTAGGCCGAAGCCTGTGAGAGTCAGTGGGCCAGAGCTAGTGTCGTCCTGAGGAGAGGGAGTAGGCCGAAGCGTGTTAGAGTCAGTGGGCTAAAGCTAGTGTCACCCTGAGAAGAGGGAGTAGGCCGAAGCCTGTGAGAGTCAGTGGGCCAGAGCTAGTGTCGTCCTGAGGAGAGTGAGCAGGCCGAAGCCTGTGAGAGTCACTGGGCTAAAGCTAGTGTCGCCCTGAGGAGAGGGAGTAGGCCGAAGCCTGTGAGAGTCAGTGGGCTAGAGCTAGTGTCATCCCTGAGGAGAGGAGTAGGCCGAAGCCTGTTAGAGCCAGTGGGCCAAAGCTAGTGTTACCCTGAGGAGAGGGAGTAGGCCGAAGCCTGTGAGAGTCAGTGGGCTAAAGCTAGTGTCATCCTGAAGAAAGGGAGTAGGCCGAAGCCTGTTAGAGCTAGTGAGCCAAAGTTAGTGTCACCCCTGAGGAGAGGGAAAGCCTGTGAGAGTCAGTGGGCCACAGCTAGTGTCCTCCTGAGGAGAGGGAGTAGGCCAAAGCCTGTGAGAGTCAGTGGGCTAAAGCTAGTGTCACCCTGAGAAGAGGGAGTAGGCCGAAGCCTGAGAGTCAGTGGGCCAGAGCTAGTGTCGCCCTCAGTGAGAGCTGGGCAAAGCTAGTGTCGCCCTGAGGAGAGGGAGTAGGCCGAAGCCTGTGAGAGTCAGTGGGCTAGAGCTAGTGTCATCCTGAAGAAACGGAGTAGGCCGAAGCCTGTTAGAGCCAGTGGGCCAAAGCTAGTGTGTTACCCTGAGGGAGGAGTAGGTATAAGCCTGCCTGAGAGTCAGTGGGCCAAAGCTAGTGTCATCCTGAAGAGAGGGAGTAGGCCAAGCCTGGAGCCAGTGGGCCAAAGCTAGTGTCATCCTGAGGAGAGGGAGCCTGTGAGAGTCAGTGGGCCAGAGCTAGTGTCGCCCCTGTGAGAGTCAGTGGGCTAAAGCTAGTGTCACCCTGAGGAGAGGGAGTAGGCCGAAGCCTGTGAGAGTCAGTGGGCCAGAGCTAGTGTCGTCCTGAGGAGAGTGAGTAGGCCGAAGCCTGTGAGAGTCAGTGGGCCAAAGCTAGTGTCGTCCTGAGGAGAGGGAGTAGGCCGAAGCCTGTGAGAGTCAGTGGGCCAGAGCTAGTGTCGTCCTGAGGAGAGGGAGTAGGCTGCCTGTGAGTCAGTGGGCCAGCCTGTTAGAGTCAGTAGGGCAAAGCTAGTGTCATCCTGAAGAGAGTGAGTAGGCTGAACTCTGTTAGTCAGTAGGCCAGAGCTAGTGTCATCCTGAGGAGAGGAGTAGGCCGAAGCGTGTTAGAGTCAGTGGGCTAAAGCTAGTGTCACCCTGAGAAGAGGGAGTAGGCCAAAGCCTGTGAGAGTCAGTGGGCCAGAGCTAGTGTCGTCCTGAGGAGAGTGAGCAGGCCGAAGCCTGTGAGAGTCACTGGGCTAAAGCTAGTGTCGCCCTGAGGAGAGGGAGTAGGCCGAAGCCTGTGAGAGTCAGTGGGCTAAAGCTAGTGTCATCCTGAAGAAAGGGAGTAGGCCGAAGCCTGTTAGAGCCAGTGGGCCAAAGCTAGTGTTACCCTGAGGAGAGGGAGTAGGCCGAAGCCTGTGAGAGTCAGTGGGCCAGAGCTAGTGTCGTCCTGAGGAGAGGGAGTAGGCCGAAGCCTCTGAGAGTCAGTGGCCCAGAGCTAGTGTCGCCCTGAGGAGAGGGAGTAGGCCGAAGCCTGTGAGAGTCAGTGGGCTAAAGCTAGTGTCGTCCTGAGGAGAGTGAGTAGGCCGAAGCCTGTGAGAGTCAGTGGGCTAAAGCTAGTGTCATCCTGAGGAGAGCGAGTAGGCCGAAGCCTGTGAGAGTCAGTGGGCCAAAGTTAGTGTCATCCTGAGGAGAGTGAACAGGCCGAAGCCTGTTACAGTCAGAGCCAAAGCTAGCGCTGCCCTGAGGAGAGCAAGTAGGCTGAAGCCTGTTACCAAACTACAATATTCTAACCCAGTGTCAACAGTCTAATACCAGTTACAATATATGCTTCCAAGAAACATGATACAATTCATTATATCTGCACGACACTTGGCGGTGTGCTCAGTGCACCTCTCTATGATGTGCACCCTCATTATGGTGAGGTCATTTAGACCAAGAGGTTGAGCGTGAGATTCGAGTAAATAGGGCTATAATGCCAGGCATCTTGGTGGCCCTTAGCCCCTGGAAACGGGCCCTTCCTACTTCAGCCTCTCCTCCAGAGGAGGCCCCAAGGGTGTCTTTCAAACTTACGGATGGAAGGGTCCGACATGACAACCATCACGTAAGTGTTGGAGGTAAAGATGTCGATGAAGGCGGCAAAGTTGGAATTCCTGACCTCCATGCTCTGGAAAGAGGCCGCCAGCTTACTGGAAGGAGGAGGAGAAGCAGACGCAGGGTGAGTGGTGCCAATGAGCCGGACTTCCACACATGCTGTTTTTTACTCTCCCATTTCTCCCAAAGGAGAAGTATCACCACCTCCCCCTTCCACACACACACACACACACAAACACACACCCCACCCTGACCGGTCAGTCCCTTCACTCCATCCCATTCTAGTGTCAAGTTGAACCTAGTAGTGCAAACATAATTGCACTGGGTTGCATCATTCTCTTAACAGTGGTATGCACAGTGGCTTAAGTTAAACGCATATAGGTGTAAAAATTCACCCCACAAAAAGGACACAAATTTATTTATATATTTACGATACTTATAGCCTGCCTTTCTCAGCCATATGCCGACTCAAATGGTAAATGTATTAGTACATTCGGCCCCCTGGTGGCGCAGCGGGTTAAACTGCAGAGCTGCTGAACTTATTTATTTATTTCGACTTATTAGTCGCCACTCCCATTAGGCTCGGGGCGACTTACATATGCTAAAAACACCATAAAAACATGATAAAACAAGATTAACATCCATACTTAAAACTATACAGTAACGCACACACACCAAGATTACTCCTGTGGCCTACGGATACTTAGTAGAAGGCCTAGAGTTATTACTGACCAAATGCCTGTACAAATAGAAACGTCTTACAAGCCTTCCGGAAGGCTAGTAAGTTAGACAACACGCGGATTGTGGGAGGAAGAGCGTTCCAGTACCGGAGCAATGGCACTAAACGCCCTCCTCCGCGTTGAGGTCAGGTGGAGGGTTTTGCAGCTCAGCACCACAAGAAGGTTCAGGGACACAGATCGCAGTGGTCTTGGAGGACTATATAGGGAGAGGCGGTCCCTTAGGTACACCGGCCCCAGACCATTCAAGGCCTTAAAGGTCAACACCAGCACTTTGAAGGTGATCCGGTGCTCTATTGGAAGCCAGTGCAGTTCGCGCAGAACAGGCGTGATGTGGCAGCGAGATGGTAGGCCTGCCACCAGCCGAGCTGCGGCATTCTGCACCAGCTTAAGCTTCCGGATCACCGACAAAGGAAGGTCAATGTAGAGAGCATTACAGTAGTCCAATCTTGAGATGACCGTGGCTTGGACCACTGTGGCTAGGTCATGATGGGACAGGTAGGGCGCCAGCTTCCTCGCCTGCCAGAGGTGGTGAAAAGCTACTCCGCTGGCGATGGAGATGTGCTTCTCCATCGAAAGTTGAGAGTCAAGAGTGACTCCCAGGCTTTTGACAGATGGCGGCGGGCAAAGCGTCGCACCATCCAGGGTTGGGAGCTGGATCTCACCCGTACCCGGACGGCCCAGCCACAGGATCTCCGTCTTATCCAGATTCACCTTCAACCTACTGGCTCGCAGCCATCCAGTAACGGCTTCAGGGCAACGATGGAAATTATCGGGTACGGATTCGGGCTGCCCCTCCATCCCCAGAACGAGCTGGGTGTCATCCGCGTATTGGTGACACTCCAGCCCAAAGCTGTGTACCAACCGAGCAAGTGGTTGCACGTACAGTAGATGTTAAATAATATAGGGGAGAGAATTGCCCCCTGAGGCACCCCACAAAGGAGGGGGTGCCCCCCGAGACAACCTCGCCCCTTCTCACTCGCTGTAGCCGGTTCCGGAGGAAGGAGGACAACCAATTCAGGACTGTCCCCCTCACCCCGGCCCCGGCAAGACGGTGGGTCAAGAGATCGTAATCGACAGTATTGAACGCTGCCATGAGGTCCAATAGCACGAGTAGCGTCGATCCACCCTGGTCAAGTTGGTAACGCAGCTTGTCTGTGATGGTGACCAGGACCGTCTCCGTCCCATGCCCTGAACGGAAGCCAGACTGGAAGGGGTCTAACTAAGTTGCATCAGCTAGGTAGGACTGCAACTGCTCCACTGCTGCCCTTTCAACCACCTTGCCCAGGAATGACAGATTCGACACCGGGCGGTAGTTGGAAGGGACCGACGGAGCTAAGCTCGGCTTCTTCAGCAATGGAGAGACCACTGCCTCTTTTAGTCCCTCTGGAAACTTGCTGACTGAAAGTTTGGTGTTTGAATCCGGGGCACAGGGCGAGCTCCTGTTGTTAGCCCCAGCTTCTGCCAACCTAGCAGTTCGAAAACATGCAAATGTGAGTATATCAATAGGTTCCGCTTCTGCGGGAAGGTAATCTGTCTCAGCCTCAAAAAATATACATCTATCCCACGCAGCGGATGTGCTCACCTGCAGCTCAGCTTGAACTGTTTAATGATGTTGCTGATTTTCTCAAATCGGTGGATATCACGCTGCTCTTTGCACTGGTAGTGAGAGATGACCTGCGAGGAGCAAAAAAGGATAAGAAGCCCTAAACGGCAGCACATTACAGGGAGGTGCGATGGCTCACGAAAGGCGTCCCTTGGTTCTGGCGCACTGTGGGTCCCGAGGATGATGCCCCAGAGCAGCGGGGCGCTGCCTTGCTCACCAGGAACGTGGCTCTTTCGAAGAGAAGGACTTCATCGGCTTCGATAATCTGTGCAAAGTTCCGGAGGTTCATCTCCAACTGCTGGACGTTGGGAATCAGCTGGTAGACAATGCTGGACCAAGCCTGTCCCAAGAGAAGACCCAGAAGCGGTTCAGAGTCTGCGTCGTCGGCCCACACCTTCCCTGGGATGCCAGGAAACCCTCTATGCCCTCCACCCCTTCCTCAGAGTCATTACAAGATGCCATATTGACTCGAGTCCAATGCGCCACCAAATCTAATGCACACCTCAATTTTTAAAACCCTGAAACTAAAAAAAGTAATGTGCTGCAGCAAAAAGTGCACTGGGTTGCTGTGAGTTTTCTGGACTGTATGGCCATGTTCCAGAAGTTGGAGTCGGAGTCCATAAATATTCGAAGGCCCTTTGCAACAATACAGCTGGCTCTGCAGCACATGAAAGAGGGGGGGATGCAGCACAGAACGGAAACTGAGCGCAGAGGCACCCACCTTGTAGAGGGTTTCATCCCAGATGGACGTCCTGAAACAGGCGCACTCCAACGGGCGGGACAAGCGCTTCAGGTCTTCCTCCCGCTCTTTGAAAATCTAGCAAAGGGGGGAAATGGGGGGTCCTGAATAATCCCAAATAACAACTGCTCCAAAGGCAAGGCAAGGCCAGGAGCTGAATCCCTCGCAGGCCAAAGGAGAACCCTGCTGCTGCTGCTGGGCCTGGGTCCCCGGGGCCCCTCACCAGGTCGCGCTGGTCCTCCTGCACCAGGTCCATCTTGTGCACCAGGCAGAAGATCTTGGCGTCGGAGGAGTTCTGGAGGATGGCCTCCAGGCAGGACTGGTAGTAGTGCATGTCCTTCTCCAGCTCCCGGCTCTCCACGTCGAAGACATAGATCAGGACCTCCACGTTGCGGAAGATGTTGTCCCGCTGGCTGGTGAAGTAGTTCTCCATGAAGGTGTCCTGCCTAGAGACGGATTCCTGCCGTTTATACCTACAGCCATTTCTGTATTTTGTTGATTTTACTACCAGGGGGTTTTGTGACGTGAGATATTTATGTTATGTTATTGGTTCTGCCATTTTTATATTTTGCATGTTTGCACCTCTGAGGGCTTTGTTAGCCACCCTGAGTCCCTCCAGGACAGGGGTGGGCAATTATTATTTCCAAGGGGCCACACGAGAGCCAAAAAATATTATGGAGGGCCACACCTAAAGGCGGAACTACATTCTAATCTACATTATTTATTTATTTATTTACTATATTTACATTACACATCATTAATATTAACATATTAATATATCAAGAAATATTCATATATTATTAGTATTAATTTCATAATTATTATATTATAATATATATAGACATTATAATATATTGAAATTATAATATAATATAACATTATATTATATTATTTATTATTTTATTATATTATTATAATAAAATTATTATAAAATTATTATAAAAACCACTAAAATTAAATTAAATTCAAGAAGACAAGGTGCGAACCAAGATGAAGGCTGACGTCCTCAAGAGAGGAAGGATCCCAAGGTGGAATGGCCCAATGGACCCAGCCCAGAGGGTGGCAAAGCGGGCCCAGCCGCCACCTGAGCAGAGGAGAGCAGAGCAGCAGGCGATCGGAGGCTACAGGCCTCCGCCCGCTCTCACCCCCAGCCGTTCCCCGTATTGCCATGGTCCTGCCTCAAAGCAGGGGCTGCCACGGGCTGCACCAGGGCACCGGGGGTTCCTTCCTGCCTTCTCCAGCGGCTCCTGGGCTTTGGCCCTCTTGCATGGAGGGTCACGCGTCGGTGGAGTGAGGGAGGGCCCGAGGGTGGAGGCAGCACCAGCTCCGGGCTCTCCGCTTCCTCCTCCTGCCTCTGGCGTGGAGAGGCTCCGGATGGCCAGCATGGGAGCGTCTGCCGGCGGCATGGCGGGGAGGAGCCTTTGGATGACTTCCTGTAGCCCCGGATGAGCTGGCTAAGGCATTTTGGGAACCGTAGTTTCCTGACTCCTACGGCTCCCAGAATGTCTCAGCCAGCTCATCCGGGACTACAGGAAGTCATCCAAAGGCTCCTCCCCGCCACGCTGCAGACACTGACGCTCCCACGCTGGTCATCCAGAGCCTCTCCATGCCGGAGGCATGAAGAAGAGGCAGAGAGCCTGGGGCACTCAAAAGCTGCCACAATGGGATGGCGGCAGCGGCACCCCTTCTTTTTGGCCCCGCCCCCAACACCCTGACCCGGGCCAGACAGAATCGGCTGTCAGGCCGGATGTGGGCCGCGGCCCGTAGGTTGCCCACCCCTGCTCCAGGAGATGTTGGTGGGGTATAAATAAAGTTGTTGTTATTATTATTATTTTCATTGAAAAACTATAGCAAAATGTGCTGCAGGACATAGAACCAATTGGGAAATGACATTTATAACCCAGGAACAAGCATCGTGTTACATAGAGTTATAGAATCCTAGAGTCAGAAGGAACCCCAAGGGGACATCCAGTCCAAACTCCTGATGCCAAGCAGGAAGATAGAATTACTATTATTTTACTATCCATTTCTACTACTATTATTATTAGTCTCAGAGTTGGAAAAGACCCCAAAGGCTAACCCTTCTGCCATAAAAGAAGAAACAGTCAAAGTCCTCCCAACAGATGACCATCCAGCCTCTGCTTAAAAACCTAAAAAGTAAAGGGTCTCCGATTCACTCTGAGGCAGAGAGTTCCACTATTGAACAGCTCTTCTTATGGTCAGGAAGTTCTTTCTAAGGTTCAGGGAAATCTCCTTTCCTGCCATTTGATTCCCAGTCTCCAGGGCAGCAGAAAACAAGCCTGCTCCCTCTTCCGGAGGACTTTCTTTCAGATATTTAGACAGATCTACTGAAGAAGGGTTCCACTTCGGTCTGGCTTAAGCCTGGGCCTCCCCTCCTCAGGCCAAATATCCCCCAGGATGATGTTTTAGGCTTCCTCCCATCCTTTTGAGCCAACAAGAAGTACAGTACCTACCCGCCACAGTCCCATAAGTTCAAGACCAAGTTGCCCAGGAAGCGAACGTGCGAGTGTTCCACGTCAACTGCAAAAGAGCAAGACATGAAGCATGTGAACCCATTCCAACAGGATACAGCGGCCTCCAAGACCAAGGGGGCAAAAAGTCTTACTTGTGGCTCCGAGGCGCCGCGTGTCCCGCGCAATGTAGTTGGCAAAAATAATGGATCTCATGCTGGTCTTGCCGGACCCGCTCTTCCCCATCAAGAGCACCTGGCGGTTGAGGAAGAGCCAGACTCAGTACGTATAGATCAAACAAAGCGTACCTCTCAAGAGTTTCCCTTAGAACAGATGAGGCCCACCCTACCTTCTTCTTCATGGCGGTGTTCGGCATCCCACACCTGCAGAGGGGAAGAGGGATGGGTAGTGAGTGTGGAATAATACTCTCTGATGTCCCTGCATGGGAAGCTGGAGCTGCCAGATGGGAGCTCACCCCGCTCCCTGGATTCAAACCGCCAGTTTTTTGGTCAGCAGTCCTGCCGACACAAGGGTTTAACCCATTACGCCAACGGGGACACCTAATAACAATGAATGTATTACATCCTTTAAAAAAGAGACATAAAACACTATTAAAAGACATACGTATAAGATACAAAGAGTTTAAATCCACTGCTGAAATGCAGATTAAAGCTGTCAGCTGTACCTTTGTAGTGTTTTCGATGCAAGGCTTTTTTGATGAGGCTGTCTGCAAACGCCAGCAAGTTGGGCACAGTATACATGGCTAATTGACATTGGGACTCCTTGGCAACTGTTTGTGGATATTATGCTGATATGTGATACTATATATATATATATATATATATATATATATATGATACGACCCTACTCTTAGTATTTTGTTGCTAACTCAGGTGTTTGTGCACTTGGGATTGTGACCCAGGACCAAGGCAGTGACATCTCCAGCCTATCCCCTGTTTGGGTATCATGCCAACAACTTAAATCAAGAAATAGTCTTCTAAGATCTACAGAGACACTCGCTGGAACACCTCAGCAAGCGAGAGTCCAAAAGTGGCAGGCTGAAACCGAAAACTTCAATCAGCGGCTGATACCAAATGAGAGACTCCCCTCTGGGGTGACTGGGAATGCGCTAACGAGGTGAAGAGCCAACTTTCAGAAATGGGGCCACAAAGTGGAGTCCACGACATGCGAGAGTGGAAAAATTCAAACCACAGACCACCTAATGCAGTGCAACCCGAGCCCGAACTTTAGAATGTTGGAATGTAGATGGCCAATCAGAGTCCTTTATGCAAATACTCCTTCAATGACAGCCAATCTCCTCTGTCTGGTGCCTTAGAACAGTGTTTCCCAACCAGTGTGCCGGGGCACACTAGTGTGCCGTGAGTGATCATCAGGTGTGCTGTGGGAAATTGGAACCTCCAGGAGGGGAGGGGGGAGAGTCTAGTGTGTTGAAGTATAAAAACCCTAAGAAACCTACCTCGATAAAGGCCCCCTCCCCTCCCGTTGTCTACTTGGTCTCTCCCTCTCCATGCATTGGGAAGGCCCGCCTCCCTTTCCCCAAGTAGTGACCTCCTCTTGCCTCCTGGGAGTTCTGTGTGGGAAGTTTGGCCCAGTTTTATCATTGGTGGGGTTCAGAATGCTCTTTGATTGTAGGGGAACTATAAATCCCAGCAACTACAACTCCCAAATGTCAAGGTCTATTTCCCCTGAACTCCATCTGCGTTCATATTTGGGCATATTGAGTATTCACGCCAAGTTTGGTCCTGATCCAACATTGTTTGAGTCCACAGTGCTCTCCGGGTATAGGTGAACTACAACTCCAAAACCCAAGGTCAATGCCCACTAAACTCTTATAGCATTTTCTCTTGGTTATGGGAGTTCTGTGTGGGAAGTTTGTGTCCTTCTGCCATTCCTGCCAGGATATCTATGTTGAGTTCATCGAAACAGGCCCAGGTTTCACACTGAGTGTATAAATACATTCAAAAGCATATTAACTATATGTATGACTGTGTTAGAGTGTTGTTTTGTGTCTCTTTCTGCCATTCCTGCCAGGATATCTATGTCGTGTTCATCGAAACAGGCCCGGGTTTCACACTGAGTGTATAAATACATTCAAAAACATACTAACTATATGTATGACTGTGTTAAGAGTGTCATTTTGTGTAATTTTGGTTGATGGTGTGCCCCGGGATTTGGTAAATGTAAAAGGCGTGCCGCGGCTCAAAAAAGGTTGGGAAACACTGCCTTAGAATGTTGGTGTTATGAGGCTGGCCAATCAGAGTCCTTTATGCAAATAATCCCACAGTGGCAACCAATCGGAACGCTGGCACATAATCCTCCGCACCTCCGCAAACACTCTTTTATTATAGTTATAGATAATTATATTATTCATAACAACAACAACAACAACAACACCTTCCCGCCTGGGAATAGCCCGAAGAGCCTCCAAATTGGGGCCCAAGTTCCAGGAGCTTCCAAGCCTCAGGAGAGTAACTTCCCCAACAAGTTACTCCTCCTGTTCGAAAGTTACCTTTTGGGGAGCCTTTCATTACCAAAAGAGCCCTTCTTTTCCCTAGGATAAAGCCGGTGGGGCGAGCAAGGGCGCCCCTGAGCATGTGCAGAGGGCGCTGGGCCATCCAAGGGGCCTCAATGGGCCTGGGAAACCCACCCAGAAGGTAAGGGGGCCCGCTGGCTCCTCCCAGCCCTCACCTCTGGTCCTCGACAGCGGCGGGAGCTCGAGGGAAGAAGCAGCAGGCGGGTCCGCGGCCCTGAAAGGCGCCCCGGGCTCCTTCCCCTTTAGGCCTCAAAGCCTCGGCCTCGCGTAGTCCGCCTGCCCCGCGGAGGCGCCGCCTCAGCCCAGCAACAACTCAGAACAGTCACGTGAACTCTGCTTTCGCTTCCCGTGCGGCTGGCTCTCCTCTCTACCCCGCCCTCTGAGTCAGGTGACTTAGAGCGGGCGGCTTGTGGTCATAGAGGAGGATAAAGGCGCCTAGAGCGGTTCGACGCAACCCAATCACGCCCCCTGGCGGTGAAGCCGAAGCGGCCATGCTGCTCGAGGGCAAAACTTGCCAGTACTTGGGTGTTTTGTTTACCTTCCTTTTTTGGGAGAGAGTTGCTGGGAATGCTGGGACTTGTGGTCTCGCCAGAATATCTGGTTCACCTGAGTCCACACTGCTGTATAATCCGGTTCAATGTGGAAGAAGGGGCCAACCAGGGGAGCAGAAATATTAATCCGCTCCGGGTTTTAGTCCGAACTTTGGAAGGCGTGCTGAACTGGGCCCAGTACCTTGGATCACGCCCCTGCCATTCGGCAGGGGCGTGATCCAAGGTACTGGGCCCAGTTCAGCACGCCTTCCAAAGTTCGGACTAAAACCCGGAGCGGATAAGCATGATCCTTATGATCCAGGAGGGTGCAAGAGTGGTTGGTGACCTCAACACCATCCAATGGCTGCTAACTATTCGAAAAAGACACTGCCTCTCATGGCCTCCCATATGGTCTAGCGGTTAGGATTCCTGGTTTTCACCCAGGCGGCCCGGGTTCGACTCCCGGTATGGGAAGTTGTGGCTTTTTGAATTTTTTTTCCCCCTTCCAAAATGTTGCTCTTGCTCTCACTTTTCCCGCTTCGATAGAGGGAAAAAAAGCCAAATAAAACACCAAAAATAATTATTTTCCCCCCGTCCATTAAAGGTAGGAAATGGCGCAGCTCCAAAAAAACAGGAACTGAGCCAGGTGCTAGGAAGCCTCTGGCCGGTAGGAGTCGCTGTGGCACTGTTTTGCAAAACCTAGTTTGACATGTCCTTTTCACCCAGTGCTGCAGATCTGCATTGTAGAATTAATATAATAATGCAATATACTACTACTAATAGTAATATATTGTAATTATATATTTATATTACATGTAATATTATTAATAATATCACATTATAATCTATTATATAAATGGGTTCACGTCATGTGATGTATACCTCAAACAAAGAAACCATACAGAAAAGGCCTCAGCAAACAGCAAAGAAACTTTCCCCCAAAACCTAAAAGGCCCCCAAAACAACGAATAAAAATAAAACTACATTTACCAGCATCCTCCGGGGCAGCCAAAGACTCACCCAGCCTCTACATTCTGAACAACATGATTGGCTGCCAATAAGGGCGGATTTGCATAACTGCTGCACTGGCCAGCCAACATGAAAATTCGATCCATAAAAACTGCCAAAACAGAATAAGGAAAAGGCCTCAGCCAATCCCCAACACAAACACCCAAATCACTCCAACCTAAAATTTACACCCCAAAAAAAATCACAGGCCCAAAATTGACAGTAAGGCTTTTAACTAGATTTCCCTAACTCGCCCTCACTTACTGGGAGCAGCTCTAAATTGACAGTAAGGCTTCATTAACTTGATTTCCCTAACTAGGCCTCACTTACTGGGAAGCTGTTTACGCTCTGAATTGACAGTAAGGCTTCATTAACTTGATTCTCCCGACTAGGCCTCAGCTCATTGGACATTGTGTATGGCCTGAATTGACAGTAAGGCTTCATTAACTTGCTGTTCCTAACTAGGCCTCAGCTCATGGGACATTGTGCATGGCCTGAATTTACAGTAACCTACCTTGGCACACAGAGCCCCGACCATGCATGATGGGACTTGAAGTACCACCATGGAAAATGGGATTTGTAGTACTTCAAAACTCATCATTCCCCACAGACCACTGTGGCCCAGAACCAAGACCAATAAAGACCCAACTTGGCACACCATGCCCCCCATGACCCACACTTCATCCAACTGCAGTTCAGAGGAGGGCACACCGTGGATGATTGGACTTTCTCGCATCTCCTAAAAAGGGCACAGCAACACGTGCCGGGTACAGCTAGTGTTATATATAATATTAGTATTGTGCTATGGCAATAATATGACCTCTCGGCGGCTTTCGATACCGTTGACCACGGTATCCTTCTGGGTCGCCTTGCAGATATGAGGCTTGGGGGTACTGCCTTGCAGTGGCTCCAATCCTTCCTGGAGGGTCGTACCAAGAAGGTGTCATTCGGCTCCACAACCGTTGTCTTGTGGAGTCCCTCAGGGTTCAGTTCTGTCCCCGATGTTATTTAACATCTAGATGAAACCACTGGGAGAGATCATTCGGAGTTTCGGAGTAAGGTGTTACCTGTACGCAGGTGACGTCCAGATCTGTCACTCCTTCCCACCTGTCACCAAGGAGGCTGTCCAGACTTTGAACCGGTGCTTGGCTGCTGTGTCGGGCTGGATGAGGGCTAGCAAATTGAAACTTAATCCAGACAAGACAGAGGTCCTCCTGGTCAGTTGAAAGGCCGAACAGGGCACAGGGTTACAGCCTGTGTTGGACGCAGGGGCGGTCCTATAGGTAGGCCAAGGAAGTGGCCGCATGGGGCGCCATCTGGGAAGGGGTGCCATCTAGGATGTTTCTCAGGCAGTGCCGCAGCTGCCTGCTTTTGGGCTCTGGCCTTGTGCGCTCCGACGCCGCTTCTGGGCATGCGCAGAGCTTTTCGTGCAGGCGCAGTTGCTCCAGAGCTGAAGTTGAGCACAGGAGCAACTGCGCCTGCACGAAAACCTCCGCGCATGCCCAGTAGCTCCTGTGTGCAGAAGCCTGTAAGCAAAGCACTCCCTATCGGGCAGGCAGGAGCATCAAGGAGAGACAGGCACAACTGCGGAGGCAAATAGTAATATATAATATTTTATTTTACTTTATTTTGGGTTATTTGAGTTTTATAGGAGTAATAAAAATATTTAGTAGAGGATAATTTTATTTAAATAAATAATTTTATTTATTATTTTATAATTTTATAATAATAATAATAATATAATAGAATTTTATATTATATTATAATGTCAATATATTATAATATAATTATATTGTAATGTAGTATAATATAATTATGATATAATATAGTATGAGTTTGTACTATAATATATTGTATATACATTGATACAATATAATACTACTAATGGTATTGTGATATTATAATTGTATATTTGTTTTACATGGGGGGGTCACCAAAATAATGTTCGTTTACCATATAAAATTACCTTAGCCCGCCCCTGGTTGGATGGGGTTACACTCCCCCTGAAGACGCAGGTTCGCAGCCTGGGAGTGATCCTGGACTCATGGCTGAGCCTGGAACCCCAGATCTCGGCGGTGGCCAGGGGAGCTTTTGCACAGCTAAGACTCGTGCGCCAGCTGCGCCCATACCTTGAGAAGTCTGATCTGGCTACGGTCATCCACGCTCTGGTCACATCCCGGATAGATTACTGCAACGCACTCTACGTGGGGCTGCCTTTGAAGACAGTTCGAAACTGCAATTAGTCCAACGGGCGGCAGCCCGATTGCTCACGGGAGCTACATACAGGGAGCATCCCACCCCCCTGTTGTGTCAGCGACACTGGCTGCCTGTCCACTTCCGAGCTCAATTCAAGTGCTGGTGACTTTAAAGCTCTATACGGTTCTGGCCCAGCTTATTTGTCTGAACGCATCAGCCCCTACGTCCCACCCCGTAATTTAAGATCATCCGGGGAGGCCCTGCTCTCGCTCCCGCCAACTTCTCAAACGTGGTTGGTGGGGACAAGAGAGAGGGCCTTCTCGGTGGTGGCTCCCCGTCTGTGGAACGCACTCCCAAGCGACATACGATCAACACCATCCCTCCTGGCATTCAGGGGAAAAGTGAAATCCTGATTATGGGACCAGGCGTTTGCACATTAGCACGATACGGCACTTTAGATCCGGAAACTTAAGCTAGTGCAAAGCGCTGCAGCTGGGCTGCTCACGGGTGTCCCAACGAGCGGCCATATCACACCTATTCTGCGCGAACTGCACTGGCTCCCTGGTTGCCAGTGGAATGCTGGATCACCTCCAAAGTGTTGGTATTGACCTTCAAGGCCTTGAATGGTCTGGGGCCAGTGTACCTAAGGGACCGCCTCATCCCATACTGTCCCTCCAGATCTTTGCGTTCAGAGATGCAAAATCTCCTGGTGGTCCCAAGTTCTAAGGCCTCTGACCGCAACGTGGAGACGCGCTTTTCCAGCCATAGCCCCGACACTCTGGAATGCGCTTCCTTTCGAAGTCCGTGCCCTTCGGAGTCTGCTTGCTTTCCGGAAGGCCTGCGAGACATTCCTATTCCAGCAGGCCTTTGGACCTTGGAAACTGCTTGACCCCTACTGATCATACGTGTAACTCTTACTGTTTTAACCCATGATATGCTTTTATGATGTTGCAGTCGCCGAGCCGGCTGGGAGTGGCGACTAATAAATTTGAATAAATTAAAATAATAATAACAAATAAATAGTTTAACAGCCTAGATTCCTGGGAGCTGTAGTTTTACAAAGCCTTGACCTTTTCCTCCAAACAATGCCAAGCTGCAGCTCCTAGGATCCTATAACATTGAGCCATAGCAGTGCCTAGGACTGTGTGATGCATATTATTATTATTACTATTACTATTACTATTTATACCCCACTTAATTCTCTCCACAGTAATCAGGGCTGATGGGAGTAAAAGTTCAAAAAAGTTCAAGGGGGGTTCCTTAGGGGGGATTTCCCCAATTGACAACAGAAACGCGCGCATGCGCAAACTGCTTTCAGGGGCAGGAGAGTCTTCATTCACAAATGATTCTGCTCCGCCCACCTCGCCTCTGATTGGCTGAGTGGGCAGGCAAGGGGCGTGGCCTAGGGAACAAAAATCTCCCTGCTGCTGAACTTTTGGTCACTTTGCAAAATTGTTTTTATTTAGAAGGAAAATTGTTTCTTTGGAAGGAATTTCTGAGGAAGGATGGGGACCCGAGCTGAGAACCAGACAGGTAAGCAGATGAGTTGTTATTATTATTATTATATTTTCTATATTGTTATATTATATTTTTATTTTATTATAACATTATTATTATAGTATTTTCTATTTTCTATATTATTATATTATATTTTTATTTTTTATTTTATTATAACATTATTATAGTATTTTCTATTTTTATATTATTATATTATATTTTTATTTTATTATAACATTATTATTATAGTATTTTCTATATTCTATATTATTATTTTTTTATTTTTTTATTTTATTATAACATTATTATTATTATAGTATTTTCTATTTTATATTATTATTATATTATTTTTTTATTTTATTATAACATTATTATTATTATAGTATTTTCTATTTTTTCTAGTATTATTATATTATATTTTTATTTTATTATAACATTATTATTATAGTATTTTCTATATTATTATATTATATTTTTATTTTATTATAACATTTATTATAACATTATTATAATATGTATTTCATTATTATCGGCATTTGTTTTAGTAAGCATTTTATAGCTTATGATATATTTACATTATATATTATATTTATTATATATTTATATTTTTATAGTATACATATATAGTATATTTATTATAAATTGGTACGTTTTATCATTATTATCATAATTATCTTTATATATGGTATTTTCTTAATATTACACATTTTATATTTTATTATATATATTTTATATGATATTATATGATATATATGCAATATTGTATATTTATGTTTTAATATAAATATATACTATACATTGGTTTATTATCATCATCATCATTATGGGTATTGTATATTATATTTACATGTTTTATGTTATTGTTATTATATTGTATATATTGTTTATTATTATTCCTCCACTTACTCCCCTCCAGCATTGATAATAGTATATTGGTCCATGGTAGTGCAGTGGATTAAGTTTATTAATAGTAAACCAATGATGATAACAATAAACTTAATAATATGTAATATGTAAATAATATGTTAATAAAATAATAATAAATAAAACTTTATATTATATATATTTATTATATATTTATATGTTTATAGTATACATATATAGTACATTATATATTATATAATATTAATAAACTTTAAAATGATAATAATAAACTTAATAACTTGATAATAATAATCTTATCATTAAGTTTATTATTATAATTGGTTCATTATTATTATCATCATCATCATCAAACAGCCAAGCTGTGTCTGCTCTGCCTGGTTTTGGGGTGAATGGGGCTCTGGAGAGCACCCCAAGGGCCTGCCTACCTCGAGCCTGGTGCCCAAGGGAGCTCCTCCATATCAGCATGTGCGTGTCGTGGCACACGCCTGTGTGCACGTGTGGGCCTCCGGAGGGGAAATGAGCAACTCCAGGCCCCATTGTCTGAGAGCACATCCTCTATCGCACAACGGAGGAGGAGGAGGAAGCCAAAGGAACCCCTTGATCCCCCTTGGAAGGAAGGAAGCTGTGTGCTCCATCCCCCTCTCAAACAAGCACGGGCAAACTTGGCTCACTCCTTGGCCCGAGAGTGTCAAGTTTGGTCCTGATCCGTCAATGCTGTGGGCCCCAGTGTCTGACTGCCTGAGGCCTTTGCTTTTCCCTCTGAGTCACCTTAGAATGTTTGAATGTGGATGGCCAATCGGAGTCCTTTATGCAAATACCATTTCAGTGGCAACCAATCCCCTCTGTCTGGGGCCGTGGAATGTTGGAGTTCTGAGGCTGGCCAATCAGAGTCCTTTATGCAAATATTTCCTTAGTGGCAACCTATTGAAACGCTGTCACATATTCCTTGGCACCTCCGCACCTCCCGAGAAAATGAACATTCCATTTCCAACGGAAAAAAAACTGTCATTTGGCTAGCTCAAGCATTCAGTTGCATTCTGTTTCGCTGGCCAATCAGAGTCCTTTATGCAAATATTCCCTTAGTGGCAACCTATTGAAATGCTGTCACATATTCCTTGGCACCTCCGCACCTCCCGAGAAAATGAACATTCCATTTCCAACGGAAAAAAAACTGTCATTTGGCTAGCTCAAGCATTCAGTTGCATTCTGTTTCGCTGGCCAATCAGAGTCCTTTATGCAAATATTCCCTTAGTGGCAACCTATTGAAATGCTGTCACATATTCCTTGGCACCTCCGCACCTCCGAGAAAATGAACATTCCATTTCCAACGGAAAAAAAACTGTCATTTGGCTAGCTCAAGCATTCAGTTGCATTCTGTTTCGCTGGCCAATCAGAGTCCTTTATGCAAATATTACCTTAGTGGCAACCTATTGAAATGCTGTCACATATTCCTTGGCACCTCCCGCACCTCCCGAGAAAATGAACATTCCATTTCCAACGGAAAAAAAACTGTCATTTGGCTAGCTCAAGCATTCAGTTGCATTCTGTTTCGCTGGCCAATCAGAGTCCTTTATGCAAATATTCCCTTAGTGGCAACCTATTGAAATGCTGTCACATATTCCTTGGCACCTCCGAGAAAATGAACATTCCATTTCTAACTGAAAAAAACTGTCATTTGGCTAACTCAAGCATTCAGTTGCATTCTGTTTCGCTGGCCAATCAGAGTCCTTTATGCAAATATTACCTTAGTGGCAACCTATTGAAATGCTGTCACATATTCCTTGGCACCTTCGCACCTCCGAGAAAATGAACATTCCATTTCCAACGGAAAAAAACTGTCATTTGGCTAACTCAAGCATTCAGTTGCATTCTGTTTCGCTGGCCAATCAGAGTCCTTTATGCAAATTGTCTCTCAGTGGCAACCAATTCCCTCTGTCTGGTGCCTTAGTGTTGGAGTTCTGAGGCTGGCCAATCAGAGTCCTTTATGCAAATAATCTGGTGCCTTAGAGTGTTGGCGTTCTGACACTGGCCAATCAGTGTCCTTTATGCAAATAATCCCACAGTGGCAGCCAATCGAAAAGCTGGCACATAATCTTGCCCACCTCCCGCCCTCCGCACCTCTGCAAACACTGACTTTTATTATATACATAGATAGATTATGATGATGACGACCATTCTGTCTCTGCAGGGCTGCCCTCGACTGACCTGCAGGACCTCCTAATGGAGTTTGACCAGGTTGTCCAGGACTTTGACCACGGGGCCCCTTCCCAATACGGGCAGCACTTGGCGGAGCTCAAGCAGCGGATCCTGCCCAGCGCCTCCGACAGCGGCATCGAGGATTCGGAAAGTGAGTGGGGATGAGTTTACTTATCTATCTATCTATCTATCTATTTAATTTACAGTATTTATATCCCGCCCTTCTCCTCACCCCGCAGGGGACTCAGGGGGGATCACAATGTACACATACTGTACATGGCAAACATTCAATGCCATAGACACACAACACATATGGACAGACACTCAGAGGCTATTTAACTTTTTTCTGGCCACCAGGGGAGCTGTCACTTCACCGTCCACCTGCAACACTGATGAAGTACTTTCCGCATTCCCCGCATGCTTTTTTTCTGGAGATTTTTATGCCCTCGTACATTTTGTTAAATTGGCCTCCCCACAAAGTGGTGCCTAAATTTCCTACTTGACAGATGCAACTGTCTTTTGGGTTGCAAAGGTCGACAGCAAGCTGCACAATTTTGGTCGGAAGCTCACTCCGACCCGGGCTGGCTTCGAACTCATGACCTTTCGTTCAGTAGTGATCTTTAATGCAGCTGACACCCAGCCAGCTGCGCCACAGTCCCGGTACCTTCCTCGGTTTCCTTTCCATAGGTGGCAACAGCAGCACATCCCCAGGCAGCAGCCTCAACGCCAGCCAGGAAGACCTGAATGCGCCCTCCGTGTGGACTCTGGCATCGTCGGACTCCAAAGGTAGAGCCGAGATTGGATTGACGGAGGGATCAAAGGGGACGTGGGAATAAAGGTCAAGGGGTGGGAGGGTGGGCATCGGGGAGAACCCGGATTCGGGGAGGGGGCCGGGCCTTTCCCCATCATCCAAACTCTGCCATTTGGGGCCATTTCTAGGCATTTTTAAATTTCGATTGGGGGAGGAGAGGAGCTGTGGCACGTGTTGTTTCTTCGGGCACAGGGGTTTATGGGAGTTGTAGTCTTCATTGTTTTTTTGGGGGTTTTTCCATTGGCTATGATTTCTTTTGGAATTTTTCGGGTGCTAAACACACCTTGTTCGGTTGGGGGTTTTGTGGGTCGTTTTGGTGTGTGTGCGTTGTGTGGTTTTGCTGTCTATAAGCTCCTCAGCACGACAGCTCTCTTTTTATATATATAGATTATTATTATTATTATTATTAGATACATAACAAGATGAGCCCACCAAAACCAAAACCTTTGGGGTTTTGGTGTAGGCTTGGATCTTTGGATGCAGGGAACTGACTGATGGTCCTCTTCCTCTCACAGCCCGGCTTGGAGATACACACGAACTGGAGGCATTCATTGCCGACTTGGACCAGTTTCTGGAAGGTGGGTACGATCCATTCGGGACAGTGGCTGGGAATCTGGTTTTGGAAAAGGGGTTTGGGAAAATGCTAAATATTTTTTGTACAACTTATGCTAAATGGTGCATTAGTACACCTGGAGGCTTTCCAGAGAGGCCTTCCTTTGGTGGTGGTGGTGGTGGTGGTGAGCCAATAAAAGTCTTCTATGGGATTCAAGAGGGTCGCAAGGACAGAAACCCCACAAATCAGGCTTGGAACAATAGAACTTCAGAGAAGAGCTGAAGGGCGGAATTCTGTTTACCTCAGCGTTTCTCAAACTGGGGGTCGTGACCCCTGGGAGGGCGTGAGGGGGTGTCAGAGGGGTCACCAAAGACCACTAGAAAACACAGTGTGAACTTTGGCCCAATTCTATCATTGGTGGGGTGAGGAATGCTCGTGGATTTTAGGTGAACTATAAATCCCAGCAACTACAACTCCTAAATGTCAAGGCCTATTTCCCCCCAAAGTCCACCAGTTTTCACATTTGGTCATATTGAGTATTCGTGCCAAGTTTGGTCCAGATCCGTCATTGTTTGAGTCCACAGTACTCTCTGGATCAGGGGTGGGCAATTACCGGCCCTCCAGGTGTTTTGGACTTCAACTCCCAGAAATCCTGGGAAGCTAACCTAATATATAGATTGGAAGCCTATTGAGGCAGAATATCTATAGAATTGTTGTTATAGTGTTAGAAGAGATACAATCTAAACATTGTGTTTAGAGGATAAGAAACCTTAAGTTCTGTACCTCATCTGAAGTTACTGTAACCACCCAAGCTCTGTATTAAAGGGTCGTGGCGTTAGGATGGTTGAGAACCCCTGGTTTCCATGGATGGCTTTTAAACCTTCTTTGTCCTCCCTTTTGCAGAGATGTGAAGTTCCTCCTTCTGGAGTTTCTGGGCCGAGACCTGCCCCGTTTGCCAAAACCGGGCCGTTTGGGATGACATCTTCACTGCCTTTTTCTGGGCCGCCTTTTTGCCACCGGGTTCCTCCTGAAGCTGAGCGGGGAAAGTCCGGGCCATGTGCAAAATGCAGAAGGAGGCGCCCACTTGGGAAACCACTCTTTCCATCTGCAAAGAGCATCCAAAAGCAGGGGAAGCGTCCCACGCACTCTCTCCGTCTCGACCACAAATTTGCCACCACATGTGCAGAAGCATGTGCTCTCTCATGCGGACACGGGGGTGCCATGCTCCTGGGCTTCCCCTTCATATGCGTTACTTTCCCTCCGTGGGTCTTGGTCTCGTGTAAATATTGTAAAATAAGATGGATGCATTTCTCCTTTTGTACTTTTTAATATATATACATATATATATATATATATATATATATATATATATCTATTTGAATAAATGGCGCTTTGCTGAAAATCTGACCCTGTGTGTTTCTAGCTTTGGCAGAAAGCGTTGCCAGAAATTCCGCTTTCCAGCCAACATTGGACTACAACTCCCAGCATCTCTCGTCATGGCCGTTGTGGATGGGAGATGAACTATGATGTTTATAGTTTACTAGTTTGGGGACCCGGCGGTGCCCGGGGTATTTGAGGAAGGCCTTGTGTGCCAAGGTTGGTTCCTATTAGATGTTTATGTGGCTTGCAGTGGTCTCAGGAACGTAGTGAAGGTACTGCAAGTCCCATTGGCCATGGTCCATCCCCCTCCCAACAGCACCAGGATGTAGAGTGGGTCATGGGGGCTGTGTGTGTCACATTTGGTCTTGATCATTCATTGGATGAGGGTTGCAGCGGTCTCGGAAGGTGAGTGAGGGTATTTCAAGTCCCATCATCTGTGGTCCATCCTCCTTGAAACAGCACCAGGGCGTTGAGTGGGTCAAGGGGGCTCTGTGTGCTCATTTTGGTCTGTATTGGTCATTGGGTGAGGGTTACATTGTGAAGTGGGACATTGGGCCCCTGTGTGCCAAGTTTGGTCCTGATCCGTCACTGCTGTGGGCCACAGTGTCTGACTGCCTGAGGCCTTTCGTTTTCTCTGAGTCACCTTAGAATGTTGGAATGTGGATGGCCAATCGGAGTCCTTTATGCAAATACCATTTCAGTGCCAGCCAATCCCCTCTGTCTGGGGCCGTAGAATGTTGGAGTTCTGAGGCTGACCAATCGGAGTCCTTTATGCAAATAATCCCATAGCGGCAAGATATCGAAACGCTGTCACATATTCCTTGGTACCGCCCAGAAAATGAACATTCCATTTCCAACGGACAAAA
Source organism: Anolis apletophallus (assembly GCA_030556195.1). NCBI lineage: Eukaryota > Metazoa > Chordata > Lepidosauria > Squamata > Anolidae > Anolis > Anolis apletophallus. The sequence goes on along the minus strand of JARBWK010000016.1, from coordinate 692,449 downwards.
ACTGTCATTTGGCTAACTCAAGCATTCAGTTGCATTCTGTTTTGCTGGCTAATCAGAGTCCTTTATGCAAATAGTACCTCTGTCTGGTGCCTTAGAGTGTCGGAGTTCTGAGGCTGGCCAATCAGTGTCTTTTATGCAAATATTCCCACAGTGGTAACCAATCGAAATGGTGGGACATATTCCTCCGCATCTCCCGCCCTCTGCACCGCCGCAAACACTGACTTTTATTATATACATAGACAGACAGACAGACAGATGTTACTGTTTTGTTATTATGGTGTTTGTTTGTTTATTTATATTCCACTCTTCTCAATCCACCGCTGGGGACTCGGGAGATTACAATGTACACATACATGGTAAACATTCAATGCCATAAACACACAACACATATAGACAGACAGTCATGGGGCTATTTAACATTCCAGCTTTTGGCCACCAGGGGAGCTGTGACTTCCTTATACTTTGCATACTTCCTGGAGATATTTATGGCCTTGTAAATCAGTTAAATTAGCCTCCCGACACATAAGTGGTACCTAAATTTCCTACTTAATAGATGCAACTTTCTTTCTGGCTACAAAGGTCAACAACAAGCTACACAATTTTGGTCAGGAGCTCCCTCCGACCTAGGCTGTCTTCGAACTCATGACCTTAGAAAAGTGAGAAAGAAGGTGGTATTTGGAAGCACAGAGTAGCGCATTCGTTTTGGGCTCCGACGGCGAGCCCTTCCCTTGCCGGAGAGCAAGGCCTTGCGCCGAAATGCGCAAGGGTTTGGCTTGAGGTGAGCCACTTCCTCAGCATCGGAATGAAGTCAGCTCACGAGAAGAGAAGAGCAGCCCGTCGCTCGGCAACCGCCCATATGTTTTCCACCAACACTGGGGGAAAAAACCCCAAATGTATATATATATATATATGGGCACGTCTGGCCCTTTTCTGGCTGCAGCCCACGTGGCACAATGCTGTGTGGGTGGCTGATGCAGAAGCAGTGTGCCGGGGGTGCCACTGAGGTCAGCTAGCCCAACCCGTACCTCCCATGAAGGTCTCGACACAAGGAGACGATGCCGTCATTGGTGTGCAATGGACCAGGGTGACACATCATTCCATTTCCAGCTCTGCAAACCATTGAGCAATGCACACACTCTCAGCCTCAGAGGAAAGCTATGGGCAATCCCCATACTCTTATTATTATTATTATTATTATGTTTATTTACGAGTGGATAATTGCCCAAAGCTAACTTTGAGACCCGTTATAACCCCAGAGAGCTTCCTTTCGCCTTTTTTGAGCAAGCAGGTTCCCCTCTCTCTCCCAGAAAGGAGAAGAGAAATCGTGGCTATTCAGGATGTATATGTGCGTACGTGCATGCGTGTGCGTGCATTGTTGTGGTGCCTTCCCCTGCTTTTCTCCTTTCACTTTGGGTCTGTTGTCACACACACACACAGTGCCTTCGAAGGGGAAACCCACCCAGGAATCCCCAGGCCTCATTTTGCAACCGAGAGAAACAGGGCCTCGTCTCCATTTCCTTCTAAGAGATCCATTTCCAGGCATCTGCTGGGGATTTCCAAGCCAACAGAGAAGCCAGTGGATCCGTTCCGGGTTTCGGTCCGAACTTGCAAAGTGCTGTCCAAGGTGGTGAACCTTGGGGTTAGCAAAGGAGGCTTCTCTCCGAGTCTGAGAGACAGGGGCTCGGCCAACGTGCATCTGCACCAGGCAAGGGCCAACTTGGGCCTCCCTCCAGGTGCTTCGGACTCCAACTCCCACCATTCCCAACAGCCTCAGGCCCTTTCCTTTCCCCCACCCCTCGGCCGCTTAACCAGAAACAGGGCTAACATTCAGGGCACAAAAAAGTGTGTTGGCTAGTAATTATTAATACTATTATTAATTATTATTATTACTACTATTATTGCTACGAAGTACTAGTATTATTATTATTATTATTTATTATTTAGTAGTAGTAGTAGACAGAGCCAGTGGCACAGCGCCAAAGGGTTAAAAACATAATAATAAGTAGTAGTAGTAGTAGAAGAAATTTTCTCAAGCTCAGGGCTGGCCTACAAAAATTAAAACATAGCACCATGGCCCAACAACAACAACTGTCGTGGTATCTTGGTTTTTAAGCCTGGTCTTGTGATTATTTGGCAGATGTTATGTATTTCAAACATTAAAGCTGGTAAGGGAAAACCGGTGCCATTTTCAGAATGGACAGGTCAAATATAGCCAGAAACAGGACTAACGTTCAAGGCACAAAAAGTGTGTTGGCCAATATAGTAGTAGTAGTAGCACTGCTACTACTAGTACTACTACTATTAGTAGTAGAACTACTACTACTAGTAGAACTACTACTAGCAGTACTATTAGTAGAACTACTACTAGTACTACTACTATTAGTAGAACTACTACTAGTACTACTACTATTAGTAGAACTACTACTAGTACTACTACTATTAGTAGAACTACTACTAGTACTGCTAGTAGTAGAACTACTACTAGTACTGCTAGTAGTAGCACTACTATTAGTAGTATAACTACTACTAGTAGTACTACTAGTAGTACTGATAGTACTAGTAGTAGTTCTACTACTAGTAGTACTAGTTGTAGTAATTATATGTTTCTTGAGACTTAGAGGTGACCTACAGAAATTGAAACAGGTGCAGACTGACTTTTCTTTGTTCACATCATCGCAAACATACAAAAGAATGAAATACGATCAAATATTCATTCAGTGAAACCGGGCGCATCAACACCAGGAAATTATAATGGGGGGCCTGTTCCTCATCCTTCTCTCAGCAGTGGCCCCCACAACGAAATCAAACCGATGCCACGAGAACACCAACCGGGCTCGAAGCGCAAGGACAAGAAGAGCATCTCCACCCCACTCTTAACCCATGATCACAGAAGAGCGACCCCTGAGGAAAGCGCCCAGCGGGAGGGAGGAGGGCCCTCCAGGGGTGATCTAGTCCAACCCAACTTCTCATGGTCACCGGTTCCAGGGGTTGCCTTCTTTGGAAACCAGCCGCAAAGGGAGTGTGAGTCATGGGCACAAACAACACGTCGGCGACCCTGAAGGGCGACAAGAGCAGAGGAATAGGTTCTTGGGAAGCAATGCTGGTGGATGAGTCGTCGTCCAGCCTGAGGTCATCAAAGAGACCAGCCGCCCGCCCGCCCGCCTGCCTTGGAGAGAATGTCATCATGATAGAAAATCTAGAGTAGAGGAAATGGAGAAGAGAGGCGGAACTTACTGCTTATCCATTACTAATACTAATAGTAATAATAATAATATCCATTCTACCCTTCTGCAATTAGTTGGTCACAGTGGGTCTGCGGGCCAAGTTTGGTCCAGATCCATCACGGGCTGGGTTCACATTGCTCTCTAGATGTGGTTGAACTATAAATCCCAGAACCCAAGGTCATCCCTCCACCAACATAAACCTTCCAGGGTTCAAAGTTGGCCACGCTGGGTCTGCGTGCCAAGTTTGGTCCGGGTCCTTTGCCAGTTGGGTTCAGATTACCCTCTGGAAGTGGGTGAACTGGTACATTATTTAAACTGTTATGTTTATTCATATCATGATCCCAACATGCATTAGTCAATTTGCTAGGGTAGACCCTCTTCCACCCAGTCTCAGCCCCCCCGAACCAAACTCAGCCCTCCGAAACAAAAACTTGTACTGGAAGTGGGTGAACTATAACTCCCA